>CAHIKZ030004704.1:0-92500 GCA_903632075.3 Acanthosepion pharaonis | reverse complement strand
TGAAATAATAAGCAAGTAAACGAACTACGAATGAGCTCATAAACATAAGTAAATGTAATGTTAATAATCAATAACAAATAATTAATCCGGAATAAATAATGAGTAAAAAATTAAAAGAAAACAACATTATAAAATAACCACATTCGAACCCACAATTATTTCTCCTCAATAGCAACTACAATAATAACTGTTACGCCCACCAGTAAACGTTAAGATAATACAATAGTCCTTGCTACCTATGATGCACCATTGACTAGCAGATATATACAGTCGAGCCAAAACACAACAAACATGAAGATTACGTTCAAGCATAAGACAGACTGTCGCCGTTGGGTTTTGACCTAAGTGTCCACTTTTATATTTACATACGCCTTATCTCTGATAGTTAGCGCTTTTATTCGTAAATAACATAGCTTAAAACAATATTTTTATACAATGTAGTTACTGAAATGTTATTTTTTTTTTACATAAAAACACAAAAGTATTTAATTTTAAGGTGTTTTTTTAAAGAAATTGTTATATTGGAACATACCTATTCTATTGTTAATAGACTCTCCCACATATAATAAGTAGTAGCAGTAGCAGTCGCCAGGGGGTTCAGTGAGTTGGTCCGAGTTCAGTCTGAAGTCGGACGACCGGCTGACAGGTTGAACTCTCTGCCTTCGGGCGGAGAGGAACCCGAAGGAGGCAACGCCGAAGGGCGGAGTCTCTTTCGGGGAGGTAAACCGGCCCTGAACCAGTTTATACGGGTTCAATGGGCATATTTTTGGCCGAGCCTACGGGATTGGGAACCCCCCATTAAACTCGGCCTTGTGTCACATGTGACTGCGTTGGGCAGTGATTAATAGACTCAGTGAGTCGGTCTGAGTTCAGTCTGAAGTCGGACGACCGGCTGACCGGTTGAACTCTCTGCCTTCGGGCGGGAAGGAACCCGAACGAGGCTACGCCGAAGGGCGGATTCTCTTTCGGGGAGGTAAACCGACCCTGAACCCGTTTATACGGCTTCAAATGGGCATATTTCTGGCTGAACCCCCGGGCCCGGAGATCCCACGTTAAACCGGCCTTGTGCCACATGATGCGCTCGTGGGTAGTGGTGATTAAATACTCTCAGTGAGTTGGTGAGTCAGTCGATGTCGGACATTAAAGTATCAACCACCCCAACTAGATTGCTGCGTCATTAACTATTATAACAAGTTCCTAACGTTTTGTACGTCGAACCTTAGTGAAATACAAGCCTCCACTGTGAAACTACTCTATAGCAACTTTGGCGACCAGGATTCGAAACTCATATGGGAGAAAAAAAAAAAGAAAAAAATTCGTTCGCCATATACAGTACTTGGCGACGAACGTATTTGGATTCGTACGGAGGAAGAAAAATTTTCGTTCATTCTACAACATTTGACGACGTGGATTCGTAACTCATACGGAAAAAAAAAATTCACCGGCCATAACAAACTTGGCGTACGAGGGATTCGGATTCATAAAGTGAAAGAAAAAAAAAATTCGCTCGCCACATAATTTAGTGACGAAATTCGTTTTCACACGGAGGGAAAAGAAAAAAAAAACTTGCTCGTCAAATTTTCGGTGACAACATCTCGGATACACATTTAAAAAAAAAAAAAAAAAGAAAAAAAAAACTTGGAAAAGTTTTTCGAAAGACAAGACGTCAACTTAGTGACGAAAAAATCAGTCGTATTCTCAACTGAGAAAATTTTTTTTTTTCTCGATAAGACAGTTTGCTCAAATAGGTCACGAATTACAAATTCGTTTTAGGACCCCCCTCTACAATATTTAAGCATTGTGTAAACTTTTTGCGAAGATGGAGGAATGCAAAAATATATTTCAGGAATTTTTTTAAGTTCCAGACGGAACAACAGATGACAATATTAGAGCAACAGATGACATTCCAGATGCAACTACAGGAGGGAACTTTTAATAGACAGATGCAGTTTCCACGAGAAATGGAGCAAATGCATAAGGAGTTTCAAAACAAAATTCTGGAAATAACTGAGAAGAGGAAAGAGAAAAATCTACAAAATGTTTCTTTCCCAGAGAATACAATATGGAATTCGATTGAAATATTCACGTACAGTCCAGACGAAGAGATAACTTTTGAAGAGTATTATAAAAAAATATACGGACGTGTATAACGAGGATTGCCATTCGTAGTCTGAAGGAAAGAAGGTTATTCTTTTAAGCAAGTTAGGAACCGCTGAGCATAACAAATAAGTAAACTACATTTTACCGAAAAAAAAATAGCAAGTTGACTTTTACCGAGGCGGTAAATATATTAAGTGAATTATTTAGTAAAAAGACATCTTTGTTTCACAAGAGGTGGAAATGTTTGAATCTGATGAAAGAGGATGAACAAGACTATATAACGTACGCAGCCAATGTGAATAAGCATTGTGAAGAATTCAAGCTAGCAGAGATAAGCGCTGACAACTTTAAGTGCTTAGTGTTTGTTCAAGGGCTGGTATCGGAAAGAGACGCAGAATTGAGGAAATTGGTACTGTAAAAATTGGAAAACGAATAAAGTCTTACGATACAGAGTTTGGCAGAAGACTGCACAAGATATGTCAGCGTAAAGAAAGATAGAACATTCTGGCGTTTCGCATGTAAGGAAAATACCCTACAAAAAAAAAAAGAAAGTCTACCTAAAAAAGAATTCTAAAATTGCGGATTATCAAACAAAAAGTGAAATACCAGAGAAAAATCAACAAAAACTCCAGAAGCCATGTTTTGCTTGCGGCGAACTTCACTGGTACAGATATTGCAATTTTAGGAATAAAAAATGTTTCAACTGTAAAAGAGTGGGTCATAAAAGCTCGCACTGCAGGTCAAAAAATAAAGACAATAAAATAAGAAAATTAAAGTTCGACAAGGTGAACGATGGAATAACCAGAAAATTTGTTACCGTCGAAATAAGTAATAAAAAAATAAAAATGAAACACGACACTGATTCCGACCTATCTATCATAAATTTTAATACGTGAAAGAAGTTGGGGAAACCAATTTTAAGGAAAACAAATAAAATCGCGAGGTCAGTGACGGGAGAAAAAATACAATACATTGGAGAATTTGTTACAAGCGTCACGTTAAATAAAAAAACGCGAAAAGCTAAACTATTTGTCATAGAAAATACCACGAACTTACTTGGTACGAATTGGATAACAGAATTCCAATTATGGGATCTACCGATAAATTCTTTCTGTTACAAAGTTGAAAGTTTAAACTCAGAAGCCCAAAAATTAGTAAGGAAACTTAAGGAAACATTTCCTACTGTTTTTCTCCAGGGTTGGGAACGTGTACCAAGATGTAGGCAAAATTCCAGCTACAAGAAAACGCTCAGGCGGTATTCAAAAAGAAAAGGAATGTGCCGTTCGCTTCAATTGAACAGATAGATAAAGAATTGGACAGATTAGAGAAAACCGGTGTACTTGAAAAATTTGAGTATAGTGAATGGGCTACATCGACGTTATGCGTAAAAAAAAAGTCTAAAGAAATTCGTGTTTGTGCTGATTTCTCCCCTTTTTTAAATTCGGCACTCAAAGACTATAATTATCCTCTACCAACAGCGGAAGAAGTATTTGCGAAGCTTAATGGAGGCACAATATTTTCGAAGATAGACCTCAGTGACGCATATTTGCAAATACCGGTAGAAAAAGAAACGTCAAAATTTTTGTGTATAAACACACATCGGGGTCTGTATAAATTTAACAGACTACCTTTTGGGGTTAAGGTAGCGCCCGCCATTTTCCAACAAGTAATGGATTCGATGCTGGGTGGTCTAGATTTTGCGATAGCGTATCTGGACGACATCCTCATGAGAAGTACAAGTATAGCAGAACACGTGGAACATGTAAATGCAGTAGTTTCAAGAATACAGGATTTTGATTTAAACTCAAGTAAAACAAATGTGAGTTTTTTTATGGAGAAAAAAAAATATCTGGGGCAGATCATCGATAAGAATGGTAGAAGGCCAGACACAGAGCGAGAAGCGGCTATAAAAGATATGCCGGATCCGAATGATATTACCACAATACAAAGTATTTTGGGATTAGCCAATTATTACCAAATATACATCCCTAAAATGTATGATCTGCGGGCACCATTAAATGAACTACTGAAGAAAGGAAAACCCTAGAAATGGACTAATGAATGCCAAAAAGCATTTGAAAAGATAAAGGAAGAGTTAGAGATCATAGTAGCTTGCGATGCAAGTGCGTATGGAGTAGGACCATGTATCTTACACAAAATGACAAATGGTCAAGTAAAACCAATTGCGCATGCTTCTAGAGCACTACTTCCGGCTGAGAATAATTACTCTCAGATAGAGAAAGAAGCGCTAGGAATAATATTTGCAGTAGCAAAATTTCACCGTTTTCTCCACGGTCGACATTTTAAGCTACAAACCGACCATAAGCCTTTAATTTCGATTTTTGGATCGAAAAAGTGTTTGCCAGCGCATACAGCCAACCGTCTACAGAGATGGGGTACAATATTGCTAAACTATAACTTCAGCATGGAGTACATACCATCGAATAAATTTGGCTACCCTGATGGGCTGTCCAGGTTAATTCCAAAAATGAGCGAATTAGAATACACGGTAATTGCCTCACTGAAATCAGAAGAAGATCTGAAATTTACTGTGTGTAATGCAGTTCGGGAACTTCCGGTAACTCTAGAAAAAATAAAAGAAGAAGCCACCAGGGACAAGTATATTTTGAAAATAAAAGGAAAAATATCCGAGAGGGACCAGTACACAACAAATGTTTTTTCGCTTTGCGATACAGTATTGTTGTACAGAGAACGTGTGGTGATTCCATACACACTGCAAATACTAAATGATTTTCATACTGGTCACTCGGGCAGCACTAGGATGAAGAGCCTAATGCGAAGTTTTGTATATTGGCCGAATATGAACAGGGACATTGAGAACGCAGTGGCAAAATGTAAAGGCTGTGCTTTAGCTGCAAAGACACCCCCAATAAAATTTAACCCATCGCCAAAAACAGACTTATCATGGTCTAGGTTACATGTGGATTTTGCAGGTCCACTGAATGGATACCATTACATCATAGTAGTGGATAGTTTTTTCAAAATGGCCTGAGATACAAAGGATAAGAAATCCGACGACGCAAAGTACTATAATCTTCCTGCTGGAATTGTTCGCAAGGTTTGGTGTAGTAGACACAATTGTGACGGACAACGGAAGTCAATTTACGTCGAAACAATTTAAAGATTTCTACAAGGAATATAATGTCGAACATGTTACCACAGCCCCATATCACCCAAGATCAAACGGGTTAGTTGAAAAATTTGTGGACACTCTGAAAAGAGCTTTAAAGAAAGCTAGGGAAATACCTGCAGATGAAGTCCTACAGAAGGTTCTACAGGTATACATGATTACCCCAAATAACGGAACACCAGCCTCACAGTCGCCAGCCGAGGTGATGTTCGCACGTCGGGTAAGATCTGTCTTCGACAAATTATTACCAAAAAAGACAAAGCCAGCTAGAGAAAAATTTATTCAAGTAAAAAAATACAATCCTGGTGAAAAAATATATTTTAAGGTCTATAAGCAGAATAAATCATTCTGGGAGTTCATTAGAAGATTTGAAAGGTAAAATAACTTATGTGATTTCAGGCATTACTGTAAATCAGTTGGCAAATATTTTCTGTGAACTGCAAAATCGTATTACCCTTTGTATTGCTAATGATGGCGAACATGTGGAAATTAAATAAAATTTCAATATAAACTTAAAAATATAAATTTACTTCTTTCTAATCCTTTTACAAATTATTTCTATCGAAAATACAAATAAAGTTATAATTTTTTAAAGTGCACACGAAAATTTATGGACAACCTGCATATATATATATATATATATATATATATATATATATATATATATAATCGACTCTCCCGTCGAGTTCGACGTATGAGGGTCAGGCCGATAAGTTTCCAGGAAACCGACATCCCGACATCGGCACATGAGATTTGATTATAGTGGTGAAGGCCTCGTGCAGGACCAGCCACACTTTTTGGAGGGACGAATACAGAAACCTGGTGCACCGAATGCCACAAGGTTCCCAAACGACCCTCCGCAGGTTTTGAATTCAGAGTTGTCCTTCTCCTAGACCAGTTGCCATCCAAGGCTATAGAACCCAGTCTGTCCTGCTATTTTACCCATAGCTGGAGGGAGATGAAGAGGATTCATACCTTTCCCAAGGGTATTAGCACGTAAGTGAATGTAATGGATTCGACTGGAATTCGAACTCGGCTCTATATATACGTTATTTTTAGTGGATACTCGTATTTGATTAGAAGCACCCTTTATTTATTAAACAGCATTTTTTTTTATCTTCGTATACCGGTCTGAATATTCGAGAAATCTTATTAAAGAAAAATATGCGCTCTTCGGCAGGATTCGAACCTGCGTCCCCCTAGGCAGAGGGAAATCAGAGTTAGATCCGACGTGCCTTAAACGACGCGCCCCAAAAGAAGCTTTGCCTTCAATCAAGGTCTGAAAAGTGCCTTTAAGCAAAATGCTTCCCTGAAATTATACCTGCTCAGCTTTATATAAAAAATGGAAGCCAAGTAATTTTCTAAAGATGTAATGCATTTTATTTTATTAACCTCACATATATTTATGCATTTAAACCTTATTTTTAGTGGATAATCGTATTTGAGTAAACGTTTCGTTTTATTTACTAATTACTAAACAGTATCTTTATTTTCTTCTATCGGTTTGAATATTCGAGAAATCTTAGTAAAGAAAAATGTCCACTCTCTGTCAGAGATTCTTTGTGTCTGAGACGGTTAAGGCTATTAACTACAGTTTCCCCTTCTCCCCAAGAAACGCAGGTTCGAGTCCTGTCGGAGAGTGCATATTTTTCTTTAATATGGTTAAATAATTTCTAACTGATAATCCCATAATATTCTGCATTTGAATGTAATGAGTTTGGTAAGCGATAAGATTTATGTCGGGCGCAAAAATTGTTGATACCCTCTAATTATTTTTCTAACTGAAGCAAAATTTAAAAAAAAAAAAAAAAAGCAGACAATTCCCATTTTTCCTGACTCCATTCGCTTGTTAATTTTTGTAGTAGCAGTAGTAGTAGTAACAAATTGATAATATTTATTTGAAAGACTATTAAAAATATTTTAACAAATCAGACCGGGCCAAAATACAAATAAGACGTATCTGTCTCCTTTCAACCCAGTCTAATGTCGTCAGTCACCTTTTAATGGCGCTCAATTCATACCTAACATTACGCTTGAGATAATTTCGTTTAAATCGTGTTCACAGACATCTTAGTATGTTTCTCTCTTACAAAAATTATATTGCCGACAGACTATTATTCTGAAACTAATTATATAAGTTTAATATATATTTTATGTATGTATTCACTGTGATCTGAAAATCTGATATGGTGCAGAGGTTGTGAAGGAGAACTCTTATGAAATAAAAAAAAATAATAATATCATAAGATTCAAGCAATATAGCGTCTCGGATTGAGAAATCGGAGAGGTGAGTTCGAATTCCAGTCAAATCCATTACATTCAATTACGTGCTAATAACCTTGGGAAAGGCATGAATCCTCTTTTCCCCCAGCTATGGGTAACTAGCAGGACAGGCCGGGTTCTATAACCAGGGATGGCAATTGATCTACCGAAGAAAGAAATAGCAACCTACTGTGGGGAAAAAATCTCCCTCGTCATTCATGTATCAAAATTTACATGATCGCTTATGCATGTATTACGCATCGCACATAATTGACTGTGAGCACCACTGAGAATCGAACCTGTTTCCTCAGTCACGGTCTGTTATAATAACATTGTTGATGTGCGATTAAATAGTTATCTTAATTGTTTCTCAGAATTCTTTCCATTTTAGTCACGGGAAAATGGCGCAATTTATGAAATTTCTAAAGGATAAATTATCGTCTGCAATTATAAAAAAAAAAAACGATCTCAAGATGAAGGCTACCAGACGCGATTTTTTTAACCTATAAAGACGGCTTAATGATATGAAACGTTAAAAATATGTATTCTTGTTTGCATGAAGCATCAGATTTTAGCACAAATCTAGCAAGAGTATACCAGCTAAATAAACAAACAGTAAATGATAAAACTGACACCAAAGTGTCACTGCTGTGCATAAAAAGTTTAGTTTAGTAGACACAAGATAAAATAGGAGCAAAGTTGAAAAAACGATTGTGTTACACCTTTTTTTATGCACTGGGATGGGAGGGTACTTGCTTAGAAAATCAGCATTCTGTTTTTTCTTCATTTTTGTTCGAACAGTGACTTGTTGCAAGATATGCTTATACGTTTCGGTTACGTAACATCGTTATTTCAACGCCAACATCTTTGTTTCAAAATAACTTAGCAACGTAAAAGGAAGACAGATATGCAGATGAGACGTGTTGGCATCCTGATTTTAACTGAAAATATTCAAGCACACATCACGTTGTTTTTCCCCCATATTTTTTTTCTTTTAGTTAATACCAGTCTTGGTATGAAGACATTTTCAGATGTGTGGGGTCTGGAACTGGTTGCCAACAGATATATGTGACACTGACAACAGAAAGGAAAGAAAAGTTAGCGTGGTATTGAACAAACGAGTCGAAATAACTTACTAATTTTTCCATGACCATATATATTTCTGTGTACACTTTCGCTTTTACACACACACACACACACACACACACACACACATATATATATATATATTTTTTATAAAAAATTTATAACATAAGTATGTTATAAAATCACTACGAAATGGCTGTTTTTGTAGTGATTTTATAACATACGTTATAAATTTTTTTATAAAAATAATTATATCTGCTCTACTTTGTATTGAGCACTCTTTTAAGAATAGTAATTGTTGGTTATTGGAATTCATTCCGTATATACCAATTATATATATATATATATATATATATATATATATATGTATATATATATATATATATATATATATATATATATATAAATTCCCAGATGAATTCTGTGGACAAGACAGATAGGTATCAAATGACAAGTGGAAAAAATCTTACATTTTGCCGACGCGTTTCGTCTTCCGACATTTTCAAGGCAAAAATGAAATCGAAATGATTTTGTTGTCATATATATATATATATATATATATATATATATATATATATGAGGTCGGCTGGAAAGTTTAGAATACAACAGCTAGACGACCAGCTGTTGTATTCTGGTATAGTTGTCCTATAGCCTTTGATGGTAACTGGTCTAGTCTAGCAATGATGTTTAGATTCATATCTTGATCAGCCGAAGATTGTTTCAATACATCCTCGTGTGTATACACACACACACACATTATATATATATATATATATATATATATATATATATATATATATATATACACGTATGATGAGCTTGTGTGAGTACTGAGGGATAATTTTTAAGAAAGTTTTTCTTGTTTTTATATGAATTGGCGGATGTTAGTTGTTTCCTGTATAAAACACGAACTTTTTCTTATTATTATAGTTGATTGATCTTTTTACTTCATTCCGTTCGTGTTTTTTGTAAGTGACTTCCTGTCATATATGCCTTATGGTAAAGAATGGCTTCTTTTTCTTCTTTTAATTCCTGTATTGAGTTTTTTAAAAATTCATGGGCATAAGGAGGGAAAATATGGTGCGACGATTTGATGAGCTTGTGTGAGCATTGAGGAATAACTTTTTCCTCAACACAATTTCTAAGAAAGTTTTTCTTGTTTTTATATGAATTGGCAGATGTTTTATATATATATGAGAGAGAGAAAGAGAGAGAGAGAGGAATGGTGGATAGCGGCTCGGATTGAGGAATCGGAGAGCCGAGATCAAATTCCATTCAAATCCATTACATTCACTTACATACCCTTGGGAAAGTTATGAATCATCTTCTTCTCCCACCGGGTCCTATAGCCTTGGATGGCAACTGGTCTAGGAGAACAACTCTGAATTTAAAACCTGTATTCGGCTTTTCAAAAAATGTGGTTGGCTCTGCACAAAGCCTTCACCACTATAACTAATTCATATGTGGAGGTGTCTGGTTGTCGGTTCCTAGAAACTAAGTTTAACTGACCCTCATAGGTCGATAAAACGAGAGAGCCCAGCATATATATGTGTGCGTGTGTATGTGTGTGTGTGTTTAGGCAGCATATCACTTTCAAGCAGGTTTGGTTGAATATTCTAGATATATTTTGTCAATTCATTTTTAATGCTCTCGAATTCACGGGTCAATTTCTTGTTATTAAAGAACAAGTCGTAGTTTCGCTTATTTCTTTTAATTTCTCAAATACTTTCAATCTAATCAAAGATCATCTTCAGGGCGAATTGCTAAAACAGTTAAAGCATGAATAATAAAAAATATAAATTCTGTTACCTCCCTTACATATTCTTAACAGATAAATTTTTAAATTGACAGAGCGCATTTCATGCGCATTTACAAAATAATCCTCAACTATCAATTACATTAAATTTTTTATCTGACCAATTCACCCCTGAAATTATCTTGGATGATATTGGGTATATTTTGGCTTATAATTCATCTTTTGCAAGTCAAAACAGTCTGGCAAAATTTTGAATCTATTTGTTTCTATGTCGCCATATTTCTTGTAGATTAAAAAAAGGATTCGTCTATTTTGTGGTCGTTTAAGTGTGGCTGGGTTGATAGAAGAAAGAAAAAAATGTAAGAGATAGAGGATTTTTTATTTGGACAAATCACGTAGAATATCATAGCTAAATTCTTTTGGCCGAATGGTCACCACGAAGTTAAGTTTTCTTATTGTTTCGAACTAATCGCTGTAATTTTATATTTACTATTTATTTCCCTTATCATGCTTTGGGATACAGTTCTTTCTTGGGTCTACTTACACACTAGACTTTTAATGTCTCCGACTGAACTCTAAAATGGTATTCATTATTTATTTATATATTTTTGGGTTCTGTCTAAATTTTGCTTCAGCTCGTTACTCCTAACGTCTACGACTAAATTCTGAAATTTTATTCGCCAATTATTTATTTTATTTTACATTTTATTTCTCCTCCACTAATAGTAGACAGGTTCGCCTATCGTCCGGTTCACATCATCCTCCTCCTTTCGAACAGGATTAGCGGTTTATCCTTGTTTCTTGTTTAGGATTAGGTTTCCGTTTCCTTCTAAAGTTTACTTCAATGCTATACTACCGACGCTTGACCTTGCTTACGCTAATCCAAATCCACAGTAACCATCTACGTTGATTGGCTCTTGGGCCTTCTATTTGAACATCATTAAAAAAAATACATTAAAAAATAATTATCACATAGCGGCACAAAATGAGAAAATTCGGAGAGCCGAGTTCGAATTCCAGGCTTGAATTAATTACATTCACTTTCTCGCAAATACACTTGAAATGTATTTTTCATCCCTTTTCCCAAGCGATGGATTAAATAGTAAATCGTTGTTAGCGAAAAAAATGTATCAATCAAATATTCACTCGCGAAAAAATACCTTATATACTCGTGTAACGTGCGATCTCGCGTATCGTGAGGCCCAAAATTTCACCTATAAAAAAAAATTTCATCATGTGTATCATGCAAACTCTTTTCTAGATACCAAATTCTAATAGGCTAATCTCTTTTTCACTATCTCATTGTCCCATCTTCTAATCAAATAAGATAAAATGTAAGAGAGAATAGTATCTTTAGCAACGCTAATAAACACAATAGAACTATAAGCAACCGAACGAGAAACTGCTATCTTTTATAATGGGAAACAATAGAAAAGATGCATATTCGCTATGTTTGTATTTTACAATACGATACTAATATATGAATAATACATGCATTTTTTTACACAGTTAAGTACAACATCAGTTTTATCAAAATCATGTTTATTTTGAATACAGCTGTACTTTTTGACTACAGTAAATGGATATATAGTGTGGTCAACGGCGTGCCCAGGTCCAGCAGTACATACGCTAATTTTATATCTCATGTACGATGCGACCTTCTTAAAATTAGCTTCAGAATTAGATTTTTAAAAGTCGCATGATACGCGAGTGTATACGGTATTTAAAAACAAATTCCGTTTTAAAGAACTCATAAAGTGTTGATAACCCCAAAAATGAATCAATCAATATCACAAGACATTATTATTATTATTATTATTATTATTACGACTATTCTATCCTCATTGGTATGTCAGTATGACGAGTACGTGCAGACAAGTCAAAGATGAATTGTTTATTCATTTTCTTTTCTTAACGTAACTTTGGGAAATGAAATTGTAATTAGCAGTTAGTAGACTTCGAATTATCTCCCTTAAACAAAACTTTATAACTATAATTTAATAACTAATTATTTAAAATCATTTTATAACTGTTATTTAAAACCAATGTTTTAAGGAGCTAGAACTTCTGCATTCTTCTTTTCATAGCATTTAAAAATAAATATGCTCCATAATGTTCCGTTTCTTATGTTATGGTAAGCACACACAAACATACGTGTGATTAGATTGAATTTATCGAACACAATAGAAAGCATATTGTTTCTTTAAATCCTTCCTGAGTGCTTTTTCTTTTGGTTTGTTCACAAACCAAAAGCTGCTATTTTGTCATTTTTCTTTTCTCGAGAAAATGATAGCGTATAAGTCCAAGTTATTTTGCAAAAAACATCTTTTCAGAATGTCATCGGAATAAGTTAGATGTTTAAACTCGATATATATATATATATATATATATAGTTAAATTCCCAGATGAATTCTGTGGACAAGACAGATAGGTATCAAATGACAAGTGGAAAAAAATCTTACATTTTGCCGACGATATATATATATATATATATAGTCGGCTGGAAAGTTTAGAATACAACAGCTAGACGACCAGCTGTTGTATTCTGGTATAGTTGTCCTATAGCCTTTGATGGTAACTGGTCTAGTCTAGCAATGATGTTTAGATTCATATCTTGATCAAGAAAGATTGTTTCAATACATCCTCGTGTGTATACACACACACACATATATATATATATATATATATATATATATATATATATATATATACACGTATGATGAGCTTGTGTAGTACTGAGGATAATTTTTTTTAAGTTTTTTCTTGTTTTATATGAATTGGCGGATGTTAGTTGTTTCCTGTATAAAACACGAACTTTTCTTATTATTATAGTTGATTGATCTTTTACTTCATTCCGTTCGTGTTTTTGTAAGTGACTTCCTGTCATATATGCCTTATAGTAAAGAATGGCTTCTTTTTCTTCTTTTAATTCCTGTATTGAGTTTTTTAAAAATTCATGGGCATAAGGAGGGAAATATGGTGCGACGATTTGATGAGCTTGTGTGAGCATTGAGGAATAACTTTTTCCTCAACACAATTTCTAAGAAAGTTTTTCTTGTTTTTTATATGAATTGGCAGATGTTTTATATATATATATGAGAGAAAGAGAGAGGAATGGTGGATAGCGGCTCCGGATTGAGGAATCGGAGGCCGAGATCAAATTCCATTCAAATCCATTACATTCCTTACATACCCTTGGGAAAGTTATGAATCATCTTCTTCTCCCACCGGGTCCTATAGCCTTGGATGGCAACTGGTCTAGGAGAACAACTCTGAATTTAAAACCTGTATTCGGCTTTTCAAAAAATGTGGTTGGCTCTGCACAAAGCCTTCACCACTATAACTAATTCATATGTGGAGGTGTCTGGTTGTCGGTTCCTAGAAACTAAGTTGCTTGACCCTCATAGGTCGATAAAACGAGAGAGCCCAGCATATATATGTGTGCGTGTGTATGTGTGTGTGTGTATTTAGGCAGCATATCACTTTCAAGCAGGTTTGGTTGAATATTCTAGATATATTTTGTCAATTCATTTTTAATGCTCTCGAATTCACGGGTCAATTTCTTGTTATTAAAGAACAAGTCGTAGTTTCGCTTATTTCTTTTAATTTCTCAAATACTTTCAATCTAATCAAAGATCATCTTCAGGGCAATTGCTAAAACAGTTAAAGCATGAATAATAAAAATATAAATTCTGTTACCTCCTTACATATTCTTAACAGATAAATTTTTAAATTGACAGAGCGCATTTCATGCGCATTTACAAAATAATCCTCAACTATCAATTACATTAAATTTTTTATCTGACCAATTCACCCCTGAAATTATCTTGGATGATATTGGGTATATTTTGGCTTATAATTCATCTTTTGCAAGTCAAAACAGTCTGGCAAAATTTTGAATCTATTTGTTTCTATGTCGCCATATTTCTTGTAGATTAAAAAAAGGATTCGTCTATTTTGTGGTCGTTTAAGTGTGGCTGGGTTGATAGAAGAAAAGAAAAAATGTAAGATAGAGGATTTTTTATTTGGACAAATCACGTAGAATATCATAGCTAAATTCTTTTGGCCGAATGGTCACCACGAAGTTAAGTTTTCTTATTGTTTCCGAACTAATCGCTGTAATTTTATATTTACTATTTATTTCCCTTATCATGCTTGGGATACAGTTCTTTCTTGGGTCTACTTACACACTAGACTTTTAATGTCTCCGACTGAACTCTAAAATGGTATTCATTATTTATTTATATATTTTTAGGTTCTGTCTAAATTTTGCTTCAGCTCGTTACTCCTAACGTCTACGACTAAATTCTGAAATTTTATTCGCCAATTATTTATTTTATTTTACATTTTATTTCTCCTCCACTAATAGTAGACAGGTTCGCCTATCGTCCGGTTCACAGTCATCCTCCTCCTTTCGAACAGGATTAGCGGTTTATCCCTTGTTTCTTGTTTAGGATTAGGTTTCCGTTTCCTTCTAAAGTTTACTTCAATGCTATACTACCGACGCTTGACCTTGCTTACGCTAATCCAAATCCACACAGTAACCATCTACGTTGATTGGCTCTTGGGCCTTCTATTGGGTGAACATCATTAAAAAAAATACATTAAAAAAATAATTATCACATAGCGGCACAAAATGAGAAATCGGAGAGCCGAGTTCGAATTCCAGGCTGGTTAATTACATTCACTTTCTCGCAAATACACTTGGGAAATGTATGAATTCATCCCTTCTCCCCAAGCGATGGATTAAATAGTAAATCGTTGTTAGCGAAAAAAAATGTATCAATCAAATATTCACTCGCGAAAAAATACCTTATATACTCGTGTAACGTGCGATCTCGCGTATCGTGAGGCCCCAAAATTTCACCTATAAAAATAATTTCATCATGTGTATCATGCAAACTCTTTTTCTAGAGACCAAATTCTAATAGGCTAATCTCTTTTTCACTATCTCATTGTCCCATCTTCTAATCAAATAAGATAAAATGTAAGAGAATAGTATCTTTAGCAACGCTAATAAACACAATAGAACTATAAGCAACCGAACGAGAAACTGCTATCTTTTATAATGGAAACAATAGAAAAGATGCATATTCGCTATCATTTGTATTTTACAATACGATACTAATATATGAATAATACATGCATTTTTTTACACATTAAGTACAACATCAGTTTTATCAAAATCATGTTTATTTTGAATACAACTGTACTTTTGACTACAGTAAATGGATATATATTGTGGTCAACAGCATTACTTACATACATACGCTAATTTTATATCTCATGTTGTGCGACCTTCTTAAAATTAACTTCAAATTAGATTTTAAAAAGTCGCATGATACAAGTGTATACGGTATTTAAAAAAAATTCCGTTTTAAAGAACTCATAAAGTGTTGATAACCCAAAAATGAATCAATCAATATCACAAGACATTATTATTATTATTATTATTATTATTACGACTATTCTATCCTCATTGGTATGTCAGTAAGACGAGTACGTGCAGACAAGTCAAAGATGAATTGTTTATTCATTTTCTTTTCTTAACGTAACTTTGGGAAATGAAATTGTAATTAGCAGTTAGTAGACTTCGAATTATCTCCCTTAAACAAAACTTTATAACTATAATTTAATAACTAATTATTTAAAATCATTTTATAACTGTTATTTTGGTGTTTTAAGAGCTAGAACTTCATTCTTCTTTTCATAGCATTTAAAAATAAATATGCTCCATAATGTTCCGTTTCTTATGTTATGGTAATTACAAAACATACGTGTGATTAGATTGAATTTATCGAACACAATAAAGCATATTGTTTCTTTAAATCCTTCCTGAGTGCTTTTTTCTTTTGGTTTGTTCATAAACCAAAAGCTAAAATTTTCATTTTTCTTTTCTCGAGAAAATGATAGCGTATAAGTCCAAGTTATTTTTGCAAAAAGAACATCTTTTCAGAATGTCATCGGAATAAGTTAGATGTTTAAACTCGATATCAGCTTCTTACATTAGTCGGACTATTGTCCTCATCTTTGTCGCCATATTTGTCACAACGTTTCGGCCGTTGTACGCTCCGTTCTTCAGGTGGTTGGAATTTCGAACTGAACCCTTTATTTCGATCGCTGGGGTAGAATTCTAATTCCGTGCCATGTTTGATGGATGTCAGTTATCAGTTATCTCCACTAATTTTCCCTCTGAAAGTTCTCCACTGCCTTAACCAGGAATTGAACTCACCTTCTTTGGGTCTGTCACTGGATCTAACCAACGCCTTTATCCACTGTGCCATGTGTCCATGAGGACATCTGGGTATGAACTTCTGAGTATTATAAACCCTAATGTTTTTCAGCATCATTTTTACCAGTGCTCATATTGCAATTTTTGCTGTTATCATTGCATGTCTTTACCAGAGTTCATATTGCAATTTTGTTATCATTGCTTTTTCTGGCACTCCTTATTACTGGTTCCCATATTGTATTTATTTCTATGCTTGGTCATCTCAGGAGATTTTTGTGGCCTAGCATATGTAACTGATTCCTTAAGTTTTGAATTTTCCAATGGTGTTCCTGTCTATGATCTCAACATGATCCCACAGGGGGCGGTGATCTCCTTCTCTCTCTCCATATGTGGTCAGCCACGCCTGATTTTCTACTTCCCCTCGACGTTACAGCTTTCTGGTGTTCTTGAAGCCTTACCTTGAGGGGCGGCCTGTCTCTCCTTTATATTTAACCCTTTCCACCCAGCTGCATGGGATAGCGTATATACACAGTCTTTAGTCATGTTTCCTCTCTATGGGGGTCTCACTCGTGAGAATACCTGCAGTGTTGTCACGCTTTTGAAGGTTGTCCTGATGTTATATGGACCGCAGATCTGTTGTATTTTCTCTGATAACCCCTTCACAAAGGCAGGCAGACTGTTTTCTGGGTGTTGTTGTCCTCCTCCTCCTCCTCCTCTTGTTACCCGCCTATCCCAGTTTTTGGGGGCTGCTGCCATGTACCCAGGGTAGTTGTTGCGTTGTGGGTAAAAAACTTATAATGACCAATTCCTTATCTAACGTCTCTGGATCGCCACTTATGACTTTTGCTCGATGTTGTAAGCATCGGACGATCCCCTTTCTTTTTTGTATGGATGGTGGGGTTTTTTTTTTACTGTCCGGTGAATGTTGGTTTTTTTTTATACGGATGTCTTGAACCCATTCTCTGTTCGAGATATTAAACATCCAGGAATGGGGAAAATTGTTACTCTCTTTCTCCATTGTGAACTGTATCGAAGGTCTTATTGAGTTCACATGGTCAGAAGAACCTGGACTTCTTCCTGATGTGGCCTCGCCTTGAAAGTGTCATCTAAAAAAACCGTAACCATATAGTTGGCTTTAAATATAGACTCTAATGCCATTTCTTCAAAATTCCATGTATATATTCGAATTGCTGGTGATAATGGCGAGCCCATTGCTAAGTCCTCATCCTGTCGATATATGAGAGATCCATTCGAAGTGTGTTGTTTGTGTTAAAAGTCAACATCTCCATCAGATTATCTATTGGAATACTGGTCCCGCTCCTCTAGGGAAGAGTCAAAATCTATCTCTGACTACTGAGGCCTCCTCCGTGGGTACCTTGGTGAACAGACTCACCACGTCCAAGCTCACCATCTGGTTGGATAGAATGGGGAGCATCTTTGATTATTTCCACGAAGTGACGGATCGGACATATGAAGGAGACTTTCCGATCAATGGGTCAATTTTTTTCTACAAGGAAGCGACTCAGAGGGTGGCACACAGAGCCTTGGCAACTAACAATCGGCCTCCTACCGTCTTTGTGAATCTTAGGGAGACCGTATATGGGCTGTAACGCTGCGATAACTGCCTATACGTCTTGGGTGCAAAGTGATCCTTGTTCTTGATTAGGATCTGTGACAGTTTGCGTTCCGTTTTCATAGTAAGGATCTTTCTTCACTATGCTGTAGCTACCAGTGCTAATGAGGTCTTCAGTTTTCTTGTATAGTCGGTTTGTCCATCACTACAGTCGCATTTACTTTGTCAACGGTATATGATGATGTTCTCATTCCTCTGTTGTTTCAATCGATTTCAGAGGGAAAATTAGCAGGAGATAACGATAGTAAATCCATCAAACATGGCACGAATCTTGAACAGTCTACCCCAGCGATCGAAATAAAGGGTTCAGTTCAGCCAACCACCTGAAAGAAGATTAGGCGTTTACAATACCGCTAAAATGTGATTAATATGGCGACAAAGATGACAATAGTCCGACTAATTAAAAACTGTACATAATACCTCATCTCAGAAATATGAACAAACTCGATATCAGCTTGTTATGCAGTTGTGTTGAAAAGATGAAATTAAAAAAAACAGCAACAAATGCTAAAAAGTATTACAAACACATATTAACTCATGCCTTATTAACATCTGAAAATATTAGGAAAAACATTATCGGCTTTCTTTTGAAATCTGGTCGACTGAAGGATATATGACATTAAGCATTTTTGCAGACAAAGTTTGGCGCTGTGTTATTTAAGAAAAAGAACGAAACACCAGGACCAGTTAATCAAATTATGTTTGTTCAAATTTCAAGAAAATTCGAGAAGCCCTAATTGTTAGCATGTCATTTTCGCTTCATTGCAATTGTTATGGAAGAATAGGACAATGAAACTGAATATGTCAAACTAATCTTAAGTAACTGGATGAAAAATTAAAAAAAGAATATGTGATGTGTTTTGTCATTCCAAAGAACTTCTTTAGTCGAAATAAGTTTTTTATTCATGGAATATCACACACACACACACACACACACACACACGCACAGGCACACACACACGCACACGCACACGCGCACAGGCACACAGACACACACACACACACTCCAGGTAAAATGAAAACAAATGGAGTATAATTCTACTGTATGTAACATTTAATTTAAAACAGGGCCCTATAGATAGCAGAGCTAAATATTACTTATTTAAGGATATAAAAACATGTTAAAAATTATTTTGAAAGATAATTGCCATTGTACAGCGTTTTTTAACATGTTTTAATATTATAATATATATATATATATATATATATATATATATATATATATATATAAAACAAAAAAAAAATATCTGGCTAGTTTTTCTCTGATGGGACTCGTTAAAAACCTAACCATTATAAATATCAGTCTGTAAATATCTATCTATCTATCTATTTGTTCATCGTTGACAGTTAATATCTATCTATCCATCTCTATATCTCAATCTGTTCATATCTATCAATTTATCTATATTTATATCTAGTTCATATCTATCAATTTATCTATATTTATATCTATCTATATATATACAACAGTGCTGACATATCTGGCTAGTTTTCTCTGATGGGACTCGTTAAAAGCCTAACCATTATAAATATCAGTCTGTACATATCTATCTATCTATCTATCTATCTATCTATCTATCTATCTATCTATCTATTTGTTCGTCGTTGACAGTTAATATCTATCTATCCATCTCTATATCTCAATCTGTTCATATCTATCAATTTATCTATATTTATATCTAGTTCATATCTATCAATTTATCTATATTTATATCTATCTATATATATATAACAGTGCTTACATATCTGGCTAGTTTTCTCTGATGGGACTCGTTAAAAATTTTGAATGGATTATAAATATCAGTCTGTACATATCTATCTATCTATCTATCTATTTGTTCGTCGTTGACAGTTAATATCTATCTATTCATCTCTATATCTCAATCTGTTCATATCTATCAATTTATCTATATTTATATCTATCTGTCAGTCTTTCTGTCACTATCTATCTATATTTCAGTCTGTTCATTGATACACACACACACACACACACACACACACACACACACACATATATATATATATATATATATATATATATATATATATATATATATATATATAAAAGGCTTAAACACTAATATTCCAGGGGCATAATTTATTCCATTGGGATCGTAAATACGATCCAATTCATCAGACCTACAAATTCAAAAAGAAAACAGAAAAAAAAAACACTTCGGAAATAAAAATAGAATTTAGAGAGAGTGTAAGTATGAGAGTGTGGGATGAATGTTAGAGCTAAAGAGAGGGGTAACAGACGAGAGCAGGTGGGAGATTAAACCTTAACAGAGAGAAGTTTAGGAGAGGTGAGTGGAAGAGGTTTAAGTGAGAGAAATATGAATGTTGTCGAATATCTAATACATTAAAGATACATTTCGTGATGACATACATACACCATAGACGATCTAATGTTAAAGATCAGAATAAGAGGAGGAGAGGAAAAGAAAAGAAGAAGGGGAGGGGGAGAGATGGGGCGGGGGAAACTAAAACTGAAGGGCATTTACTGAAAGGGCCGCTGTGTAATTAAGAAAATTTGACAAAATTAATATCGACTACAGGTTACAAGTCAAATATAAACATATAAATAAACAAATATAACGATTATCTAATCTAGCAAGGACCTATATTTTTATGTTCAAAAACACATACGTATACACACATACACAATAACATATACACGTACATACATATAGGCGTGTACACACATACATATACCCATGTACACACATACACATATATCCACATATACACATACACATACATATATATATATACACACACATATATGTATATATATATATATATATACATATATATACACATATACATATATATACACATTCATATATATATATACACACATACACATATACACATATATATATACACACGTACATATTCTCACATCCATATATATACATACACATACAAACATACACATACATGTATACATATAATACATAAATACACACACACATGCATACATATACACAAACATCTACACACATCCACTCCTACATATATATACACATTTACACACATATATACATACGGACATACACTATATACGCACCTACATATATACACATGTACACACATACACACACAGCTAAGCACACACACACACACATATATATATATATATATATATATATATATATATATATATACACATATACATATACACACACATGCACACACACACACACATATATATATATATATATATATATAAATTAAAATGTAAAATATAAAAAAGTAAAATTTCAAAAATTTGGTGTAAAAAAAATTAAATACATAGAGCATCACATAAACATACACAATGATATATATATAGAGAGATAAACATAATAGTCATTCCATTAAAATATCATGCCCGATGTTATTGAGCCAAGATGGAACTGGCATAAGTGACAACATGTTACAAAACGGTGTTTATGTTTTGAATCGTTTCTTATGTCTACATTTAGAAAATATCTCATTACGAAGATTCAGCAGTTCATCTTGATTCTTTGATAATAAAATATTTCCACCATGCACAGATCACACCGATCGCGGAAGTTATTAGGTGTTCTAGCTCTTGATAAGTATCTCCATTTCAAAAGTGGGGTTAATCGCTTATCCACCAGACCCCAGTAGTGTTTGGATAAGGAAGTTTGATTTCTGAGACATCTATATCTAAATGAGCGTTTATGGTTGTATAGACGCTGCTTCCAATCACCGGCGGATATACCTATATATCTTTTTTTCTCGTTTATATTTCCCTCGGGAAAGATTGTTGCCTCGTATACTACATTTTCATACTTACATTTACCCCCGATTGGACAATGGTCTTTATTCCTACAATTGCAGGTAGGGTTACTAGATTGAGTTTCATTACTATGGTAGTTTCTAAGTATTCTGCAATTATGGGAAGATATGACTTTCTCCATATTTCTAACGCATGAGTAACTAATTTTCAGTGTCTTCCTATTGGAAATTTTACGTAGTGGATGTTTACTATGAAAATGTTTATCAATTAATTTCAGAAAGAAACTTCCCATATCAATGTTAGAGAGCCTGCAATATGGTGGGTTGAACCATATTACCTTCCTCTTTCTGTTTTTAGTTCTGTTATTATTCTGATTTACAAGTTCTCCGTTAAAGTTTAATTCTTGTCTAAAACCACTTATTTTTAGGGCCTGATTGTATATAAATTTATTATCATTAAAATTTTTTGGCTAGAAGATAGCCTATTAATTCTTGTATTCACAGTTTGGGGGATGTGATCTATCACATGTTTAGGGTGGTTAGAGTGGACGTTGATATATATATATATATATATATATATATATATATATATATATATATATATATATATATTCTTCATATCTATCTTCATATCTATCTATCTATCGCCTCTGTTCCTTATTGCCTCCCGCCGCTCTCTCTCTCTCTCTCTCTATCTCTCTCTCTCTATCTATCTCTGTTTCTCTGGTTATTGATTTTTAATTTATTTAAATTATGTATAAATAATAATTACACCTTTTCATTTCCACTAGATCTCTGTTGTTCTGAGATAAATAATTTATAGGGTAATTAACGAAATTTGAATTTAAATATTGAAATGAAGTATTACGAGAAAATAAATAAAACAATTATGATTTTATATATATATATATATATATATATATATATGTGTGTGTGTGTGTGTGTGTGTGTAAGCAAATATATGGATATAGAGCCGACAATATGAAGAAAAATATACTGAAAAAACAAACAAAAATCCTAATATGCGATTATGCTGTTTTAATGTTTAATGTCAACGTCGGACGTTTCGGTCTAATAGACCATCTTCAGGACATATTCATAAAACATAATTAACATATAAGTTTAGATCAAAATAAAATTATTTTCGTTTTTCATTCAAAATACTCATATTTTAGGAATACGTTTTCACAACATCGCCCACGTCACGACGACGTGATCATATTTAAACGGAACGTTGATCTTATAAAAGATTTCAGTTATCTGTTTGGATTGGTATTGCTTTTATGTCCATCGTCTTTTTTCATGTTGAATTTTATATGGTCTATGTTAATTATGTTTTTATGAATATGTCCTGAAGATGGTCTATTAGACCGAAACGTTGTACGTTGACATTAAACATTAAAACAGCATAATCTGTATATTAGGATTTTTGTTTGTTTTTTCAGTATAGTTTTTCATATATATATATATATATATATATATATATATATATATATAAACAAGAGGAAAAGACTATTCTTAGCCAACGCGTTTCGTCCTCTGAGGGACTCCATTAAGGCAATGTAGGATATATTTTGTTTATATACAAAAGCGAAGTTGACGTTGGTTTATCAAAGCTTTTAATTTTGAGAACGTTCATGACATTTGATCAGGTATTTGAAAAGTTCATCCCATACAATAAGAGTCTAATCACAATTTAAAAAATATTCATTTTTAAAAAAAATATTTCTTTACTATTATTCGTTTACTTTTTGCCAGACTTTGAATTATGGCACTTTGTGTCCTCCATATGATGGATGCATATAAAGACGTGCAACAAAGTAAATCCTACACTGCCTTGATGGAGTCCCTCAGAGGACGAAACGCGTCGGCTAAGAATAGCTTTTCCTCTTGTCTTTTTATTCATTTTCTTTCTTTACAGAGTTACTTCATCTGAAAATAACTTGCATATATATATATATATATATATATATATATATATATATATATATATATATATATGATAGAGAGGAGAATGATATATAAAAAAAGGACATTGGAGGTCCTCAAACACTTGATATAGGCTTCCGTGTTCAAAAGACTGTGGTTTCACACACCTACCCGGTCTTTTTGAACAACAATAAAGGTTTATCCCTTGTTTCCTGTTTAGGATTGGGTTTCCGGTTCTTTCTAAAATTCTTTTCATTCTCTTTCAGTTCCAGTAACCCCTTGAGTCTTAGTAGCATTATCGCCTTGCTTGGAGTAAATTGATTTTTAAAAAAATTATTGCTGCTTTAGACAGGCTGCAAATTTGACAATACATCGGGAAGCCAACCTAAAACTTTCCCCTGTCGATAAAATTAAAACAATAATTAGATGGCCACACCTAAAGTGAACAATGAAATGGCTGGTACCACCCTAAAAAATAAAATAATTTGAATAAAATTAAAGAAATAATTAGTATAATAATAAATTTTCCCGACAGATAATGTTTCTTTGGGGAGTAATTAGATTTAAGTTCATTCTCCAATCATTTGGGAAAGAATCAGTTAAAAGCAACCGCGATTGCTTAGATTGTTTGGAGTGTAGTTCACGAGGTGATAATGTCTAATTTTCCCCTCTCCGTTACGCTTCTGTGCATACTTCGGTATTCAGCCTATACAAAAAAAAAAAAATGGTCCTATTTTTGTTGAAGTCTAAAACTCAAATCTGTTATTCTCCTGATATGAAACACTTTAATTGCCTACAAAGACGATAAGAATGAAGTTAACTGTTTCTATACAGAAAACATTAAACAGAAATTATCCAAATGGCGTTAATGTCGATTGAAATTTACAAAATCCTTTTCGTAAAACAGCTATTTTTTTAAATTAGTTTCTGAAATCTACTATCATCGCTGGGTTATTCTGCAGTGTAAAACCCGCACTCAATTCGCATTAAAAATTTTCAAAAAACGTGCATTTATGTGTAATTGTACATGTTTCATTCGAATCTGGCTTGATAAATTTGATAAAATCTACCGTTTTGGAGTTATCGACAGAAAAAATTGGGATTCAATCGCGTCGTTGGCGGCCGCCATTACTCGAATTGTTTGCATACATTCGCTGCGGAAAGCTAAACGCGGAAGACTACGGAAAGCTAAGCTCGGAACTGATCTTTCTTTTTTGCCTCAATTACTCCGCACGAGGAATATTTACGTACACACGCTCAGTTTGCGCAATGATACCTACACTGATAGCTATTCTGCAGCGAATGTATACAAACAACGCCAGTAATGGCTGCCCGAGACGCAAATGAATCCGAACTTTCACTGTCGATAACTCCAAACCGGTTGATTTTATCAAATTTATCAAGCCAGATTCGAATAGAGCATATACAATTACACATAAATGCAGATTTATTGGACATATTTAATGCGAACTGAGTGCGGGTGTTACACTGCAAATTAATCCATTGATCCTTCTATTAATGATGGTAGTTTCATTCCAAGCTGCTTACGGCCCCATCACGTTGAAACACCGGTTCCTGTACGATCAGCTCAGTTAAGCAACGTTGAGCCTGGTCAGTACGATCAGCGAAGTTAAGCAACTTTGAGCCTGGTCAGTATCCAGATAGGTGATTGCATGGGAATACAAATTACTGTAAGCTTTGGATGTGCGGCTAGAATAATGGCTCTAAATTGTTAATCTGTGAGCCGAATTCCACAATATATATATATATATATATATATATATATATATATATATATATATATATATATATATATAGCTAGATTAAAAGCCACCATATTGGGTGGCATTTAAGCTAGCTCCTTACTTACTGCCATTTAGGAAGATTGATATTATATAGTAGTTCATCAGTATTTTCTTTGTTTCTAACGAGATTTTCTTGTTTCTTAATATTTTATAGTCTTTGTAAGGCATATTTCCCAAATGCAATATCAATTCGGATCTCGGTGTTACATTTTTCATAACCTATTAAAACACTTCGCAGATATATTGACAAAAAAGAAAGCATCCCATATATTTAAACACTATTTGTTTATTTGTTAAAACGCTTTTTAGATATTTAGATATCATCTGTTATAATATTTCCCAAATATTGTAACTTCATTTGTTAAATCACTTTCCAGATATTGAACTTTTATCTATTTAAACACTTACACCATATTTGAGCATCATTTGTTAAAACACTTCCAAGATTTGAAAACTTAATTTTTTAAACAATTCCCAGATATATAAACATCATCTGTTAAAACACGTCTCAGATATTTAAAATTAACTACTTAAACATTCCCAGATATTTAAATTTCAACTGTTAAAGCACTTCACTCTTAAGCTTCATTTTGCTAAAACACACCTCAGATATTTAAACTTCATTTGATAATACGCTTCCCAGATATTTAAACATATTTGATAAAACACTCCCCAGATATTTAATCTTCATTTGATGAAACACATCGGAGATATTTAAACTTAATTTGATAAAACACTTTCCAGATATTTAAACATATTTGATAAAACACAATAATTTAAAAATTTAAACTATTTGAACTTCATTTGATAATACCTTTCTTATTTAAACTATTTGATAAATATTTGAACTTCATTTGATAAACACATCGGAGATATTTAAACTTAATTTGATATTTAAATATTTATTTGATAAAACACACTAATCCCATAACACTTCGCAAATATTTAATCTTCATTTGATAAAACACATTTAAACATATTTGAAAAACTTAATTTTAATCTTCATTTGAAAACACTTTCCAGATATTTAAACATATTTTCCAGATATAAAATACTAAAACACTAATCAGAAATTTAAACTTCCTTTCTTATAACACTTCGCAAATATTTGAACTTCATTTGATAATACCTTCCCAGATATTTAAACATATTTGATAAAACACTCCCCAGATATTTAATCTTCATTTGATGAAACACATCGGAGATATTTAAACTTAATTTGATAAAAACACTTTCCAGATATTTAAACATATTTGATAAAACACTAATCAGAAATTTAAACTTCCTTTCTTATAACACTTCGCAAATATTTGAACTTCATTTGATAATACGCTTCCCAGATATTTAAACATATTTGATAAAACACTCCCCAGATATTTAATCTTCATTTGATGAAACACATCGGAGATATTTAAACTTAATTTGATAAAACACTTTCCAGATATTTAAACATATTTGATAAAACACTAATCAGAAATTTAAACTTCCTTTCTTATAACACTTCGCAAATATTTGAACTTCATTTGATAATACGCTTCCCAGATATTTAAACATATTTGATAAAAACACTCCCCAGATATTTAATCTTCATTTGATGAAACACATCGGAGATATTTAAACTTAATTTGATAAAACACTTTCCAGATATTTAAACATATTTGATAAAACACTAATCAGAAATTTAAACTTCCTTTCTTATAACACTTCGCAAAATATTTGAACTTCATTTGATAAAACGCTTCCCAGATATTTAAACATATTTGATAAAACACTCCCCAGATATTTAATCTTCATTTGATGAAACACATCGGAGATATTTAAACTTAATTTGATAAAACACTTTCCAGATATTTAAACATATTTGATAAAACACTAATCAGAAATTTAAACTTCCTTTCTTATAACACTTCGCAAATATTTGAACTTCATTTGATAATACGCTTCCCAGATATTTAAACATATTTGATAAAACACTCCCCAGATATTTAATCTTCATTTGATGAAACACATCGGAGATATTTAAACTTAATTTGATAAAACACTTTCCAGATATTTAAACATATTTGATAAAACACTAATCAGAAATTTAAACTTCCTTTCTTATAACACTTCGCAAATATTTGAACTTCATTTGATAAAACGCTTCCCAGATATTTAAACATATTTGATAAAACACTCCCCAGATATTTAATCTTCATTTGATGAAACACATCGGAGATATTTAAACTTAATTTGATAAAACACTTTCCAGATATTTAAACATATTTGATAAAACACTAATCAGAAATTTAAACTTCCTTTCTTATAACACTTCGCAAATATTTGAACTTCATTTGATAAAACGCTTCCTAGATAATTGAACTTCATTTGATAAAATATTTCCCATATATTTAAACATCATTTGTTACCACATCTGCCAGGTATTCAAACAGCATCTTTTGAAACGTTCGCAGATATTTAATCGTCAGCTATTTAATCACTTTCCAGATATTTAGACATCAGTACGCATGGATTATATCACAACTGTGATTATAAAACCAAAACTTCCCATAGCGTCGATTTAAAACACAATGCTCAGCTGCCATGTTGGATTCTTTTTCTATCACTCTCCTCCAAGGTTATCCAATCTTGCAAGAGTTCCATCATAGGAAGTTCGTGGAAATTGAATGCAACATGATCTGGACAATTCACAGAAACAGGAGTCTGAGAGGACAATTCTCGTCAAGTAATTTCTATATAAATATTATATATAAGTATTATTGGGAGAACACTCATAAAAAAAACAAAGATGTTATGTAGTGGGAACAGAAAGACATTTATATAGGCTTACCTAATTTCAAATTTGGAGGTTTTAAAGAGAAAGGAAACACAACCATTGCTACTGTTGTTCCTCAGCTGCCCGAGGCCGCGCCCTCTCATTGCACTAGAGAGAGGGATCGATGCTCGCATCGAGGCCAGCGTAACCTACGATTGTCGGGGTTCGGGCAATTTTTGTTCCTAGCCCGGTTGTACGCGCATGGGCTTCCCACATTAAACCGACCTTGTGTCACAACCTGACCTCGTGGGGAATTGAGTAAATACAAATTGCAGTTGTTCCCAGGTCCATCCTCACCAGGGGTGCTAGCACCTGTTAGGTTCCCAGCCATGGGTAAGTAATGAGTCACCAAACAAAAAACACAACACTATGAAAATATATTTTTATATAAAATACTAACAATACATATCTAGAGTATCCCCCCCCCATTAGAATGTCTGATAGTCAACTTCCTGAGAGCAACTCCCTGCGTCTGCTCGGTCTCACGTTGACTGCTGACCTGAGATCGAACAAATACATTGAGTCAATTGCTTCGTCCACCGCAAAGAAAATTTGCTCTCTGTGCTGCGCCAGGAAATTTTTCTCCCCGGAATCGATACTTCAAATATACAAATCAACCATTCGCCCTTGCATGGAGTATTGCTGCCATATATGGTCTGGGGGACCTTCTATTTACCTCGGAGTTCTTGACAAGATCCAGAGACGGATATGTAATATAATTGGCCCTGCTCTGGCGTCTTGTCTACAGTCACTCTCTCACAGACGCGCCGTCGCCTCTCTCTGTCTTTTCTACAAATACTTTCATGGTAATTGCTCCGATGAGCTGCTTTCACTGGTTCCCAGACTCCATGAATTCAAGCGCCCTACGAGGCTGGCATCCCGCTCCCACCCTTACACTGTAGAAACTTTTAAATGTAGCCGTCTCTTCTACTCCAATAGCTTTATACCTCGCACCTCTCGCCTGTAAAACACCCTTCCCAATTACTGTTTCCCAGAGAGCTATAATCTCCAACTATTCAAATGTAATGCCAATCGACATCTCCAGTTACCTTGATCTATCCACTATCCCTCTCCTCATCCTTTCTTCTATCATTCCTATTTTCTCTTGCTCCTAATCTTCTGCAACCCCCTGCATCCTAGTGGCTTCACGCCTTGCTCGGGGCGTAATGCTCAAAAAACTAAAAAGAAAAAAAAAGACAAACAATACAATTTTAAAGCAAATGACTAACAATACATTTTATAGTAGAAGTGCCAACAATACATTTTATCTGTAGTTGAAGGCATACAGTAACTTTCAAAATATATTTAGTTATAAAATTGTTCAAAATATTTAGATTTCGGCATTAAATAATCCATCGAGGTGTTAATATGCCGTTAAAAAATGAACCAATCTAAATTCAGCCTACTATTCAACGCACAAATCGTGTTGTTTTACTTGTAATAAATCTTTCCCTTTTTTTTTTAATTTACAGATTCTAAAGATACATTCCTGGTGCGTCTATTGGCCCCAGACTTCTCCAGTAAGGACAACATCACGATCAGAAAACAAAGACAACCCGTGAAACAAAATAAAAAGCTGTGGTGGACAAAAACTTCTTTATTTTACGAAGATAACTATCAATTTAAAATAAGAAATAGTAAGTCTGTAAAACAAGAAAAAAGAAAAGTAAGGAACAGATTCTTCAAACAAGAGAGAGAGAGAGAGAGAGAAGAAGAAGAAAGAGACGATATTAAAACTGCTACTTAGCGTCGACACCTCGTTGCGTATTTACAAAAATAAACTCTAGCCGCTTTGAGTTGTCGTAAAGCTCTACTTGCAGAAGGCGGTGAACTGACCTGCGGATAGCTAGCCTAATTTAAAAGGCATAAATACATTGGTCGATCTAACACTCAGCGTTTTTTTTTTCTTCTTCTTCTCCTAAGACAACTTCTCAAATTGGAACATTTACTGTGAATAATGAAAATCATCGAATTTGGCGTTTTTCTAATTGTCACGTTTTTTGTCTCTTCAGGTAAGTGTTTCATTTGTGAAGCCTTTCATTTTGTAAAATGTTTATTCATGCCATCAAACGTAAAAGCATATCTTAAGTCTTTGCTTTTAATATCTAAATAGGTGTTTGGATCTTTTCTTTTCTTTTACCCTAAATAATATAAAGTTTATCGCAAATAACAAGAAATTATAAATTTTAAATCGAAGTTTGTTTTTATTAAATTTTTGGTACTCTTGAAATTATAAATTTCAAATCAAAATTTATTTAGCTTGCCTCCCAACAACTCCAACCATCAGAATTAAACAAAATAGGAAAAATCTAGGAGTTATTTTCATTTCGTATGTGGGTATGATATTCAAAGTACTTACAATGAATATTTTACAATTCAAAAAAAAATAATAATTTGTTTTTGGTGCGTTTATCGGAGTGAGCGCGAATGTAGACCCCCACACTTAGAAATATTGCGCCTGTGTCGCCGAAATTTGGAGCGTTCGAAAAGATCAACCCAACCAAAGTGCAATGTAAGGCCCTCACTCTGGAAGAACTTGGTGTGAATTCTAGTAAATATAAATTCTTTTTATTTTGTGGTGGATTCACAGAAAAGATCTAGGTTTTTAAATGAGACGTTTTTAAATATATATTTTTGTAATTCTCATGCTAATATCCACTAATTCTTAGCATTTAAAGTATATTGTCAATGGAAAATCAATCCATCACTTTATGTCCAGCAGAACTTTTATGAATTATGAGTTTAACCATGCTGTCAAAAATGTTATTGAATAATTTAAAATCCTTTCTATCATTAGGCTTGCACATGTGAATCTTTAAATGTTTCCAACTATTGTATAATAATATGTAAATAAAATATTAGTCCTTTTTCTTCATGGATATGCCGTGTCCCCTCAGGACGGCGATCATGGCTCGCCACATTTTCCTGTCTTTTGTAGCTCTTAATAAATTTTGTCTTTTTATCTTTACTAAACTTCGTTATGTCATCCATTTACTCAAGTTCGTTAGGTAGGTTATACGTTGTTTTTCTCTGTCCATCTTGCCTTCAATGTGTCCTGTGAGGATCAAATTCTTCAATCCTGCCTTCGTCACTATGTGCCCCAGAAGCTTCATATATCTCCCTCTGATGTTAAGTATAAGTGTCATTTTCGTTTCCATTTTCTTGAAAACGTCATCGTTGCTCACATGTTTGGTCTATGGTATTCTCAACATCCTTCTGTAGAACAACATTTCTGTTGCTTCAAGTCTCTTCTTCATTTGGGTGGAGACCGTTCATCATTCACTGCCTTATAGAAGAACTGATTTTACGTAACATACCTTTTTCTTTGTTTCTAAAAAAAACATTCCTGTTTCTTAATACTTTTCTTAGCTTCTAGAAGACATTGTTCGCTACCCCAATGTACCTACGAAATTCTGTGTTGCCCTTTTCGTCCTCTGTTAATACACTCCCCAGATACTTAAGTTTTTATGCTTGTTTGATTTTGGCATCTCCATTTTGTAATTTGCATCTTAGGCTGTCCATTTTGCTAACGTAAAAGAATATAATTTAAAGTATATCAAAGTGAACGTAATTTCTGCCAATAAAAATTCTGCATATTTGATTAGAGCAATAATTAATGACTCAGATATAAAGTTTAAAGATTTATTTCTGTTAATTCACCCCCAAATAATGTAATGAAATAACATATAACATTTCGCAAGTTCGGTTCGAGGAATTATTGACGGCTCTGCAAGAGTGTGTTGAACAACAGCAAGTCCTCAATCTCTCCAGACTTCAATCAATTCAAAGTCATGACATCTACAGAAGATAAGATTCAAAAACTCTTTTCCAACACAACACTCGACTCATTTCCCCCTGAGAACAGAGGCTCGATTGAGTCTGGTTATACAGCTATATATTTAAAGATTCTTGATAAAATCCCAAGAAGAATTTGCTATTAGTCCTGATCTTGCATCTCGGCTAGTTACATTTCCACGGTCGTAAAGTAGATTCCCTGTGTTTTTCTATAAATACTTTTATGGCAATGATTCTGATGACCTTTGCTCGATGGTAACTAGACTTTCTGAATTTAAGCGCAGTACTAGATTGGTGGTAAGGTCTCATTGTACAAAGTAAATGGCTAGATATAACCGTAATTTCTCTGGTAAAAAGTTTCTTCTCTCGCACTTCTCCCCTGTGGAAATCTTTTATGTCTTTTTGTATCACACTCAACTTTGATGTTCAAAAATATTATTGCAATGTGAATCATTATTTTCTGTCTTCTTAATTCTTTTTCTTTTATTGTCCTCTCTCTACATGATAATGTTGTTTCTCATATTCGTTAACATTCTTACGTCTTAGTGGCTTTATTACATTTCTTGGGGTCAAATGATTAAAAAAAAAGTTTTTTAGTGATACATCGAAATGGACGACATCTTTCATATTCCCCCGACACAAAGTAAGGTCTTCTCTGGATGGAGTCCTGATTTTTATCGGCACTGGTTTCTTTTATTTCTGATAACTACTGTGTTTTTCTTTTTCTGTTAACATGCAAAACTCATTTTTCATCTCCTGTAATAATGCAATGAAAATAAATGAAAAGTTTATCAAACCTCTGAGTTTGGCAAAACTCTACTTGTCACACTCTCTTTGCCTTCGGGTGGACAGGAACCCAGACGAGGCTAAGCCAATGGGTAGAGTCTCTTCTGAGGAGTTTGACAGCTACCCGACCTCGTGTATGCGGGGTCTACGGAGAAATTTTTGTTCTAGCGTAGACACTCGGAAAGTCCCACTTCAATCCGGCCTTCTGCCACACCCCGCTCTGTGTGGAGCTCGGGTAAATACTGACTCGGGCTTGTTGGTTCTTTTCGAGCCGTAGGTACACAACTACACACTCGTAAACACGTATACACACTCTCAACGGCCACGCAGACCGTTCAGTCCGTCAGAGCCAAATGTTCACTTTACAGCCTGCTCCCCACTTACAGGTACATCCACACACGGCGTTCGTTTGACTTATTTTCTCCAGCGACTAAATAATTTCATGTTCAATAACATATCTCCATTTTCAATGTGATACAGCCGTAAGCTACATCACGTTGAAAAATAGTTTCCCGTACGAACACGAAGTTAAGCAACGTTGAGCCTGGTCAATAACCAGATGGGTGACTACTTGGGAATACAAGGTGCTGTAAGCTTGTTTACGCTGGTGATGTCATAGATAATGGCTCGGAGTCAGTCGTTGGAGAAAGGAAGTCAAACGAATGTCATGTGTGGATGTGTGGATGTATGTGAGGAGCAGGTTGTAAAGTGCAGATTTGGCTTTGATTGACTGAATGGTCTGCGTGGTGGTTGAGAGGGTGTATAGGCTACCTTGAATTTTCTTACCTTCAATGTTTTTACACGATTGACAAAACTGAAATTGTTAATTGATGCTTGATAGTCCCTATACAAATAATACATTTCGATGCACCTTTTCAAATCAAAATATAATTTCTGTGATTTATTTGATAGAAATTTATCTAGCGAGGAAAATATTCGCCGAATTTCCTGTTTTTCTTCACGCGGGCATGCCTCTTCTGATTTACCCATCCCTTTCATTAGCTTCCTCGCACCCAAATCTTATTTAACTGATGAATGACTTGTGTACATTGATTAGCATAAATTATCCAGCAAGACCAAGTCATCCAATAATTACCTACTGCTGCAAAAAATAGAACGGTTGTCCTTAGTCCTCCGAGAAACCTGAAACGTGATACACGGAATGGGCTTCATTCAAATCAGAACAAGGAAGTTTGTTCATGATTTAATCACGTTTCTCATGCATAAGAAATACACAACACAATTGTGTTGATTACCTTTGGTCCCATGTACGCAGAAAGCCCCCTTTCGGCCTTGGGTCACATTGTATTTGAGGTGTGCAGCTAAATCACACGACTGAGTTGTTTTTACTCGAATAAATAAAACTCACACTTTAACTATGAAATGAACTTAGCAACATAAAAACTAGTGTGATCAAGGCCCTCCACAACCATCTATCGTTTGTTGATCGAAGTACATAGCCCCTTCTTCTGGGGTTCTCTTTGGCGACCATGTCAATTAATACACTATTGAATTCCTTCTCTCTCTTCTCTTACTTTCCTCATTCGGGTGATGAAATGTTTTGGGGCTCGGAGATTAAAGACATCAACAAAAGGGATTTTGAACTTACTACTTTATTAAATACGTCGACGTGTACATTTCTAACTCGCGGGTCGTGGGGGGCGCTCTCTTACCCTCACTGGGGAACAAGTTCCAAGACAAGAAAAACACTACGTCTACAGTGTTCAACGTGTAAAACTTAACTCACTGAAATCCCTTTCTAACATTCCCACGCTAATTTCTGTCAATCGCAATCGACTTCCTTTGTTTTCCCGTATCTGACCTCAAAGGTCAAAATGAGGAAGTCAAAGCAGAATACAATTCTCTAAAACATAAATCTGCTGAACTATTATTTAACAGAAGTATCTCTTGTTGTTTAATATTCCTCTTTAGGTTTTTGGCCCTTGTTCTACTGTTCGTTAACTCGAAAACTTCAAGTAGTTTACCCGCTGTTTTACCCTCCTCTGTTTGCTTTCTGTCAGTGTTATATACTCCAAGCCTTCTTTTCTCATTGTCTTTTTCTGCTTGCAATCAACAGTTACTTTGTAGTTTCTATTTTCCTTAACCCTTTCTTCTTTGTTACAGACCTTATCCCACTTCTTAATTGCTGTTGTTCGCAGGTCCACTCTGAACTGGGGTGGTAGCACCTGTTAGGGTCCCAGTTATAGGCAAACAGGGTACTTACAAACGAAAAAGAAAAGACTATCAAAGTATACAAATACATTTTCATAGTAAAAATACTAGCAATACATTTTTATATAAAAACGACCTATAGTAAAATGACCAACGATACATTTACTCTGTAGTTGAAACCATAAAATTGTGTTCAAAACATTTAGATATCAGCGTAAAATAACACATAGAGATGATATGCCGCTAAACAAAATCTACCAAACAACCAACATGAAAGAAATCTTTCATGACAATAATATATGTAATATCATACACTTTCTTAAATAAAATGGTATTCCAAACTATAACTTTAAAAAGATTACATTCACTTGCGCGGAAGGCCACTGGGAAAGATATGGACCAATTTCTTTTCGTAGCTATGGAACTTGTCTGAAAAATATAATTGTTACTAATTTAAAAAAATTACAATGCAATATTCACTCGCAAAAAAAATAGAAGAATTATCTTTACAATAAAAAATGTTTCAAATCGCCTACAAAAGGGTTGATAAGCCGTAAGAAACAAATAATACAATCATCCAGATCACTGCCATACAGAAGAAAGGTACTTGTGCTTCGGCCCTATGCTGGTGGTATCATGGCTATGTCTAGGTTGGACCGGCTTGGTTTTGGACCAGTTATGACAAGCCAAGACCATCTCTGACTAGCTTAGACCAGCTCTGACCAGCTTGGACAAACTGTGACCAGCTAAGACTAGGTTAGACCAGTGGCCCGAGTGTTTCAACTCGGGTTCCCCACGTTAAAACCGACCTTGTGTCACATCCTGACACAGTGGGGCGTCAATTAAATATCCAGACAGAAGATAAGACTTTGCATCATATCTGATGTTATTTATTGATTCTTATATAGTTCGCGCAGATATGATTACTTATATAAGCCTATCAAAAACTGATCCAGTGTCTATGAAGTAAAGAGTGCTGAATAGGTTACATCCTACATGGCAGTGAATTCTGGATGATTTCGTCACAGTTGAGTGAATGATTTGTTTTTACGGCTCATCAACACTTGTTTATTTAAAGCCGAAACATATTTTGAATAGCAGGAAGAATATTTTTTCCTGGCGAGTGAATGTTTCATTAACAATATTTTATTTTATAACAACAATATATCAAGTTACAAGTACTACTATTTAACTCATATCTGGGGGACAAAATATTTTCATAAATTTCCTCAGGTTTACTGATATTTTTAATTCTTCTGAAAACCGATTTACAGCCATATAACGTTGAAACACCGGTTCTCGTAAGATCACAGAAGTTAAGCAACGTCGAGCCTAGTAAGTACCTATATGGTTGACCGCTTGGAAATATCAGAAATATCTGTAAGCTTGGATGTGCGTATACTCTAATGGAGAATGGCTCAAAATTGTTAATCGGAGAGTAGAGTTCCAATTTCAGTCGGGTTCGTTAAATTCACTTACGCGCAAATACTCTTGGGAAAGGCATGAAACTACATTTTCTCTTCCAGTTATGGGTTAATTTGTAAGACTTGTATCACTGAATCATTATTATCTCCAAAAAAAAACAATAATTAATTCTCAGAATCTAAAAATATTTTCTGGCTTTAAATAACCTGCAAATGATTGATAAGCCGTAGAAAACGAATCGAGCAATTTTGTAAAATCCCAAACTCTCTCTACATTATATAATTGTGATTTTTAACCTATAAGATTAATACTATATTAAGTAACACAACAAACTATTAATATGATGTTAACCTAATAAAATAATACAGTACTTACTCAATTATCTGTACGTCAATTTTCCGGAATTCTGTTATCCGAAGCCGAAATGAAGAGAAAAACTAAAATCAACCGAGTAGTTTTCAATTATCCGAACTAAAACCATTCTGATATTTTATCTCGGACAACCATTTTCCAAAATCTTAACGTTCAAAATTTCAAACACCAAAGCAGTGATTATGTTTAACAAATGTTTTTTAATCATTTCGCGCAAAGCAAGGTCACAAAGCGACTAAAACGCAAAGGGGTTACTGTATATATATATATATATTTCTCATGTTGTCTGTCTGTGCGTCTGTCGTGGGCGTTGTTACCTCGCTCAGGCCGCGTTTCTCACCAGATTTCGATGCGGTTTTCAACACAAGTTTGCAAATGGCTGCCGTAAGAACATGACGGAGCCCGATTTTTGAGTTCGGAATCAGGTTCCGAAAAATCGATAATCGAAAAAATCGATAATTGAAAAAATTCTGCTTACAGAAGGAATGATCGCATTTCAACCAAATTTGACACCCTCTTAGAGTCTACCATTAGAAGTGTTGTCCATAAGTTTCATGACCACGGACCCCTAAGCAGCACGGAAAATCGATAAAACCCCAAAACCGATACGCCCAGATTGCGTCTGAACCGCATGTCGGTTTTTAGCGAAAACCGAGCGGATTTATGAAGAGGCCATTGGGAGTCATCATGTGAAATTTCAACTCTGAGCACCCCCCAAACAGAGTGCAAATCAACAATCGGTCAACCCTTGAAAATGTTTTTTCAGGTTTTTTAAAGCTGATCGTATTGTGTTTATTTTGTTTAGTTCTTTTTTCGTAACAGATTTAATGTTTACTATAGAGCTGAGAAAAATTGGCAGTGTGATATAGGCAAGAAGTAAGGCATGTAACAACATCAGCACGGCAAAGGACACTCCTCTAAAGGCAAGGAAGGGCAAAAATATTTTAAGTCGAGTGATAGCGATTGCTGTATTAGTCGTACTATTTTTGAATCAAGTACGGGCAACGCTGCTAGTATATATATATATATATATATATATATATATATATATATATATATCATCCACAGACAGACTGTTTCGCTGTATCACAGCTCATCAGTGTATCTAGACACCCAATCGCTTCAGGCCGGGACGGAAACCCAACAGATTTAGTATTAGTAGGATAGTCTACTCACTAAGTCATCGGCGTCCGACGAGAAAGGTGAATTTTTGTCTAATTTTTCATAAACACACCAGTCACTCAGAGAAGTCAATCACTGGGAGACTCTTGCATTATCCCCAGTGATAGTGACTGTTTAGAAATTCGTTACCCCACAGTGTTCAACCGATTAAATTATTTTATCGAGAGCTAATATCGTCATCCAGACAGACTGTTTCTCTGTATCACAGCTCATATAATCACAAGACACGAATCAAAAATATGTAGAAACAAAGTATAATATATACGAAAAAATCCACATAATAGCAAAAAACTTTGCAGCTTCTTTTTTTTAGATATATATATATATATATATATATATATATATATATATATATATATACGCGTTCCATATTAGTCGATTTAAAGCAGTGCTCGATAGGATAACCTAGTGCTTTATACATATAAATATAGATAACTAGACTCGTTTCGAAAAAACCTCGAATTTTTGATTTGCTAATCAAATCAATATCGAGGGAAAAAAAAGTTTTAAAAAAGAAAGAGCTACAAACATGAACTGTCGACAAAAAATCGCACAGATGCAGGTCTGAAGCCCAAAGAAAAAACCCCGATACGAGTAAACAACTAACAAAGCGCTCAATACAACCGTAGAGCAGACCTAGATACACCTAGTGAGCCAGACAAACCTACCTAAGGTTTCACCTAAACGGATCGTCGGCGTCTTGACTTTCCCTGACGATCCGTTTAGGTGAAACCTAGGTAGGTTTGTCTGGCTCACTAGGTGTATCTATATATATATATATATATATATATATATACAGGATTGGTATATACAGAATAAATTCCAATAACCAAAAAATAGTGTTCTTAAAGGAGTGCTTAATACAGAGTAGAGCAATTATAATTTATTCGATAATTATAACATAAATATGTTATAAAATCACTACAAAATACTCATTTTGTTTCAACACTTCTGGTTATCAAGTGATGGTTTTGAATGTAACAAGATTCAGCATCTTCATAAGATATATATATATATATATATATATATATATATATATATATTTGTATTTTGTTATAATCATCGCAACACAGGAATTGCCATGTTTCAAAACTGAACATTGTTCTTCCCTATTATTTCAATATATATGATTCGTGTGTTAATGATATTAGAATAATTTAGATATCTTACAGATATACTTCCTTTAATTTACTTGTGAGATATAGCGGCAGAAAAACAAAAAGCAATATCGAAATCAGATTAAAATCGATACATTTCTTTTCATTTTTTTTTTTTTGATGATATTGTTAAATTTCCCTACGTCAATTTAATTTTGTTACTTTATGTATTCCAGGCTTCCTTGATAAACACTGCGCCTCACAAGGTTCACTACTTCACCCTACCCTCTTTCTCCTTTAGATTAAGGATCTGCCTAAGATAATGGAGAGTTTATCACCTCCCCAAAAAATCAAGATGAACAGAGGCTGGAAGCCGATCTTTCTTCTCAACTAACAATAGTATAATGGAAAACCTGGCTTTCAATACAGCAAAAATCTAGCTAGTACCCATTCATCACCACCGAGCTAATACTAAATTCTCACTTGTTACGATAAATAGCCGCACTCTCAAAGAGGTTCCTTGCTTTGAGTGTCAATATGGGTGGAATAATTTTACAAAGAAGTTGATCAATTTTTTTCTATTTCTTAATACTTAATTTGGAAGGCGTCATTCGCTATTCCAACGTGACTCTGGATATCGATATAACATTTTCCATGTCTAAAACATATCCTAGATATTTAAATTTCTATACTTGCGTGAGTCTTCAATCTTTTCGGGGGCGGGGGTGGTTGTTCCTCTTGCTGAAAACCTTACATTAGATTTTTTTCCAATTGTTTTTATACCTGCAGACGTTTTTAAAACATATGCCAATATGGTCACAACCTATCGAAATTAATTGACGCCAATATTTACACTGTTCACTGGTTAGAATTCCGTGAAAACATTCATTCCTTTTTATAATTTCATTGCCGTTGGATTTAATTGTTTTCATTTCTGCTTCTTCCTTGTAAAAACATACGGCACCTTGAAGAAGGTTTCTACCCAGTCTGCAAAATTTAACGGTGCTTACAATTAGAGAAAACTTTCGTTGTTATGATAACATTTTCACCCTGATCTCGAAAATGATTTCCGAACTTTTTCAGTTGCCCTGCTCTTTATCTCGTAAAAGATTAGGTTAATGTATGTAATGATATTTCAACCCTTGAGAGGTCATTTTATCGCGAAGGCAGTCCTTCATGTGTGTGTGTGTGTGTGTGTGTGTGTGTGTGTGTGTGTGTGTGTGTGTGTACGGTGCGATGGACAAAACGAATAACATGGGTTTTATTGTACGGAATATAACAATGAGTAAGAGTTCTTAATAATTATAATAAGGAGAACGGGAGATACGTTACGGAGACCCGTAGTGGTACTGCTACTACAATACTTCGTCACGTCTTTTATCTTCTCCTCATTCACGTCTCCTTAGACTGACCAATCACTGCCGGGATGTGATAGGTTGTTCCACTATAACAATTTACGAAAATTACACAAAAATATTTTGAAATACTAACGAATAAATGTAACCGATAACATCGCCATTGGCTTCAAATACGGCCCCCATGCGACTTCGGAATCCCCGGCACCTCCTCTTCTAGGATGTATCCTTTTTTAAGATGGTGAATGCTCCCATAAGACTTGCTTTCAGTTAATCTTTTGTAATACAAAGAGTTTTGTTAGTTTCTCGCTCAGTTGCATCCCACACATAATGATGAAGCGAGGGCGTGCATTCCAGGGAGTTGATTGCCATATGTAAGTGTTGATGTAGTCGCAAAAAAATGTCTGACAGCCATGACCGAGTTTTCCTGCTTGTGTGGCATGGTGCAGAGTCCTGTTGTCAGACATAGCGTCTTCCAGTAGCCACCGTCTTGACACAGGGCAGCTCATCAAGGCACTTGATGTAGGCCTCCGTGTTGAGTCTGAGGCCCTGTGGGAAGATGAATGGAGACAAAACATTGCCATCACTAGTGATCACTCCAAACACCTACGTAATCACTCTTTCAGAATCCTCTCCACTGTCCTCAGATGGACATCTAAACACACTGAAACGTTCGTATGGGAGCTTCCGAAATGAATGTCACGCAGTACAATATAGCTTTTACAAATTTCTGGCGGAGGGAATTGTATCATTATCCCTTTTATCACAGACGGTGCCCAACTGACCCTAACCTACTGTGTAATCGACAAAATCAAAAGCAAACGATGAACATACGCGAAATTAAAAAGTATAAAATAGCAACAATGTAACCATCACATATACACTCACACAATATATATATATATATATATATATATATATATATATATATATATATATATATATATATATAAAAAAGAACAGTAAGATATATAATCCGGTGTTCTTATAGATATTTTTGTTTTCACAAAATAGTGCTCAATGTAAATTTACATGAGAAACAATATATTACTAGGTTTATATAAAAAATAAAAGTTTACTAAATCAGTGAAATTAAGTAGCTAATTTTGCCGTCATTGTCATAAATTTTACTTAAATAATATTCAAATATAAAAAAAAAACTTGTAACCTAATAATTTACATACTTATACTTGATGTGATAATAATTCTACATACAGTAAGGGATTCTAATTACATTTAATTGTTCTTAAAAGAAATATAGTATATTAAAAATTAAAAATTAAAATATTTCAAATCGTAGTTAAATAAAAAGTATTCTAACATAAACACCCCCACTAAAATCTTTAAATATACAAATAGAAAAAAATGCCGTAAGAATTTTTGCCGTTAACAATAAAATTAAAAAAAAATCCAGACGACATGCTTTTAACGGATGTTAGATTTCATTGAAAAATCGATCCCTACCCCCTACCAAAACGTAACTAATAACGGATACATCAAAATACAGACATAATGAACACGCAGACACCCCTTGTCTAGTGGAAGTGGATTTATCTGTAACCTTGGAAATGTGAATTATGATTTTAGCAGTGTCTTTAAAACCCAGTAATTTTAAAAGTTACTCCAAAATTCGCTTGAGGATGAAATGGAACTAATGTCTTTAATTTAATTACAAAATTAAATTCGGGGCTTTTAGCTTCCATTTTTGAAACATGGTTAGAACTGTGTAGCGGAAAAAACATATTTTAAATCAATTAATTTCGAATTCCAGTCGGCTTAATTACCTACACTTACGTGCTAGAAACATTGAGAAAGGTATGAATCCATCTGTTCTTCTACCCAGATGGACAAATTGCTTTCTATAGCCTTGGTTGGAAACTGTTTAGGAGAAGGAAAAAGCTCTGGTTCCCAAACCTCCAACTATGGGTAATTTATTTCGCTTCCTAGATATGTAAAAGATTCGACAGATTTTATTGATCTACTGCTCTGGACACCTACCCTTGGGGCAAAACGAGCTTGTTGGCAGAGAAAACACCTACAATGACAGGATGCCACCCGGAAGAACTTCCGACCTAGATGCGCTAACGTTATGGATGGCATGATAGACTCATGAATGGCAGAGCTAGCTCGCTTGAATAAAAAAAATTAAAATGGTTATTTTCAAATTTTATTTTAATTGTTTATATTATTATCGTGTGTGTGTGTGTGTGTGTGTGTGTGTGTGTGTGTGTGTGTGTGTGTGTGTGTGTGTGTATATATGTAGGTACGGTGGAGGAAACGGAAAGCCGAGTTCGAATTCTAGTCGGGTTCATTACCCACACTTACGTGCTAATACCCGTGGGAAGGGTATGAATCCATCTCTTCTCCCTCCCAGCTAGGGATAAATAGCAGGACAGACAGGTTCCTATAGCCTTGGATGGCGAACACTTTAGGTGAAGGACAACTCTGAATTCAAAAACCTGCGGAAGGTCAATATCCTCCTAAGTAAAGATCCTGCATGGTACTTATATTACATCGGAATATTTAATGAAAATGCTAAGAAATTAGTTGAATTTTCCGGAACACATAACGCGGAAATGGTCATATAAAGAACTTTAGTAAGTGTATAGCTGAACCTGAACTGGGGGGAATAGTAAGGAAATAATCATTGCTTAGTGCTGTAAAGAATAGGAAGATGTGAAGAGCCATAGCTGCCAACGTCCTTAATGAGAACAGCACGTAAAAAAATATATATGAATTCGTAAACACGCCATCCCTCCGACCCCTTTTCTACTAATGGAGGGAAGCGAAACTTCCTTTTTCTGTTGTATGTAATTATAAGGTAATCTTATAAAATGGTTTCGACAATTGTTTTGATTCAAGTAGTCATTTAATTTAGCTTTGAAGAGTGTTAGTGCTTCGTTTTTTACAATGTCTTTCCTTTGTATTTGCAGTGTTCAGCAATGATTGCAAGACGGAGACAACTTGCGGGACGTGCATTCAGCGAAATGGTACTTGTGGTTGGTGTCTTTCTCCAGTAAGTTTCTTGATAACAAACAAGATTTGTATCAACTTGATCAATAAGAAACGCTTTTCTGGACTTTACTGATTTCTTTGCTGGTCAGGAAAACCGTTATTAGTGTGTAAATTCCGTACTGAATGTTTTATGGAAATAATTTCCTGTCTAATCAAATGACAAAATGGAAAACAAAATCGTCCTATATATATATATATATATATATATATATATATATATATATATATATATATATATATATAAAATATAGAAATGGTATATACGGAATAAATTCCAATAAAAAACAAATACTATTCTTAAAAGAGTACTCAATACAGAGTAGACCAAAAATATTTTATATTCAGCACCATCACTTGATAGGACACCAGAAGTGTTGAAACAAAATGGCTATTTTTTGTAGTGATTTTTATAACATATTTATGTTATCATTTTCGAATAAATAATTATATATAATCATTATATATATATATATATATATATATATATATATATATATATATATAATGTGCAGGCTTCATTAAATATGACAGACAAGGTGCTTTAAGTTTTTTTTTTTATATGATGTCTCATATGATCTAATATTTTTTTCTTTTCAGTCGATAAGTTAGACAAAAACTGCCCAAATGTTTTCTTTTTCCGGGCGCTTTGTATGGAATATATTTACTATTTACTGGAAATGGATTGTTGTATGTATGTATTTAGTATTATAGAATGTTTTTTTTTTTAAATATTGTGTCCATGCTCATAGTTGATATCATTGAGTATTTTTTGTTTTAATTAATAAGTTTTCAATTACTTATAATCTTTTTTTTTACATGTAGTTGATGCTATTATATTTGTATTGTCAACAAATATGTTGTGAATAGGGCCTGTTAAGTCTCCATGAGTATTTAAATGAGACCTAACTGAGGTATGCTCAGAAAGTTGTAGCGTGAGTCTCTTTCTCTCTCTCTCTCTCTCTCTCTATATATATATATATATATATATATATATATATATATATATATATATATTGTCATCCACAGACAGAATGTTTCGCAGCTCATCAGACATCCGATTGCCTTAAGCCGAGATTGAAACCCGAATGATTTGGTATCAGTCGATGATTTACCTCTAAGCCATAGGCGCACGACAGGGATGAATGTGAATTTAGACGTATTTATTTTTAGACAAACACGCCAGTGACCGGAGAACTCGATTTGCCTTAACGAAGAGTCTTGCATCAGCAGGAGTAATATATATATTTATATGCGCGGTACTTTGTGGAAAGTGTTCAATATCTGTGATAGAGCTAATATATTCAGTTATATGGATGTTTGTTTTGTAACCCTTTTGCGATCTTCAAACTAACTGGTTTATTTTTTTTTAAAGTGGATCTATTTCGGCTTATTTGTGTTTGATTATTTGTGTGTGGTGAAGGGGAGACTTTCTTCTGTGTTTGTTTGGGCTGAAACTCTCACATACATATACACCCATACATACAGGTGTATGCATTTTATTTCGTACAAACACACCCATATAAATAATTTGAGTTTAGGCGCAGATTCACATACGAGCATACATATATACGCAATTTTCATTCTATTTCAGTGTCGAGACTGTAGTGTTACATATGTAACCCTCTGTAAGTCTGATATATAAATTTGTACATCATATCTTACATATGATCTTTTGCAAATACGGGATAAAAAATCCTTGTAAAGGTAAGCTATTATGACTTTCCGCAACTGCCTTCTGTTTAATGAATGTGATCAGACATGGCTATTATCGGAAAAGTTTCTCGATGTCTTCTCCACTATTTTGAATTCATTGTTGTCATTCTAGATTGCTTTCTCTACCAAGGCTAGTGACTCCAGCTTATCTGTTTATTTTTTCCATATCTGATGGAAGGGAAAATGATCCTTAGACCTACGTTGTTTCTTATCTTCATCAATGATCTTCCCATTGACATCAGTTCCAAACTATGTATCGACACATATATTTACTCCTGTTTTAATAGTAAGCCCGATAGGTTTCTCAAAGGCAAACAGGCAGATTTTCTTGAAAATAACCACCAATCAATTGTTAACTGGGGCAAGAAAGGACTTGTAAATTTTCTACACCTCAGTAACGAAACCGTTATCATGTAATCATCATAGAAAACCTTTTTTCCCTCCGTCAACATGGCTGATGCTAACCTCCAAGAGAGAAAGTCATTGCGAATGCTTTATTCCTCGTTTTCTACTGAAATCAAGTGGTGCGATTATATTAATCAGTTGTTTGGTCTGCTGCTAATAATGTTGGTTCTTTGTGTCGTGCCATAAAATTTCCTCGTCAGAATATATCGTCCACATTTATAGACTTGCCATTCTTGCATGCATTGAATAATGTTGCTGTATCTGGTCTAGTCCTCCTACTGCATATATCGAGATTCCCGATGCAATTGAAAAAGGCGTATACAACATTAACAGTCCTGACCTGTTATCTCAACTTCAGTCACTTTCCCACTGATGTGACGTGACTATTCTGTAATTTTTATGACAGCTATTCTAATGAGTATCCGCAGTGGTCAGCAGTCCCCTCTATCTCACAATTATGGTTCATGTTGATATTCAAGGCAGAATAGTGCAATGCCATTTTGCACTGGGGATGTTGAGGTTACCAAGCCCCTACTATCAGAAGTTAAAGAGGCAAGGCCTAAAATCTGGTGTGTGGTTTGAATTCAGAGTTTTCCTTCCAGCCAACCAATGCTATAGGGCCAATTCTGTGCTACTATTTACCCATAGGTGTGGGAGAGATATTCATACGTTTCCCAAGGGTATTAAGGCGTAAGTGAATGCAATGAACTCGACTGGAATTCGAACTCGTCGAACTTTTCAGCCGTTGTACGTTCCGGCCTTCTTCAGGTGGGTGGAATGTCGAACTGAATCCTTTATTTCGCTCACCTGGATATACTGTTCTAGTTCCAAGTGCCATGTTGAATGGTTGTCAGTTATCAGTTATCTCCAAGTTCTCCACTGCCTTAACCAGGTATTGAACTCACACTCTTTGTGTCCTGTCACTGGATCTAACCAACGCCTTTATCCACTGTGTCATGTATCTCTGAGGACATCTGTGTACGAATTTCTGGGTATTATAAACCTAATGTCTTCAGCAATCATTTTATACCAATGCTCATATTGCAATTTTTGCTGTTATCATTGCATGTTTTTACCAGAACAATCTACCTCATGAGTGAAATAAAGGGTCCAGTTCGACATTCCCACAACCTGAAGAAGTCCGGAGCGTACAACGCCCGAAACGTTGTAATAAATATGTCAACAAAGATGAGGACAATAGTCCGAATAATGTAAATAGTGTACATAATACCTCATCTCAGAAACATAGACAGAAACAAAAAGACTGTTAAATATATATTTTTTCAAAACATATAATAGGGAACTGAAAAGCAAAAATATAGAATAGTTGAAGGAAAGCTTTTCCTGTAATATACTTTGATCATTTTAATCATGAAATAATAATGCGAAATGAAATTTGAGCTCACTAGAAAACAATTCACTGTTAATACCTCATTATCGAATTGTTCTCTTTTTCTGTTGGTATGGTAAGCCGAAAAGTGCACATCCTACGTGTGTCCGAACAAAATATTACCAGGCCCCACTGCAAGCCGAGTTCAAATTTCACCCGAATCTGTTACGTTCATTTTCGCAAAAGTACCCGGCAGAAAACTTCAATCTTTGCTTACCTTTCAAACAGTTCTTATATAATTTTATTAAACTGACTACTGTCTCGTTTAAATGTTTCGCTTTATTTTTTTTTTTTTTTTTAAGGAAAATTGGTTTATATTTAAAACCCTTCTCCAAAAATACCAAGTTTATTAATTTTGTCTGTTTCCTATTTCTAGGACTATAAAGGTAACTTCCGGTGTGAGACAAAAGAGCGCTTAATAAGTTCCGGCTGTCCTGAACATAAAGTCCTCCAATCAATCAACAGTGCTCACCTGCAGAAGGTAAGAAAACCTGTCTACAGATGATTTATTATTAATATACGATTTGATAAAAGATTTAAAAATTACAACCTTTTGCAATAATACCCACTGAGGATGCATACATCTCTGAAGCAAAATATATAATTTTTTTTCCACAGGCTTTCCTTACTAGTCAAGTCATGGACCGTTCTCTAAAAATATTCTGGTTCTTATATGGTATAAATCATTATTTCAAAGTACAAAATAATTCTTTCGTGAATTAGAAAAATCCAAAAATTCATTGGCATAGCGCAAGATGCAAAGTATAAAGGGCATAAAATGAGGAAAGAGGGCTTTGAGAATTTGATACTCACAGGGCACATTGAAGGCAAGCGGGACAGAGGAAAACAACGAATAACATACTTAACGTGCTTGTTTAAATGATTGGCAAAACAAGGAGTGGGAGAGGAACTAAAAAAAAAAAAAAATGGAGACCAAATTTACTAAGCACCGCGAGGGACAGACAATAATGGAGAACTGTGATCGCTAACGTCCCGAAGGGATACGGCACATAGAAGAATTGAAATGAGGAACTGTCTGATTTGGTATTCAGGCTAGCATGATCATCTTATAGTTACAATGTTTCGGCCGTCATACATCCCGGCCTTCTTCAGGTGTTTCTTTCCACTGCATAGAATACATTTCTAAACATACTTAAGAATTTCTGATCAGTAATTGACCTTTTCTGTCGCTTTCCTGTTTCGGTTTCGTGAAGAACAAATGCAAAGAACAAATTCACAATCGCTTTGGTAGTCCAGGGTATGACGATAAAATACAACCCACCAGCAAGGCCTCTGATGGGAAGATTGGAGGATTTGAGGAGCGTGGAATCACCTCTTAATTGCTGCTATTTCCCGGTCAGCCCTGGAAGTGGTTCTCCACAACTTTCTATTTTTTGTTTATCGAAGTAACTCTTGTTACTTAATATTCTTCTTCAGGTTTGTGGTCAAGTAGCTTACTCGCTGTTTTACCCTGCTTTATTTTCTTCCAATACACACTATCAGTGTTATATACTCCAAGCCTTCTGTTCTCATTGTATTTTTCTGCTTGCGATCAACAGTTACTTTGTAGTTTCTGTTTTCCTTAACCCTTCCTTATTTGTCAGAGAATTTATTCCTGATAATCTCAACATTAGTGAAAGAACATTTGTCGCATCAATTCTTTTTTTTTCATCTGAAACGCCATTCATCAAAGATATAGATCTATCCCTTCTCTTAGTCCTGGGTATGACGATAAACTATATCCGGCAGCAAGGCCTCTGATCGGGAGATTGGAGGTTTTGAGGAGCGTGGAACCACCTCTTAATTTCTGGTGTTCCAAGGTCCACCCTGAACCGGGTGGTAGCGCCAGTTAGGGTCCCAGTTATGGTTAAATAGTGAAATCGCCAACCAAAAACACCATGAAAGCATAAAAATACAAGCAATACATGTTTATATAAAAAGGTTATATATATATATATAATTTTTAACGTTTATTTTTAATAAATTTCACTCAGTGCAATTCTTGAGATATTCAAGCGAATTATTTTATAAATTACTGTTAAGTTCCCAGCCATAGGAAAATAGTGAAGCCTCCAAACAAAAACAAAACACTAAGAAAGTATAAAAATACATTTTTATAGCAAAAATACTAGGGATACATTTTTATATAATATACTTTACCAACAATAAATAAAATTACCACCAATATATTTTATAGTAAAATGACCAACAATACCTTTTATCTGTAATTGATATAATAGAATTGTATTTAAATATTTAGATTTTAGCATTATATAGCCCATAGAGGTGTTGATATGCCGCTGTCATGGATTTGGCCATGAGTTTCTGTCTTAGTTGGTTAGCATCTATCCTGTACAAATATGACATTTTACTGCGTCAATGAAGTTGGGTGATGTTTGTTCATGGGTCATTTTCCTATTTTCTGAATCATTTGCTAAGTCTTGCAAAACCTACGCTTAACGGATTTCGCAAGCATTAAAAGAACGAGTAAACGTCAAAGAATCGTGTAAAAAGAAAGCGAGTGACTTTTGAATCTTTTTTCAATATTAATCACTCTTGTATTCTTCCCCTGCAATTATCTATCTATCTCTATATATATATATATATATATATATATATATATATATATATATATATATATATATATATATTACGTTTCACTTTTTACTAAATTTAAAAATTTCAAAGGACGAGAAAACTTCAAAGGAACGAAGAGCTGATATACCGCTAAACAAACTCGGCCAACTAAAGATTATGAATTCGGCCATGAGTTTTTATCCTATTTGGATTCCTATAATGAAAGTATTTATCATGGTTAGCGCCTATCCAGTCTAAATATGTCATTTTACCAACAATACCAGTTCATAGCAGAATTACCAATAATATATTTCATCTATAGTCGAGGTCCCAAGATTGTGCTCAAAATATTTAGATTTTGGCCTTAAATGACCCTTAGAGCTTGATATGCTGCTAAACAAAATCATGCAACTAATAATCGCCTTGAAACCTGATATGTTTTAAGAATGAATATATGTACCTGCGCATTATTATCCTCATATTTGTTATTATTATGCTTAGGTGTATATCGGATTTCAGGTAATCCGAACTGAAACTTTTATTCAATTTACGGTGTTAGACTGTTTTCCTACCATTGTCCATGTCTGGGGATATCTTGTATAGTTTATATTGAAGTTATTGAGTTTAGTTATTGATCGCTCTGTTTCCACTGAGTACAAGCACACACTATCCGGCCCAGGGATTGAACTCGTAATTACTATGTCACCAAAATCGTTCTGAGTTGAGATCCATTACACCACCCGCACATCCATATGATTGCTAGCTGATGTATAATCAGATAGGATAACGGTTATCTTCTCATTTTTTAAATCTAGTTCACCCTTTGTAAGGCAGTAAAGCCACTAAGACTCAAGGGGTTACTAGGTATGAAAGAATTAGAAAAAAGAAAACATTATGAAGAAGCGAAAGCAACAGAAGAGCAATCAAGAAGACTGAAGATAACGATTGACATTACATTTAAATTTTTGAAGGTCAAAATTGGCCGGCAAGCATGGAACCAGAAGAAAGTTCTACAATTGAGAAGTGCGAAAAAAAATGTTAGCATAGAACATATGGTTACATCTAGCCAATTCAATTGTAAAATGTTATGACCTAATTGCCAATCAAGTAATGCGTTTAAATTCATAAAGCATAGGTACCATAACGAAGAACTCATCAGAATTGATCGAAGATGATCCCCTACATGCTGAAATGACATGTTTCATGTAAGAAGAATCTTTTTGGGGGGTTATGTTATTTTTTTAAAATTTCCTTCTTCCTTTAGGATCTATGCGATCAAGGCTCTCCACAGATTCCTTTTCTTTATCAGTGTATTTGCCATAACCTCTAAAAAAAAGATGGCAGAGTGTATTCTTGTTGCCTTCTCTAAAGTTTAAATTTTAGTGTTGCCCTTCTTCTGTTGTGTGTGCCCTTCACGGCTCGGGGCCCCAGTCTGCCCTGCTATTTAAACCATATTTGGGGGTAGGTTAAAAAGTAAATGGATTTTTGCCTTCCCTAAGAATAAATTAAACGCAACAAACTACGTCGGAATTTGAACTCCGTCTTGAACTCACCACTTTTCGCGCCGATGACAATGAAGCTACCTGTTCATCTGGCAGTTTCATAGATTTTATAAAAATAGAAATATTCTGTTTCGCATGACCCATTTGTTTGTCTAATAGCATATCAACTCTTCATGGGTCATTTAAATTCCAAATGTAATTTTCTTGCTAGATTTGAAGTAATAAAAACATGATAATTAATGACAACTGTCCTATTTCTTGGTTGATTGATTCAATCGATTTCTACTGATTATCGACCCTTTGAAGATTATTTGATGCCAAAAAATATTTTTAGATTGTAAAAATTTTTGCAGGTAATAATGATTTACTGATACAAGTCTTACTAATTAACCCATAGCTGGGGAGAGAAGAGAAGAGGATTTATACCTTTCCAAAGGTTATTTGCGTGCAAATGAATATAACAAACAGAAAGGGAATTGGAACACAGATCTTCGATTAACAACTGCAAGTTGCACATCCAAGCTTACAGCACCTCGGATTCCCAACCTGTCACCCATCTAGGTAATAGGCTCAACGTTACAAAACATAGGTGATCGAACGGGAACCTATGTTTCAACGTGATATGGCAATAAGCTTCGTAAATGTCGACAAAGAACAAGCTAACAGAAATATAGTAATTACGATTGGATAAGTCAAATTGGATAAAAAGAAAGAATTGGCGTTGCTCCTTTTCATTTTATGAAAATGTACTTTCTTTCTATCAAACATATTATCTAGACTTACTCACAAACATCCTGACAATTAGGCTACATTGCATTTACTTACACACATCCCATATTGAACTGCCGAAAGAAATTATCTTCTCCTTCCGTACGGATAGATCTGAGTAAGGCCGTAGAATCAATCCGCCTAAACATTGTGTTGATAATCTCAAAAACAGAGAAAAAAATGGCATGTTTTTGATTCTTATTGACTTTACAGACTGTCATTTATTCTTTCATTATAATTTCCATTTAATTTGTCCACTACCCATTCTCCAATTTTCCTGAATAGCGAGTTCGATCCTCGCTGGATGCGCCATAATTTTGACCTTTTATACCTATCGATAATTTTGCCACATCTAAGCGTAAAAACCGAAGCAATGACAGACTCCAAAGCTAAATTAAGTGACTATTTGAATCAAAACCATTGTCAAAACCAATTTCTAAGGTTACCTTATAATTAAAGACAGCAGAAAAAGGAAGTTTCGATTCCCACCACTTGTAGAAATGGACTCAGACGGATCGCGTGATATAAATACATATATATTCCTTTATGCGCTGTTCTCATTCAAGACGTTAGAGACTATGACTCTCCACGTCTTCCTATTCTTTACAGCAGATAGGTCTTCAGCTATAGTTGAAATATATTGTAGGTAATTCTGCTATAAATATGTATTATTGGTAATTTTACTATAAATAGGTATTGTTGTTAATATGCCATATTTATACTGAATAGACTCTAACCATTATAACCCAAGGTAAAAATAAAAAAAAAACAGAGGGGGGAAAAAGTGCTGACAATTTCATTTAGTTGGCTAGAAGGTAATTTTGAGACTCAGATAATGGCACTCAGCCGAGACATATGAAGGGAGCTGGTCAAATGCTCAGCTGCACATCGCCCCACCGAATTTCCCTCGGTATAAAAATAATTAAACCATCGATTTTGATCGATGTTTTTTAGGTTTTATCAACCATTTGCAGGTTATCTAAAGCCTGGAAACATTTTTAGAGAGTAAGAATGTTTCGGGGATAATTATGATTAACCAATAGCTGGGGGCAGAAGAGATGGATTCACAACACTCCCAATGTTATTTCCGCGTAAGGAAATATGACGAACCAGACTTGAATTGGAACTCTCCGAGCCTTTATTCAAAACACTACCCGCACACCCAAGCTTACAGCATGTGGTATTCTCAAGCGCCCCCTTCTCCAATTTAGATACTGACCAGGCTCGACGTTGCTTTACTCCGGTGATCGAACGAGAACCGGTGTTTCATGTGACATGGTCGTAAGCACTCCCCCACCGGTTTTGTTATTAACTCTTTGAGCCCTGACCACCGCTTTACAGGTGGTATAGTAAAATGACGTAATGCCCAGCCACAGGTTGAACAGTGGTAGAAAAAAATGATTTAATGCCCATCCACTGGTTGAACGGTAGTTAAACACTTGCGTCTTGTTTTGCTATTGGTTGTCTTATTTTGAAGAGCCAATCAGAAAAGCCGTAATATTCTGATGTCATCGAACGTTAAACCAACATGTCCGCACCTTTTCACTGTGTTTTGTGCATGTGTTTTGGATAAAAAAAATGATCGTTTTTACTATGAAGCGTGCAGAGTGTCAACTTGGACCGTCAGGGAAACAATTAGGGACAAAACGTGCGAGAAAGGAACTGGCAAAACTTTTTATTATCTATCTATATTTCTGAGATGAGGTATTATGTACATTATTTACATTATTCGGACTATTGTCCTCATCTTTGTCGCCATATTTATTACAACATTTCGGCCTTTCAGTATCTGTCTATATTTCTGAGATGAGGTATTATGTACACTATTTACATTATCCGGACTATTGTCCTCATCTTTGTCGCCGTATTTATTACAACGTTTCGGCCGTTGAATGCTCCGGCCTTCTTTAGGTGGTTGGAATGTGGAACTGAAACCTTTATTTTGCTCACTGTGGTAGACTGTTCTAGTTCCACGTGCCATGTTTGAGGACACATGGAACAGTGAATAATCAACTTCAAAATGGATCAATCAACTTCAAAATGGATTAACCAACTTCAAAATGAGAATGATCAACTTCAAATTGGATTAATCAACTTCAAAATGAGAAAATATAAACGTTCCTAAGAAATTTATTTAAAAGATTACATCATCTAAGTTAATTACAGATACGAAGTTAGTGGAAGTCTGAGGGGAAATATTATTAATTGCCTCGGAGATCATCGCTTCTAACTTGCTAAGGCGGAATTCTTTAGTAGTTAAAGATCCCTGGCCATCACCTCTTAAAATCCCAACAATTGAGTCTGTCCTACTTCTTTTTACGTCAGCTTTAATGACTGACCAAACGTTTTCAATGGGGTTTAACATCGGACTATTGGGGACAAGTCTGAAAATTTGGTGTTGCCTCAATTCATCCTCCTCCTCAACTTCTTCAACTGAAGTATGGTAAGGAGTGTTATCAATAACTAAGGCAACTCCCCTTTCATAAATTACATTTGCCTTTCTAAGGCAATCCCTGGTCCATTCTATCGCATCCTCTTTTTTGAAAGAACCTCTTTTAATTTTAGGATGACTTAATCCATTATTACTAATACATCCAATAACATGGATGTTATTTCCCCTGGATCCGGTCGCGACTGTAGTGCACCTTGTGCCTTTTTTAGAGCGACCTTCTCTTCTTGAAATATGGAGATTAAAATTGGTTTCAGCCATATAAAGAATTGGCACACTTTGGGACTGAAATTCTAATAAAGCTACTGCGTAATCCTTACGTTTCGCCTTATTGACATTATTATTGACAGCTTCTGGTTCATAATAAACCGCTTTTAAAATAAAGGCCATGGAGTCCAAGTGCTTTCTTATGCATTCTTTCGTCACACGAACCTCATACTTTTTGACATTTACAATGTCTTGAAGAGTGACCCTAGGAGAGTTTTCAATTAATTCGGCCATAAAATTCTTATGCTCTTGTGTAATTTTATATTTTCTTGCTCCTCCCCTAGAGTCACTCTTATCAGCACCTTGGTCTAACCAACGGTACGCTGTTGGCAGAGGCACCCCAATTGTTCTTGCCAGGTCTTTCCAATTTCCTGCTGCGGCATGTGCAGCTAAAATCTAGGCCTTTTTTTCGCCAGCCACAGTTTTCTTGAGGTAAGTCCTCTTTAGAGCTGTTGATAATTCTTCTTCAGCTTCTTTTATAGAGGTTTCTCCAGCATCATCATCAATCATCATTTTTCCCATACGGGACTTTCTTCTCCTACTTTTACTGTAGGCTCACCCTATGCTTTCTTGGCCTCTACGTTGTTTGTATTTTGGTTTTTTCTTCATCTATATAATGAAGACGAACAGTCAATTTCCTTACTCATGGTTTAAATCAATTGAAAAAAAATTCAATTTACCCCCCCAAAATATCTCAATTTGAAGTTGTTTATTCTTATTTTGAAATTGATTGTTTTTAGGTTTTTGACATTTTCTCAATTTGAAGTTGATTAATCCATTTTGAAGTTGATTGATCCATTTTGGAGTTGATTAATTTTTTTACTTGAAAGTAAGTCCATTTTGAAGTTGATTATTATCATTTTGAAGTTGAAAAGGTATAGTGACAGGACCCAAAGAGTGTGAGTTCAATACCCGGCTAAAGCAGTGGAGAACTTTCAGGGGGAAATTAACAGAAGATAACTGATAACTGACATCCATTAAACATGGCACGTGGAACTAGAACAGTCTACCCCAGTGAGCGAAATAAAGGATTAAGTTCGACATTCCAGCCACCTGAAGAAAGCCGAAGCGTACAACGGCCGAAACATTGTAATAAATATGGCGACAAAGATGAGGACACTAGTCTGAATAATGTAAATAATAAAACTTTTTATATCTACCGTGAAACATTACATACCAATTATTTGCGAATTTTTACTCAGTCGCTCAGTGCAAGAAGGGTTAAAATTGTTTAGGAAGGCAAGGATCAAAGGGTTAAGCAGAAATATTATGTTTGAAAGGTTTATTATTTCAGTTTTTTTGTTGGCCAATGTACTGACTTCATCGTTATTGTTTGTTTTTTTCTTTTTAACAGAACAGAAAAGTGACGAAAAAGCGGTTGTTGCAGCCACAAAAAGTTACGCTACAACTGGTCCCAAGTAAGCATGTTCGATATTATTTATTGATTAATAAAAAATATACTAGATTTTTTTCATTTCTTTTTTTTTTTTTTAAATCAAATCTTCGTTTGATGAGTTGCGCGTTAAAAAGAGATACAACAGCACACACAAGATCTTCTCGTGAGTAAAATTCATGTTGTGTGTTCGGCAATTATATGCAATTAAAGGAATAAATTAAGAGTTAAAAAATCCTGGTTGTTTGTGATAACAAAAACAACAAAAAGGTGAAGATCTTGGTCTGATTGCTTACGGCCATATCGCGTTGAAACACCGGTTCTCGTACGATCACCGAAGTTAAGTTAAGCAACACTGAGCCTGGTCAATACCTCGATGGATGACCGCTTGGGAATACCAGGTACTGTAATCTTGGATGTGCGGGTGGTGTAATATATAATGGCTCCGAATTGTTAATCGGAGAGCCGAGTTCCAATGCCCGTTGTGTTAGTTATATTTACTTACGTGCAAAATACCGTGGGGAAAGATATGAATTCACCTCATCCTTCAGCCATGTGTTAATCAGTAATATTTGTATCACTAAAACATTATCTACAAAAAATATCTTACAATCTAAAAATATTTTCTGGCTTTAAATAACCTGCAAAGTGTTGATAAGCCGTAGAAAACGAATCAATCAAATACTGAGTAACTACACAGGCATGTCTTTCAGATTTATTTCCATTCTCTGGAATATAAATGTATAAAAAAAATGCAGTGGTCACAAAGTGAGGGATCAGCTTTCATAATGAGTGTAATGTAGAATTGATCCCCCAATTTATATCAACATTATAATTCCTGATTTGTTTTACAAATTCTGATTAAGTATTAATCCACCTCTTCTCCCCTCCAATTATCGATTAATTAATAAGACTTCTACCATTAAACCATTATTATCTAAAAAAAATATTTTCTGCCTTTAAATAACCTGCAAAGGGATGATAAAAAGTGAACCTATCCCACAATGCCTTTTATTTACAGACACTGGTTATGTTCTTCCGGTCAAAGCTTATCTGTTAGCGAAGAATAATGATCAACGTTTAGGAGGGGTAAGTACATGAATATATTCGGAACCTTTTTTTTTCTCTTGAAAACTTGACTATAAGAGCCAATAAAGAACAAGCTGGTTTGCTTAATTTTGATTCTTCTCGTTCTCATTGCTCATGGTTAGGAACCATAGACAATTCCAGGCATGTCCTCTATTGTCTTCTTACTCTCTCTTACCAATTCCAAACACTCCGCCATCGATCTTCCTGTCCAGTCTCTGATGTCATCAGTCCAGTGTTGCTTTTGTCTTCCCTGGGCTGCCTGCCACTGATATGTCTCTCTAGGATGTGAGTACAGAGGTTCTGAGCTCTGATGATATGAGCAGATTATTGTAGCTATCACTTCCTTATAACGTAGACTGTGCGTTAAAATCGTGTCTACCAATAGAAGACAATGATCTTGCGTTCTCTCCCGCTGTTAATGTACTGATGATTAAGGTAGTTATCTATAAGTGTTCATAGATTGGATAAGAATGACTTGAACGGAAAATCAGCATTATGTATTCCAAGAAATTGGATTCAAGTTAAACCTTTCCAAAACAGAAACTATGATCTGGAATTGGGATGAAAGCAATGATGGGACCAACCCTGAATCCATCATAAAAATTCAGAATTTGGAATTAGTAAATATCAAATATTTCAAATTCCTCGACGTATACATCTGTTATAATAAATTTAGTATAGGAAGAAAAAGAAATTGAACATAGAATAGGCTGCACAAGAGGTAGTTTCCCCCAACACCTCAAACTGCCAAAACATCAAATGGAAAACTCTAGTCATCTTAAATAGCCTCGTCAGATCGTAAGGATGATATGCATTTCGTCAAATGCGTTCAAAAATATCTTAATAATCAGCTGTATGCAACCGTTTTTTAAGAACAATGGCGGAAAGAACTTTGGGCGAGTAAAGGTTGAGTATTTTCTTTGAACATTGGGGACTGGCGCTACATATTCTTAAACAAAAACTATACCAGATAGCAGAAACTACATTACTTGAGGACAACCAACAGCAGCAACGACTAAAATGAATAGCATATGTAACTCGAAGAGAAAACAATGACATAATTAAGATGTTAATATTCCACACCACTTCAAGCAAAAGGTTAGGAAGGAAACCCACCCCCATCAGTACTGGATTAATCGATAACAGCTACTAGATTTGAGAAACCTGTTTTCCTAAAGAGTTGTTTTAAGAGGAAGATTTTATAAATTTCAACCGAAATCAGTATATATCGCTTGTTTAATGAATACCAAATATTTCCTTATAGGGAAACGGCTAATGTTATCATTACCATTATAGTCACGACCAATTACCCCTCTATTACTATCTTCTCTCGGGGCGAATTGTTTGTGCTGTGGTCTAACCAGTTGATGCCAAGTGTCCATCTAGACTATGCTATCTCAGAAGATATCGGTTTGTTAACATCGGCTTCTTTCAGTGTCCAGGTTTGCTTAAAATGTTTTATTATATCTCCGCTCATCCTCATTAGCCAATAACCAGATTTTGTTCTGATGGGTGGCTATTAGCTTATCGTTTTCTATCATTATTCAAACACAGACATTTACACATCTTACTATATGAAAATTTAGATGTTTGTGTCTGCAAAGGTTTGTCGTACAATAGATTATAAAACAAATAGAATTAAGTAAATACTAGTGAAAAATTAATAATAATGACTGGCAATGCTTCATCTAATAAAAAAACGAAGATGAACGTATATACTAGTCAAAAATTAATAATAATAGCTGACAATGTTTCATTTAATAAAAATGAAGATGAAAGTAAATACTTGATAAAAATTGATAATAATAGCTAACAATGAAACATCGAATAAAAATGAAGATGAAAGAAAATGCTTCTGAAAAATAATTTTTGGCAATTCTTATTCTATACAAATCAAAAGGAAGTAAGTGGTAATCATAATTAAACCTAATTCAATTTATTTAGACATTTTAGAAATTGTTAGGAATTCGAAAGAACTAGATTGAAGATATGGTTGAATTCTTGTCAAGTCATCTAAGTAGTGTTGTTACTCAAAGAATGGATTACATTGAACAAGACCGACTTTGACACATCATTGCATATCTTGAGCTTCCGGTAAAAATCATACTTACTCACAATGGTTTGTGATATGAGTACACTAAACCCTTTATGACAACATCTACTTCCTCCTGACAGGTACTTGTTAAACAAGGCCAAGTTTACAGAGACAGAACCAAGAAATAAATAAATAATTGTATACTTCTAAACCAGACATTTTAGTTGTGTACACGCCTTTTTATCTCCTGCCTGTCGGGAGAGAGAGCAATATTTACCTGTCGTTGGTGTCAGGGTGTCTCCTCCCTTCAGTTTAATGATCCGGAAACAGATTTATCCAAGCGTGACACCACTCGAACTGGAGTATAAAATCGACTGGTTTTTCTTGTTTCTCACTGAGAGAAACTAAATTATCTAGAAGTCGGGCAAATATATGCACTTTAATAACGACCCACTTGTTTCGGATTCTAAGAAAACCGAAAACGATACGAGTGTTAAGCTTTCTTTTTCTGTTTTCTTTCTTTCATTTTTGGTTTGTTTTCTTTCTTTCTTTTTCTGTTTTCTTTCTTTCTTTTTCTGTTTTCTTTCTTTCTTTTTTGTTTTCTTTCTTTCTTTTTCTTTGTTTCTTTTTTTGTTTTCTTTCTTTCTTTTTTGTTTTCTTTCTTTGTTTTCTTTCTTTCTGTTTTTGTTTTCTTTCTTTCTTTTTTTTGTTTTCTTTCTTTCTTTTTGTTTTCTTTCTTTTTTTCTTTTTTGTTTTCTTTCTTTTTTGTTTTCTTTATTTTTTGTTTTCTTTCTTTCTTTCCTTCTTTTTTTGTTTTCTTTCTTTCTTTTTTTTGTTTACTTTTTTATGATACCACTGGCGAAGATTTGTCGTTTATTTTTCAGCTAATAACTTATATAACTTATAAATATTCGTAAGCTTTCCATTGGAATTAATAAATAATTATAAAATAACTTGGATTGGTTTATTTTATGACATATCAAGTTTTGAAGTCCAAGCATCGACCAGGTGTTGGGTGGGGGAATCAACGGCCAATCCTCCGCCCTCACCAAATAGTGGGCTTGGGGGGGGGGCATGCTTTCAATAAAAATTAAGAACAACAGGAGAAAGAAACGGCGAAATCAATTCCAAGTTCAGAAAATTTATCAAGCAAGAAGAGTCGGCCACTACATCATGAGAATACTGACGAGACACTTTCGCATCTAGGCAAAGACATTCAATTTTCCCTTTTTTTCTGATTTTTCTTTCGAAACGGGATTTCTAACTAGACCATCAAATAGGTTAGAATGATTAGGACAAAATGTGTTACTATGGGCAAGCACACTGACGAGTAGGGGGAGAAAAAAAACTACAATAAAATAAAATAAAATTTAAAGATTAAAAAAATAAAGAATTAAAGAAAATAGAAAAAAAAATAAAATGAGTCTTCGGTAGAGCGAAAATATACTCACACAGGGTAGCAAGTGTTTGTCTGCTTTCTTCCTCATGATAACAAGTGAATATACGGTTTACCTGATTTCCAAGCATCGACCTGGTGGGGGGGGGATCAATGGCCAATCCTCCGCCCTCACCAAATAGTGGGCTTGGGATTTTAATGTCGTATATAAATCTCATAGAAGAAGAATCACAAAGACGTATTAGATAAAAGCAGACATGGATCCGGTTTACACTAGAGTCAAAATGACAGACAGAGGGTCAAGTTTCTACTTGAGCCCAAAAGCAAAACCAAACATAGATCCGATTTAGTCGAGAAGAAAAAAAAATAGACATTGGTCTGGTGTTACACTAGAGTTAAAAAGATAGAAATAGGTCTGGTTTACATAAAAGTTAAAAAGACAGTCATAAGTCGGGCTTAGAGTAGAATCAAAAAACACAGGTGTAGGTCCATTTTACACCAGATTGAAAATAAGACAGTCATAGGTCCGTTTTTACACCAGATTAAAAATAAGATAGACATATTCCATTTTTACGCCAGAATAAAAAAGACGGGTATAGATCCGTTTTTACAACAGGGTAAAAAAAGACAGACATCGGACCGTTTTTACACCAGAGTGAAAAAATAAATAAAGCTTTTATTTGTAAAACTAATTGGCCACTAAATTTGAGATTTGATTTTATACTAGAAAGCTGGACCAGTGAACGCTGATTGGTTAGAAAATACCTTATGAAATAGAGAATGTCCTACAATCACAAATGACTGCATGAGCGTACTCTAATCATAACTGTTCTGGGCATGACGATAAACTACATCCGGCAGCAAGGCCTCTGATTGGGAGATTGAACTTTCTGAGTAACGTGGAAATTAACCGCTGTTGTTCTCAGGTACAACCTGATCTGGGAAGGAAACACCTATTAAGGTCCCAGCTATGGGCAAATAGTGATGTCCCCATACAAAAACAAACCACTATGAAAGTATACAAATAACTTTTATAGTAAAAATACCAGCAATATTTGTTTATATTAAAAATTACAGAAAATACATATTTGTAGAAGCCAATCCGTTTAAAATACTATCAAATAACCAGCATGAAAGAGCTTTCACGACATTAAAATATATAATATAAAATTTCTTAAATCAAACTGTATAACCAATTATAAGTTCAGCAAAACTACAACATAAAACACACATCACCACATTTAGTAATCATGTTCACACAAATATATATATATATATATATATATATATATATATATATATATATATATATATATATATATTATATTTATTTAAAAATATGATTCCAACTCGCGACATAAGAAGTCTCATGTATTATATTTATGCTCTACTTTTGTATCGAGCCCTATTTTTTAAAGATAATAACTAAAATACTAAGGAACTTTGGATTATTTACCTAACCAGTTCCTTCCTATTTTCTATATATTTTCACACACACACACACACACACACACACACACACACACATATATATATATATATATATATATATATAAAAAAAAAACTAAGTATCGTCGACCATGTACTTAATAGTGAAAGCAGAATAACATATTTTTGTTACTTCAAAGAAAAGAAAATTTTGGCATTAAATGAATCATAAGGATTTTATATGCCGTTAGGCAAACAAATCAATCAAACAATTTATAAATAGATACTTAAAATATAATAATCAAGATATAAGCAATGATTTCCGCTCGAATATTATTTGTTGGTCTGTGGAGCGTCCATGCGGCTGGAAAGGCAACTATCCAACTATAGTGCTGGTCACAGAAAATGAAATTCTTAATTTTCGATTCTAGACTGAAATGGCTTTCCATTAAATATCTGTTTGATTTCCGTTAGCATGGCTAATGCTAACCTCCAAGAGAATAACTCGTTGCACCTTTTGGGGCTAACATTCTCAGCTGACATGAAGAGGAAAGATTATATTGAATCTAACGCTAGGTCAGCTATTAAAAAAGTTGTTTCAATGTGTCGTGCTAGACAAATATGTATATGCACAAAAGCTGGGTATTATCTACCATGTATTCAATTGTGAAAGTAGAATAATATATATCAGATTTTTTAAAAACAAATCTCACAAGAAAACTAAATTTCAGTATTAAATGACTCATAAGGAGTTGATATGCTGGTGTTTGGGCTCTCTGATCCGCCGTCTGTCAGCCTATAAAAAAAGAGACAAATTTCTCATAAATATTTCTTGATATATTTACTTTATTTAAATGAGTACGAATTATCTCTTCTTTGTTTTTATCGCCACAACGTTTCGGCCGGTGTATATTCCTACCTTCAACAGGTGTATGTCGATCCTGGTAACCTACAGAGATATTCCTAGACATGGGCAGTGGAAAGACAAAAATCCAGTTCCGTAGATTAAATAAAGGCCTCGGTTCGGAATTTCCTGTAGGTTGACCGGATGGATGAAAGCCGGGGTGGGGTGGACAATGATCGAAAATTTGTGATAAATGAGAACAATAACATATTAATAATCATAAATATATTTCTGTAAGATTTCCTCAGAAATTCAAAGATGCTTTCTTTGCGCGGGTTTGTCTCTCATTTTGACCTGAGGGCGCCTAGCAACTTTTACTCATTATCTCCATGTTTCCTCGGATAATATTCTACTCCTTATATATATATATATATATATATATATATATATATATATATATATATCCATAAAGTTCGTGTGCAATTTAAAAATTATTTATGCACACGAACTTTACAGACACCCTGTATATGTCATTCGTAGGCAATACTATTTAGGTGTATCACAGCACCTGAATGGTGACTATACGCCCCAAAAACCTCAATCAGTATCGAAACCCAAACCGAGTTGATGGCAGTCGGATTTTCTACCCCTAAGCCTAAGTGAAACTGCTAATTCTGGCGTATTGTTTTACTCATGTAAACAAACGTCAGGCGGCCAGAGTGCTCGTATTCATTTTATCGAAGAGCTTTTCGTTTTAGTATAGGTGGCTTCTGTTTGTACACACACACATATATATATATATATATATATATATATATATATATATATATATATATATATATATATATATATATATATATATATAGATAACTAGACTCGTTTCGAAAAACCCTCGAATTTTTGATTTGCTAATCAAATCAATCTCGAGGGAAAAAAGGTTTTAAAAAAGAAAGAGCTACAAACATGAACTTCTGCCGACAAAAAAATCGCAGGTCTGAAGCCCAAAGAAAAAACCCCGATACGAGTAACAACTAACTAACAAAAGATCTCAATACAACCGTAGAGCAGACCTAGATACACCTAGTGAGCCAGACAAACCTAACGATCCGTTTAGGTGAAACCTAGGTAGGTTTGTCTGGCTCACTAGGTGTATCTATATATATATATATATATGACGAAATATAGTTTAAGATATGCTATATTTATGGGATAAACTGCTCAATATCAGAAATAGAGCATATGCAAATATAAAAGTGAAGATTGAAGTCAACACTCAGAGGTGACAGACTGTTTATATGCTAAACGCAATCATCAGGCCCGATGATTGCGTTCATCTTGAAACAATCTGTCTGTCGCCTCTGAGTGTTGACGACATTGTTCACTTTCATATATATATATATATATATATATATATATATATATATATATATGTGTGTGTGTGTGTGTGTGTGTGTGTGTGTGTGTGTATTGGGCGTGTGGCCAACAGCTTAGAATTGGTCTAATCTCACTATGGTCGTTTTTGAAAGAGTTGACTTTTTGATATCATGGACCTGTTGGAAAGTAACTGAAATTACTGCGGTATACTCAAGCCTTCTAAGTGAAATTGGATGGGTTTAACTATTCGAAAGCCGCCGATGTATATGCTAGAATGTGAGCACAAGTCATTGTGACCGAATGTTTAAGCGTACTGACCTTGTTCAAACTGTTGATCACTACAGATTATGCAATGCCCACTCAGTGAAGTTGGGGTATAAATCATTATGTGGGCATGCTCGACCAATGCACTAGACGTGTTCTATAAATGCTCAACCAATGCACTAGAAATGTTCTATAAATGCTCGACCAATGCACTAGACATGTTCTATATTAATGCTCGACCAATGCACTATAAATGTTCTATATTTATCCTCGACCAATGCACTATACATGTTCTATATTAAGGCTCGACCAATGCACTAGACATGTTCTATAAACGCTCGACTAATACACTAGACATGTTATATATAAATGATCGACCAATGCACTTGATAGTTCTATAAATGCTCGACAAATGCACTAGACATATTCTATATAAATTATAGACCAATGCACTAGACATATTCTATATAAATGCTCGACCAATGCACTAGACATATTCTATATAAATGCTCGACCAATGCACTAGACATGTTCTATATTTATGCTCGACCAATGCACTAGACATGTTCTATATTTATGCTCTACCAATGCACTAGACATGTTCTATATTTATGCTCTACCAATGCACTTGATAGTTCTATAAATTCTCGACAAATTCACTAGACATATTCTATATAAATGCTCGACCAATTCACTCGACATGTTGTATATTAATGCTCGACTAATGCACTCAACTATGCACTAGACATGCCATTAAATTAAGAGCCAAATTTTACATAAAATCAACTTTAATTAAGTTTTATTATAATTAATGTTTCTTTTTTTTCTATTTTCTGTTGTAGGAGGTGATCCTATCAGTCAAGGCACCAAAGTATTTGAAAGTTACAATGAAGTCTGATTGCAATAACAAGTAAGTTTTTCACACTAAATAATACCATGGTGCACTAATCAGTCAAGCATTCTATACCATATCCACAGGGGACCTCGACGTGGTGTAATGTTTAACAAGCTTGTCTCTCTAGTATAATTACGACTGAGTAGTGAGTTCGATCCTCACTTGTCCCATACTTTCGGCCTTGTGCCACATGTAAGCTACGCGTAAAAATTAGCTCTTCGACGCGGTGAAATTGTCAGCAAACTTGTCTCGTTATATTATATACCACTGACTAGTGAATTCGTTCCTCACTGGGGGCTCCAAATTTTTGGCCTTGTTCAACATCTAGGCTACATATAGAAAAACATTTTGGTGCATCTCAACGTGATGTAATAGATTGTCTCGCTAGAACAATTTCTACTGAGAAGTGAGTTCCATTCTCAGTGGATGCTCCATACATTTGGCCTTGTGCCACATCTAAGATATACTTAGAAAATCACAATACCACATTCTAAACGAATCAATATAAAAACAGGAATCTTGCTTTGCTTCCGATGCTAAGGTACTATTATGATGAGGTACTTTGCCGATGACATCAGTCAGTCAGTAATGTGCCATGCGTGATAAACGCTTAGGCGATCATGTATCTTTCAATACATGAGTGACGAGGCAGATTTTTTTTCCCGCAGTAGTTTGCAATTACTTTCTGCGGTAGACCAGTTGCCATCCAAGGCTATAGAACCCGGTCTGTCCTGCTATTTACCCATAGCTGGGTGGGAGTGGAGAAGAAGAGGATTCATACCTTTCCCAAGGGTATTAGCACGTAAGTGAATGTAATGGATTCAACTGGAATTCGAACTCGGCTCTCCGATTCCTCAATCCGAGCCGCTATCGCTAAAAATTATTAATGATAAGATATACTTCGGCAGAATGCGAACCTTAGACCTCCCACACCAACACACACCTGAAATTAGAAACTACTGTCTAATTATATATGTGTGTGTATGTTTATGTGTGTGTGTGCTTGTAGCACATCAGTTTGCATATACACACACACATACATACAAACAGGTAGACAGGCATACATACATACACACATATAGCACACATTCGTCTGTATTTACACAGAGTCTGAGCGTGTATATAGAACGTAGATTTCATAAAGACTAAACAGATTCCTCGGCGAATGGATAAGTTATAACGAAGTTTCGAACAACATCACAAATTGTTACAAACCAAAACATGACTCTGAAAACTCCAGACATGTTCGAAAATAGCCATCTCAGATCAAAACTTTCATATGGATGCCATTCAGGACGCCAAACTAACCCGGAAATATCTAAACTGTCAACTGTACAGCGCGCGATGGATAAATTGTCGTCTAAGTTACACAAGATTTAAAATAACATTGACAATACATTTTAAAATATATATTTACCAAAATTACACAAAAATATCTAGAAATACTAAAGAGTAAATTTATTCAATAAAATCGCCATGGGCTTCAACTACGGCCAACAGTCGACTTCGGAATCTCCTGCAACTCTTCTGGACGGTATCTTTGGTTAAGTTGGTGAATGCTGCCGTAATCCTTGTCTTCTTTTCCTCTTTGTTGGTCTCTTGCTCAACTGCGTCCCACACATAATAATCAAGAGGCTGCAGTCTGTGTAGTTAGGTGGCCAGATGCAGGTGGTCGCTCAAACTGTCTGACAACCATGACTGGGTTCTGGGTTGGTGCAGAGTCCTCTTGATCCAGTGCTTTGAAGATGTCCCCCAGGCATTTGATGTAGATCTCCGTGTAGAATCTGAGGCCCCGCAAGAAGAGATCACTCCAAACACGGTAATTACCATTAAAATCATCCAAATCCTCTGCATTGTTCTTAAATTGTCAACCAAATACTCTGAAATTTCCGGCGTGAATGCCAAGCAGTCCAGCATGTCGTTTCCAAACTTCTAGCGGAGTGAATTGCATCTTGGTGACCTTATTTCTCACAGACGGTGCCCACCTGACCCTACTATACTCTGCAGTCGACAAAAAATGTAACTCTCATGCGCGAAACTAAAATATAAAATGGCGACAATTTACCCATCACTTGCTCTCTCTCATACATATATATATGTGTGTGTGTGTGTGTGTGTCTGTATGTCTGTGTGTTTTTGTTTGCGATTGTGTTTTTCTGAATCTTTGTTTTTTTTTGTTCAGTCACCCAGCTCCTGTCGAAACATCTTCATGTCATGGTATACACGATGGACAAACTGTAAGTAATCTCATGGCTACCTGCCATTTTAAAATTAACTTCTGTTTTCAGGTGTTTTTACTTTTGATATTGTTATGGTCCAAGTTCCTGATACCACGGTGATGATCCAAGGTTAGAACCAATGAAAGAATAACACGAACACAGGTATGGAATACAAAGATATATTACAACAGAAATATAATACAAAGAAGTAGAAGTATTAGTAATGACTATCAGATTTGGTTAGAGTGAACTATGTTGTCTCGACAAGTATCACTATTCTAATGTCCTTACAATATGCTCTCAATTATCTCCCCTCGTCTTACAACACCCTCAAACCTCTTGAGAGGCGCAGTATTATAATGTCAGTATATTTAGTCCATTAGTCATTGTAGTCCATTATTATTATGGGTAAATTCCCATGACAGATATTTATTTATTTATTTTGTATATTCATATTCAATTGAGTTAAGTTTGGTGAAAAAATTTCTCAGGTATGAATTCAGAATCAAATTATATGCAATTCACAATAATATTCCTAGAAAAGAAACATCATTTTTTAAAATGATGTTCACAGAGTACAAGGCCTAAGAGCCACTCGAGGTAGAGAGTTACAGAGTAAACGACGATATGTGTGGAAAATAACGTTTAACCCTGGACTTAAACAGTCCAAGATTGTACTGATTGAGGAAGACAGTTCCACAAATCAGCTGTTGATGTGAAGAAGCTGCTCGAGTGGAACTTATATCTCACCAATTGAATATGAAGGTAATGAAGATGATTCGCTACAATGTGCATGGCATGCCGGGTCTTAGCTGTGAAGGTTAGAACTGGTGGAACTGTGGAATGTATTTCGTTTGAACACTTTCAATAGAAATAGCGATAAAGCAACAAGAGGCTTGCGGCGTTTCGTCTGTGAGGAAGTGATTGTACGACGGAAAATAATTCATCACCCACAAGGAGGCGGAAACGCTTTGGGACTGTATCGAGATTCGAAAGTGAACAGTGTATTATCTGGAATTGGATCCTACCCTGAATCCATCACAACCTACCCTGAATCCATCATAACATAATGTGGTATTAGTAAGAAGACAAAAAATAACAGTGGTGGTAATCCTGTACAAGGCCCGAGAGCCACTCGATGTAGAGGTTTACAGAGTAAGAGGTACATTTTATGCAGACACATTGGGATGTTAACGGTTACTCCTAGACTTGAACAGGTTAAGATTGTAGTGATCGAGAAATCACCCTCTTAGAAGTCGCTTCCACAGAACAGTGGTTCGCAAGGAGAATCTGCTTGAGTGGACCTTACATCCTATCAATGGAATACGAAGGGAATGAGGGTGGATCGCTACAGTGTGCGTGGGATGGTGGGTATTAGCTGTGAAGGTTAGATCTGGTGGAACTATGGAATGTATTGCGACTAAAAACTTTCCATACAAATAAGCGATAGAGCAGCAAGAGGCTTGAGACGTTTCTTTCAGTCAGCGAAATGGTTGCTTTGAAGATATTATTTTAGACTTTATTTCTGGTTATCACATCTCCCAAATGTAATATAAAGAGAATGGGGTTGGTTTGTTAAAATACACTTGGCATGATGGGTCTTCAACAATGGATTGCTTTGTAGCTTCAACTAACGATTTAACATTGTCGTCATACTAAAGGTATCCCGGCGAATAAACTCGTTGATGGCGCCAGCAGATGAAAATCAATCAGAAAATGCAACTCGTAATCGACGTCTTAATAAAACTTGCCAAGCACCATTAATCGCATGATTGGTAATCAATGGGTGAAATTTCCTACACCATGAGTCGAAAGACGGAACAACTGTGACGAAAGACATGACTTACCTCAGAATTCGAAACGAGCGCGAGCCTGTCTTGCTTGGAAAGTGATAACAAAAAGAAATATGGCCGCTATTGAAGACACAATTTATACGCGCCGATCTCGTCCAAAACGAGACGATATTTGTACACATACAAATTTTGGCCGTCTTGGAATAGCATAAAAATCGGGGTGCCAGCAGCACCAAGTTGTCAAGGAGTCGGACTGCGTGTAATATAGTTGGACTTACGGATTGGCAGACGGACAAAGAGGAAGTCGAAGTAGGCGCGGCTGAGCTGGTGTCTGTTTCACAACTACCCAGTGTAACGGCTGAGAAAGGAGTCATGCAATTCATTTCCTTGACGTGACCGAAGAAGAAAAAAATAGCTGGCCTGCCGGCGAGCGACGCATTGCACTTTTTGATCCCCATCATCATCATTTTTTTCTCCTACACCCACTATAGTGCTCGTCATTTCTTAACGCTAACGGACAGAATAAACTAAATCATATAGTCTTAATTTCAAATACAAATCTTTCAAATCGAAAAGTTCGAGGTATGAAGACAAACTACACCAGAAGTAATGCATCTTATCGGAAGATTTTAAGGAGCCAACTCTTAATTGCTGTTGTGTCCAGAGTTGACTTCAATGTCTACTTTTATATTTATATATACTCTATCCCTGATATTACGCACTTTAATCCATAATTATAACATACCTTAAAACTATTTTTTTATTATATATATATATATATATATATATATATATATATATATATATATATATATATATAAAACAAGATTTATTGCACAATGTCGATAAATTTATCATTAACTTTTTTCAATTTCCCAGAGTAAGTTGTTTACTGCTTCAGGTTAAGCTTTGAAGTGAGAAGCGCAAGCAAAGAAACTGCTAGCATAGACTCGTTGCCAAGCAAGGCTAGAAAGTTCAGTCTGCCCTGCTATTTAACTGGTGGGAAAAGAGATATATCCATGGATTCCCCAAATGTAATTCTGTGAAATTGTGCGTAATGAACTCGAGAGAAAATTCTCACTTGGTTCGCCGATTTGTCCTTCGGGCCCGTTTTTATTCTATCTTACACTGTGTGCAAACGAGGAAAAAGTATGCAGAATTAATGTCGAGTTTTCTTCAAGGTAGCCCATAATTTTCTATGACAAGTTTTTGAAAATATGTCTTCTACTTACTTGCTGACAATAATTAAGTTATCTTTTTTCTAAAAAAGAATCGACATTTTAAAACTATTCAATTTTTCATTTTTTACAGGCCACATTCTCTTTCACGATTCTCACTGAAACTTGCTTCGCGAAGAAGAAAACGTAAGGTCATTTTATTTTTACTTTTTTATTCATTTCCTCTCAAACAAGGCAATAAAGCCACTAAGACACACATGGGTTACTGAGCGTGAAATAATATAAGAAACAAATTTCCTACTAAGGTGAGAGAAAAGTAGAGCAGGAAATAAGATAACGATACATATAAAAAGTGTCGTTCATTACGATTTGATGGAACATGGAAGGAACGTCTCTGCAAAGTTTTTTTTTTTAATCATTTCACCCCAAGCAATGCAGTAAAGCCACCAAGACGCAAGGGGTTACTGAGTATTACAAAATATGAAAAAAAAATGTAACATTATTAAGGAAAAACATGAAGACAGATGATAACGATTGACTTTGCATTTAAATTTTTGAAGATCAAGGAAGCAAAAAGCTGGAAGAGATTTCTATAAGTGAGAAGTGCCATAGAAAAAAAATGTTAGCATAGAACCTACGGTTATATCTAGCAGCCATTTGAACTGTAAAATGAGAGCTTGCACTTAAATTAGGGTACTGTAGAGAAAAGCTCATCAGAACAATTACAATGAAAATATTTAGGGAAAAGGCACAGGCAATATACATTACCGCCGTGAGAATGTGACTGAAGCCGAAATGCCAGATACTTAACTATATTTAAAGTAACTTTAAATTTTCTTCTCTACAACCAATTATTTAGGGGAGATTTTGTTCGAACAGCCTCAAAAGAGATTGTTAAAGTACATAATGGGAAGGTAATAAGTAACTCCCCCAAGAACTTAGTGATTTAAAACTAATTGTTTTCAATTCATTAAGCTAATTGATTGTTTAGTTTTCTAGGGTTTAACTACAATTTTCAGGTTATTTAAAGCCAGGGATATTTTTAGATTATAAGGATATTTGTTTTTGGAGGTAATGATTTATTGGTGCAAGCATTACAACTCATAGCTGGGAGGGGAAAAAAGGTAGATTCATATCTTTCGAAGGGCACCTGTATGTAAATGAATATAACGAACCCGACTGGAATTGGAACTCGGCTCTTCGATTGATAATTCCGCATGAGCAACATCTTAAAGAAAATGGAAACAAAGAGCAAAGGTACTACTAGATTGCCAACTAGGTCTCACAGTTTTACTTTTGAATTAACTAAATGTGACCGTCTCTTCTATTCTAACGGTTTCTTTCAGTTTTCTAACGGACATTTCGTCTGTAGGACTTTCCTCCAACTTCTTGCTTATACTCTGAGACACTTAATGAGGAAGAAGGGCTTGGAAAATTTGACACGCAAAAGGGACAGGAGGAAAACTGCCTACCTAGCAGGTATATTTACTCGACATCCCCATGGTGCTGCCCATATAAAAATGATCTCGTGTCACATCCTGCATTAGTGGGATGTCGAGTAAATATAGATAGAGTTAGATAGGTTGTCTTCGCCCTGTTCGTTTTGTTTTTGTCTGTGAAATTTTCCAAGGCCTCAAAGTATAAGTGTTCTTTTTGTTTCCATTTTCCTTAAGATGTTGCTTATGTCCATAGAATTCTCAGCATCCTCCTGTAAAACCCCATTTCTGTTGCCTCTAATCTTCTCTTCATCTGAGAGGAAAATGTCCAGCATTCAGCTCCATCAAGTAGGATTGATATTTCATAGCAGCTGAGCGCTCTTTATTTTGTCTATAACGAATCCCTCATGTTGCTTAGTACTTTGTAACCACTGATAATAAATCCCGACGGGAACCTTACTGTAAAGGGTGAAAATTCCAATGAGAAGACAGCTTTTTCTTACGCCCCTTCCTCGTCACTTTCACTTACAAGGCTTGAATCAACTTGTGGTATGGTTTTCAGGCTATATCCAACAATGACGCACGTTGGGATTGTCTATCCCGGATCGATAACATCACCTTCCTAAGAAATCGACCATGGTGAAATTCGAACCAAGACATCATGACCAGAAAACGAACGTTCTAATCACTCAGCCACGAATTTACAACAAAAATATTAGATATTTATTTATTAGACTGCTTATTTAAAAGAAAAAAAAATTATATTTACATTATTAAAATTAACACAGTCGTATTAAAACTAATGCGATGCAATTTTTATCATTTACCAATTTATAAAGAAATAAATATGAAAACCATTTTATTCATAAATTTATAAACTTTTGATAAAATATTAAAATATGTGAACGTAAGGAATTCCTTATTTTGTAAGGAATTCCTTATTATTTACCATTTTATAAAGTTTGAATAGATTGGCAATTAGCTGATGTTTTGCCAACCATTCCGATAAAGAATATACATTAAATAAACGATGTAAATAAATAACCGAATAAATAGTTTTTATTATTTTTGTTTTTTGTTCTCAAGAACAAAGAAAATGTATAAATTCGCATTTATATGTTTAGATTTTATTACAATTCTAAAAGTAATTTAAAAACATTAGACAATGACGATAATTGAAGGTAGTTAAAATAATGGCGATGTCATGGTAAAAACCCTCCTTTGGGCATAGCGCATATTTTTCTGGCACGAATGTCCATATTTGACAAATGTTTTATTGATTTCTCTTTTTAATCGTTGAAATTTCAGGATTTACGTTCGCGCAAATAATATGAGGAAGGCTCAGTTGGTAATCGTCGTCAAAGCGAAATGTGAATGCGACTGCGAACGGAAGAAAGCAGTGGTAAGTAAGGAATAAACAGACTTTCTAGCAAGAATAGCGAGATAAGATTGGTCTGAAAATAATACAAGATTGATCTTAAAATGACACGAAATTGTCTGAAAATGATACGAGATTGGTCTGAAAATGGCATGATACTGATCTTAAAATGACACGAGATTGGTCTGAAAATGACATGTGATTGGTCTGAAAATGATACGAGATTAGTCTGAAAATGGCATGATACTGATCTTAAAATGACACGAGATTGGTTTGAAAATGAATTGTGATTGGTCTGAAAATGATACGAGATTAGTCTGAAAATGGCATGATACTGATCTTAAAATGACACGAGATTTGTTTGAAAATGACATGTGATTGGTCTGAAAATGATACGAGATTGGTCTGAAAATGGCATGATACTGATCTTAAAATGATACGAGATTGGTCTGAAAATGGCATGATACTGATCTTAAAATTACACGAGATTAGTCTGAAAATGACATGTAATTGGTCTGAAAATAACATAAGATTTGTATTAAAATGACATAAGAATGGTCTTAAAATGACATCAGAATTATCTTAAAATATCATAATATTGGTCTTAAAATGACATAATATTGGTCTTAAAATGACATAAGATTGGTCTTAAAATGACATAAGATTGGTCGTTAAATGTGCAGCAATTCCAACCGTTTCAACTGATTTTAGGTAGATTTTTATTTGGTTTTTTATTTGTTGGATCATGCTCATTTTGGCTTTTTTAATCGCAACATTTCGAAATATGTACGCAACGGCATTCATGAGAAATCGGCCATAGTTACTAAACTTTTTTCTACTTCGCACTTGACACTTTATTCAATCCACCGATTTGATTAATCTCCACTCGCTTTCCATATTTCAGGGGTAAACAAGAGATAAATCTCTACTCTAGTTCAAAAGACCGAGTAAGAGTATGAACTGGGCGATAGGCGAGCCTATCTACTTTTATCCTTCAACACCGAAATTAAATATAACGCATATATTGTGATTCGGAAGGGCGATAAATTGTCTATTTTCATTACGCACTAGAGGCTCGCCTATAGTCCGGCTCACAATCCCTCCACCAGTCTTATGAACAGGAGTAAGAGTTTATCCCTTGTTTCCTGTTTACGATTGATTTTCCGGTACCTTCTAATGTCTGCTTTAGTTTTATCCCCTCCACCAATTGGAGTAGATAGATTGGCCTATAGTCCAGCTCACATTCTTCCCCAGTTTTTCTGAACTGGGTTCCGATGTCTATACCTTGTTTCCTGTTCAGGATTGAGTTTCCTGATCCTTCTAAAGACATTTCCTTATATAACCTTCTATCTTGCGTGGCTCTTGGGCCTTGCACGTAGTGAATATCATGGGAAAATCAAACAAAAAAGAACGATTGCAAAGTGTTTCGACGATCCTGCATTCGTCAGGTGCCATCCTACTCTTTAAAGATGTGGTTCCTAAAGTTTTTTTTTTTTTTGAGGGCTGCATTTTCGGAATCAAAATTTGCTGGCGCCTCACAAAATTTTATGTGACAAAAAGTACGCTTAGAAATTAATGAAAAAACAGGAAGAGAGAATGCTAAAGGGCGATAACCGCGGATTCGAAGACAGAACATTAAAATTGATAACTCTCACTTACAATTTGCAAACCCTAGTTACTATATTCTTAATACTTGATATAATGCAAAAATATCCCAATCATAAAGAAGGTCAATAATTATTTATAACTGTTTATACTAGGACTCATGTATACAATTACAAGTAATCTATAATATTTTTTCAATGTTGAAATCATATTCATTTTTGGCAGGTTAATTTTTTAAAACTGTTTCTAAATATTTGATTGTCTTTTAATCATTCAGCCTCACCTGCTATCCTCTACCGTCTCACCTGCTACCCTCTACCGCCTTACATGCTATCCTCTACCGCCTCACCTGCTATCCTCTACCGCCTCACCTGCTATCCTCTACGTACCTACTATCCTCTACCCATCCTCTTCCGCCTTAACTGCTACCCTCTACCACCTTACCTGCTATCCTCTACCGCTTTACCTGCTATCCTCTACCGCCTTACCTGCTATCCTCCCTACCGCCTCACCTGCTATCCTCTTCCGCCTTAACTGCTACCCTCTACCACCTTTACCTGCTATCCTCTACCGCCTTACCTGCTATCCTCTACCGCCTTACCTGCTATCCTCTACCGCCTCACCTGCTATCCTCATCTGCCTCACCTACTATCCTCCTCCGCCCGTGCCTATGAAGGCGCCGCATTGCTTTGGAAATTGGTGCGTTAAGCGTTTCGAATTTTGAGCCGAAAAAATATTATTAATGGCAAATCTTTGTAGAGATATGCGTGAGTAAAGACTATAAAACTTTGGAAAGAGTAACATGTTTGTTAAGCTGTTTGGTGTACGTTTCTTGTTTTATTTATTTTTTTCAGAAAGATAACGCCCAATACTGCAATGGAAACGGCAAGCTTGTTTGTGGCCTGTGCAATTGTAACTATGGTAACTATGGACGAAATTGTGAATGCAGTGGAGGCAGAGAAAAGGACGAAAAAGACTGCATTCGACCGTAAGGAAAATCTTACACACACACACACACACACACACACACACACACACACACACACACACACATATATAACCACGGTATTTATGGGCGAAATTAGGATTCATCGGAGGCAGGGGAAACGGACGAATGACAATGCATTACGTATTTGAATGTTACGTATACACACACACACACCTATATATATATATATATATATATATATATATATATATATATATATATATATATATAGAAAACTAGACTCATTTCGAAAAAACCCTCGAATTTTGATTTGCTTATCAAATCAATCTCGAGGAAAAAAAGGTTTTAAAAAGAAAGAGCTACAAACATGGACTTCTGCCGACAAAAAAAATCCGCACAGATGCAGGTCTGAAGCCCAAAGAAAAAACCCGATACGAGTAACAACTAACTAACAAAAAGCTCAATACAACCGTAGAGCAGACCTAGATACACCTAGTGAGCCAGACAAACCTACCTAGGTTTCACACTAAACGGATCGTCAGGAAAGTTTCGCTAACGAGGCAAAGAAAAACACACATATTTATAGGTGATAAGCTAAAATCATACCACGTGACAAAATAAAAACAAAAAACAAAAACAACCTAAGTGGGGGAATATTTATTCAACAAAAAAAAAAACGATCCGTTTAGGGTGAAACCTAGGTAGGTTTGTCTGGCTCACTAGGTGTATCTATATATATATATATATATATATATATATATATATATATATATATATTCAAATCATTTGAACCAATTTTAAATGTGAATTAAGTTTTAGACGTAGTATTATTTTTCTTTTCTTTCAGTTTTATCAACTTTAGTCTTCGGCAACATAACGCACCTATAAAATCGGTTAGAAAATAGGGTTTTTGGAGAGATAGCAAAAGTCAAAATTTACGAAGAACTACAAATAACAGGAGATTATTAAAATCAGCATTTCTAAAATATTCAATTACTGACGAGGCTCGATGTTGCTTAACTTCCGTGATCGTACAGGATCTGATGTTTCAATGTCATATTGCTGTAAGCCCTAATAGGCGCAATTTAGGTTACCATTAACCAAATTGATGGAAGGCAAAAAAAGGTTCTATCAGTCGTTTAAAAGAATGCAGTTTGATTTTGGAGGCGTTAAAATTAACAGCCCATTCCTTGCTCCATTTAACAACAAAGTGTAGGTCGTTTTTATATCAGCTTCAGATTTGACCTAATCGAACCACTCAGACTTAATATGAAAACAGTAGTATATAGTTTTGTCATAATTATAGATAACTGAGTTGAGAACATGCCATAGGGAAAGTCGTTGATGAAAATTCGGAACAACGTAGGACCTAACATAGCGCCCTGCGGAACAGCTGGATTAATGCCAAAAAGATCTGGAAGATAGGCCATTCAAGACATCTTTCATTTTACTATTTGATAACAAAGACTGAATTAGTTCAGCTAGAAAAGCGAATGTCATATTACTTCATTATCTGTCTATATTTCTGAGATGAGGTATTATGTACACTATTTACATTGATCGGACCATCATCCTCATCTTTGTTGCCATATGTATCACAACGTTTCGGCCTTCTTCAGGTGGTTGGAATGTCGAACTGAACCCTTTATTTCGCTCACTGGGGTAGACTGTTCTAGTTCCACGTGCCATGTCTAATGGGTGTCAGTTTTCAGTTATCTTCTGTTAATTCCCTTCTCCAAGTTCTCCACTGCCTTAACCAGATATTGAACTCACACCCTTTGGGTCCTGTTACTGGATCTAACTATCGCCTTTATCCACACATGGCACAGTGGATAAAGGCGATGTCATTACATAGCTGGTCAATGTAGGTAGATGCTAGGCGACCAAAGCGTCTTGGCTAGAAGTCTAGAGTAGTAAATCACTTGCAAGTTCTTGATCTGCTCCACAGCACTGAACTGCGAAAAGCAGTCTGCGCTCGCATAGGATTGTACAAATATCAGGGATGTCTATAGAGCTGTGATTTAGTTGGATGTTGTCTCCAGGAGATGTGTATATGTATAGCCCTCAGCATCCGAATGTAGTTTCCATCAAGTTTAGACTCTTGGATTGCACTTTTTCTCTTTGTTATCACCCTTCATGAAATATTGATAACGTCCCTCGACAATGTTGATGATGATCATCATAGCTTTCCACAATTTCCTGTTCCCTGTAGCTCTTATAGACTTTGTCTTTCTGTTATTTCTCCTAAGCTCGGATCCACCATCCACTTACTCATTATGTATTTCATGCGTTGTTTTACTCTGACCCACTTGCACTCTATAAGTCCCGTGAGTATTAGTTTCTCCAAGACCTCTTGCCTTATTATGTTCCCGAGAAACCTCAACTGTCTCTTTCCGGTGTTAAGTTTTAGTTTTATTTCTGTTTCCATTTTCTCCGTCTTTACTCAGTTGTTCGTTCCATAGTATCCTTAGCATCCTTCTGTAGAGCCACATTTCTGTTGCTACATGTCTCATCTTAAACTTTGAGGAGATCGTCCAGCACTGACTGTCATACATGAGGACAGATATCACAACAGTTTAGTAGTGTATGCCTTGTTTTTAGCGAAATTTTTCTATTTCTTTGTACTCTGCTTAGTATTTAGAATGCTTCTTTGGTTATCCCAAGACGCCTTCGAATCTTAATTCGCTTTTTCCGTTTTATGTTAAAACACCACCGAGATATTTAAATTTCCGTACTTATTTGTTAATGCTGCTTCTGATTGGTAATTCACACTTTGGACTCATTCTTTTCCTAACAACCATAAAGAATTAAAATGTTTTGCTACTTGATTAAAAACAACGAGTCGCGATATTTTCTCGTCTACAGGTGATTGTGGCATTGATATTCCTTCACTGAAAATATTTTCTACTGCTTATTGATAACCACTTCATTCTTTTTCTCGTCCAGGGGTGACAGTGAGGTGTGTTCCGGAAACGGAAATTGCCTGTGCGGAAATTGTATGTGCTTACCAGACTCGGTAAGTTAACAGATTTTCTTTTTCTTTTTTTCTTTTAATTGCATTATTTATTTAACTATTAAAAGTGGCGTCACGATTAATATATTTCTTTCATGTTTTCTACGCTAGTGGTCGCCACCGGATGATCCACAGAAAAATTGTGACATTATATCAGTTTTTATGAAGCTTCAGATTAAAAAAAATGGCGAGTAACAAAAACGTATTATGGATGGTATATATAATTTCTTCAAGACCTTATGTAATCTCAAAATAAACACGAGAACACACGAGAACACAAACGACATCATCCAGCTATAGTATAACCCAACATGATTTACAAAGTCATGTTTAATACTTATCACTGGATAGTTTCGTATTATTACTGTTGATACCTAGTTACTGGATGGTTTACTAGTATAATTTTCTACAAACATGGCACTTAACGGAGCAATAGCGAGATCTTCAAGAATCGGCTTACGCACCAGATACAAATTCATAAACATTCATACTCAAAAACTATTTTTGCAAAATATCAAGAAAAAAAAAAAAAAAAAAAAAAGTCAAATCGCCATACGAACTAATGGAACAAATATCACAGTAAAATGTGTAATCTATATCTATAATTCTCAAAATGTGTGTGTATGTATGTATGTGTGTGCAATTGGATGTTGATTAAGCGTTTCCATAGTTTTCATCCGATTTTGATTAATTTTTTTGTTTGATAGATAATTTATCAGTGCCGTCTTTGAGTCCAAATTGTTGGCGACAATGACTCTCCACTACTTCCTGTCCATTATAACTCTTAGCAACGTTTTATATTTACTATTTGTTCTTGGATATATATATATATATTTCACTCATGAATACTTTAATAAAAATAAATAGTTTAAATTATTACAATAATATTATCTATATCTATAATTCTCAAAATGTGTACGTATGTGTGTGTGCGCGTGTTTGTGTGTGTGAGCTGATGTTCTTTATGCGTTTCTACAGTTTTCATCCAAACGCTTCTGCGCGCGAGTCTGAAAATGATGATCAAATGACCAAACGGCTGAGCAGAAATGCCTCTTCAACTGCTGCTGCGCGTGAGGGTGAAACAAGTCTGAGAACGCAAAAAACAAATTGTTAACAAAACCCCACCCCCACCCTAATTTGGGGATGTGCCTCAGTTGCACCCAATTTTTGTTATTAATATTGATTTTCGTGGGGTTGATTTAACTTAAACGTCTCCAATTGAACAGCAAAATTCCCAGCAATGAAAAGACCCGGTCGAAGACAGGTTATACTGCTACTACAATTGAATAAACTTCAAATTTTTCAATTTCTTTAAATAATTTCACTACAACTTTATTTATCTTTAATGCGTGCATTTCATATTAATAAAATTAAAGTTTTCCAATTATTATTGCTTAAAATTATTTCTCTTCCAAATTCATATTAGTGTTCCACCAAATTTAAAATGATACATTTAGTGGTAGATGAAGATCAAAAGGTTGCTGACCGTTGCTAAAACACCACAACTTCGGGTACGGTGTTAATATCGTACGGCACGCATGTTGTCATTTCAGATAATTTTCTCCGCGGTGTGATTATTTTGTGCCAGGAAGGAATCCTGCAGCGACAGGCGGAACGTTTATTATAACCGACACGTTCATTTGAAACATTCCAACCAACATACGTATTGCAAACGGTACTTGCACCTGCTAAAAAAAGAGTACGGCTAAATATTTCCAAACCGTTCTGGGTATGACGATAAACTACACCCGCCTCCTGGGTATGACGATAAACTATACCCGCGTCCTGGGTATGACAGTAAACTACATCCGCGTACAGGGTGGGACGATAAGCTACATCCGCGTCCTGGGTATGACAGTAAACTACATCCGCGTCCAGGGTATGACGATAAACTACATCCGCGAATTGGGAATGCCGATAGACTACATCCGCGTCCAGGTTAAGACGATAAACTACATCCGCGTCTTGGGTATGACGATAAACTACATCCGCGTCTTGGGTATGACGATAAGCTACATCCGCGTCAAGGTTAAGACGATAAACTACATCCGCGTACAGGGTAGGATGATAAGCTACATCCGCGTCGTGGGTATGACAGTAAACTACATCCACGTCCAGGGTATGACGATAAACTACATCCGCGTCTTGGGTATGACGATAAGCTACATCCACGTCAAGGTTAAGACGATAAACTACATCCGCGTACAGGGTAGGACGATAAACTACATCCGCGTCCTGGGTATGAGAGTAAACTACATCCGCGTCCAGGGTAAGACGATAAACTACATCCGCGTCCAAGGTAAGACATTAAACTACATCCGCGTCCAGGGTAAGACGATAAACTACATCCGCGTCCAGGGTAAGACATTAAACTACATCCGCGTCCAGGGTAAGACGATAAACTACATCCGCGTCCAGGGTAAGGCATTAAACTACATCCGCGTCCAGGGTAAGACATTAAACTACATCCGCGTCCAGGGTATGGCGATAAAATACATCGAATAACACTGGCACTAATGGTTTTTTGCTCGATAATACTTGCTCGAAAGGTAACCACCGAATAGTTATCTGCATAATGATACGTATAGAGAAATAGTATAGAGAATAGCAATCCGTATAAGGGATAGAGTAGAAATAGAATAGAAAGAGTGATCAATTAGACGCCACGCTAATTCCCATATATACATTTCCTTTACCATTACATGATCAACTTATTCAAAACGGGATCACCTGTGTTTACTCTCTGATGGTCTGTGTTCAAACTTCAGTGTCGGCAGCGACACTTTATTCCTATATAATAGTTTTTTTAGGGGGTCTTCTTGACCGGGTCGAGAATGTTCAACACCGCTCTGTAAAATGTCCTGGATCCCTTCTAAACGGTTCAGTACGTCTTTGTAAGTTCATCTAGAAGCGCTATCTCATTTTTATTGCTAATGTAAGGGTCTTCTAACCAAAATAATTTTTTATTTATTTTTAATACATCATACTTATTATAAAACCCAGGTTGTGTGTGTGTGTGTGTGTGTGTCTCTGTTCGTTTATATTGGATCGGATTTCCTACATTTTTTCAACCGATTTCAACAAAATTCACAGGACTACGTAAAATTACCTTGCAGTGGTTCTGACAGCGCCAAAAATTGGAAAAACACAATTGTTTTTGCATGAAATCAATTTGAAAATACGATTAAGGGACAACTCATATCGACTTATACTTATTATAAAACCCAGGTTGTGTGTGTGTGTGTGTGTGTGTGTGTGTGTGTGTGTGTGTGTGTGTGTGTGTGTGTGTTCGTTTATATATGGGATCGGATTTCCTACATTTTGTCAACTGATTTCAACAAAACTTTTTTTGGGGCGGGTAGTGTTTCTTATTGTCTTGGACACGTTTTTCTTTATTTTACATTCAGAATGCTTTAAAAAATTCCATTTACAAGACAATTGTTTATAATAAAATTCTATTCAATCGGTAGACTCATAACGACTGAAAACAATGTTTTTTTGCTTGAGTTTGGGTTTGACCAATTCGTAAAAAAAAAAAAAAGGAACAAAAAACTAATTAAGACATGCGTGTCCGTCAACCTTAAACAATAATCTTTGTCAATTTTATTTTTCAGTCTTTATGATGGTCGATACTTGATCTATCTCTTATTGTTACATCCCAGGCAACGCCGGGCTCTACTGCTAGTATATATATTTTTTTTTTTTTTCAATTTTTTTTTAGTTTGGAAACAACCGTTACAGTGGGCGCTATTGTTCTTGTGACCGTATGAGTTGTCCAAGATTCAATGGATCTGTTTGCGGAGGTAAGGCTTGCTTGTTGGTATTGATTACGCTTGGCTAGTATAGAGCACACGAGCAAAAGCCAGATGGAGATCTAAGCTCCGTCTGCTATCAAATGGGCTTACGCTGTATCATAAAATATTGTCGATTAAATTAAATATTGATTTTTTTTTTTTCAATAGTCCTCCCTTTTAGAGTTGGAATAGCGAAATGTATCCGCCACTTCTACACCGACAGTTTCTTTTCTCCTTCCTTGCGGTTGTAACACCTTCCGTTCCTTGCTTCCTGATAAATACAGTCTGCAAAATTTAAATGCAATGTCCTCACCTTTTCTTTTTTCTTGAAACACGTTCATCTTTTGTCCTTTCCTCAATCCTCCCTATTCTCAGTATTCATTTCACCCCTGTTACCCCCTGCGTACTAGTGGCATTCCTGACTTACTTGGGGTGAAATGATTAAAAGAATCCGATTCTAGCCATAATCAGAGAAAAGTATGAGTCTCTTTCTTCATTTAAAATAAAACTTTAGAAAAAACTTTTCAAAAAATTGTTTCGAAATAATATGTTGATTTCTTAGCCAAACCTATGAATCTGCGGATTTTCAGCTTCCACGGGTCTTGGGCCGATCTACCGCGGATAACGAGGTTCTCAATATATACTTATGCTGCTTCAATTTCCTTTGAAACCCTGGTTTCTATAGGATCATCAAAGTTAAACAGTGTCGAGCCTAGTCAGGATCTAGATGGGTAACCGTTTGGAAATACGAAGCGTAATAGCTCTGAATTGTTAATCGGATAGCTGAGTTCAATTTTCGTTGTCTTCGTTATATTCACTTAAGCTTCAAATACTTTTTGGATAATGTAGGAATCTAAATCTTCTTCCCCAGCTATGGGTTAATTAGTAAGAATTGTATTACTAAATATTATCTAAAAACTGACAATATAAAATATTTTCTGTCTTTAAATACCCTATAAAAACTTGACAAACCGTAAGAAATGGATCAATCAATCGACCAATGAAAACCACCAACAAAAATATAACCTTGTGATAATTGAAGGAAAAGAAAGTGAATTAAATTTAAAAGGTGCATCGACAAAAGAACGTGATGACAGATGTTGGAGATACAATAAATTGATACAAAATTTTTGTCTTTGAAAACGGTGTGGAATTTTTTTAAAGTAATAATGGTTTTAGTGATACAGGTCTTGGTAATTAACCCATAATTGGAAGAAGAGGAATTCACACCTTTCCTGGGGTATTTAACGTAAATGAACATAACGAACCTAACCAGAACTTGAACTCGGCTCTCCATTTAACAGTCCCAAGCCATTATCATGACACCATCAAACTTACAACACTTAGTATTTCAAGAAACACTCCATTTATGTACTGACAAAGCTCGACGTTGTTAACTTCGGTGATATTTCCAAAACCTGTGTTTAACGTGATATGGCCGTAAGCCGAAGTGGAATTGGAAATGGATATCACTTATATTTATTGAAATTACAGCCGTTGGAAAAGAAGTCAAACGAACGCCGTGTAAGGAAAATTATGTGTCAGTGTTGAGGATTGTGGCAGGATGTAAAGTGAACATTTGGCTCTGAATGATTGAACGTTCCGGCTTTATTGACTGGCTGCATATGGACGTGTTGTTTTTCTTAATGAACTCAGGAATTCACTTGGTAGTTACCTGAGCTCCCGCCAGAGCTGGATGTGGCACAAGGCTGGTTTAGTAGGGTTTTCCAAGTCCGTCGACCCGCAAATATTCCCCCGTAATTACGGGGTCACGTTTGTCTACCTCCCCAAACTCTACCCTCTTTGTATAGGTTCTTCTGATTCCTCTGCCCGAAGGCATTCGACAACACTAAGAGCTTAGCGCGGCTAAACCTCTCGGTATTTACCCGTCAGGATGTGACACAAGGCCGTTTTTAAGTGGGGCATTCCGGCTAAGACTTCTCTAACAGTACTGGTGGACAACCTTCTTTACATAAATTTTTCACATAGTGATAACTGTTTTTAGCCTTTTTGCTGGTCATAAATCTTCTTAGATTTATGGACCAATCAGAAAGGACTAAAAACAGCCGTTCAAACCAGATCAACTTATCCTTTGAAGTCCGAATTAGAAGCTTCTAGTTTGAAAGCTTTTCTTATTGACACTAAAATTATTATTCATTATGTTTGAAATTATTGGATTCGCTTCAAGTTACTCGACCTTCAATATTGATTTGTAATGATTTCATATCAGTATTGAACTAGTTTCAATAATGATTTATCCACAAAAACATACAGTATCAATAAGGAACTAATACCGGTGTGTTTTCTGTTTCAGGCATCAAACATGGAGAATGTAATTGTGGACAGTGTGTGTCCGGGAAAATTATCAAGGCCAGGCGTGCGAAAATGAAATTAGAACGGAGAGTTGCGTTGGTTCCAATGGAGTAAGTCTTCATTTTCATCAGATCCACAAGTTTACTCTAGAAGGTAAAACAAAAAAAAAAAAAAAAACTAAAGACAAATGGTAGATGCAGGCCGTGTTGCGTTAGAGTCTATAGGCATTAACGTATTCTAAGGGCATGAATATTAATATGTTATGCTGATACTTGACTATATATATATATATATATATATATATATATATATATATATATATATATGAAGAAATATAGTTTTTTAGGTGTGCTATATTTTTGGGATAAAGTGCTCAATATCTGAGATAGAGCGCATGTAAATATAAATATGAAAGTGAATATTGAAGTCAACACACAGAGGCTTTTTATACTAGACACAATCGTCAGGCCGCAAGTGTTGGATTTTCCCTCGACTGTTTATATATATATGGGTCAGTGGTGCATTATTGGGCTATCCCTTGTGGCGGTTATTTTGGCGGGAGTGGCATGTTTATTTCTTTGATTTCATTTATTTTACTTGTTTTTTTTTTTATTTTTATTCATTTATTCTTTTCGGTTTTCTATGTTTTATTAACGTGCTAAAAAATTGGTGGATTTGTTAGGTCGCTTACTTATTTATGTTTATTTTTATTAGTTCTAACGGTTATTTTAGCGGGAGCAATTTGTACAATATATAGTACAGGTAAAAAATCCGTTGGTGTATAATCCAAGTAGATCCTAATAATATAAAATATTAAAAGTGATCCACAAAAAGAGCTCAATATATATAACAATAAATCGTTTTTAGATAGTTTATATTGGGAAAAGGTATTAAGAAAAATAATTTAAAAAATGTTATCAACCAATTAAAATTTAAAATTAGTTAAAATATTAAGAAATACAAATAAAACCAGAATATATATATATTTAAAATATATATATATATGGAAGAAAGTTTAGAAGAGAAAATTAGAATAATTACTTTCAAAATTTTGTCACAGAAGTAGATTTAAACTTTACATACATACGCAGGTGCTTTTATTTCGGTATCAAGACTGTAGCGTTTATTTTATGTAGCAATGTTCCTTTCAACAAGAGATGGTGTGTGTACTTGACGCTTTGCAGATCTGCTGCCTGCGCCGTCAGACAAAATTACACATCCTGCCACACATACAGACATGTAGACGCAAACATACACTCCTATTGGTCTGGGTTTTTCACCACCACGTTGGTGAAGTTGGGTACTGTTTGTGGACATGGGGATGATGATGTTTGTATTTTCAACGCTAACTTCTTGTGTATTCTTGACGATTGTGACTATGATGATATAGATAATAACTGTGATATTATTATTAATTAATTAATAATTGTTAACGGTAAATTTAGCCTTAATGATGATGGAAACGAAAGTATAATAGCAAAAAAGAGGGGGGCAATAATTGCAATGACGCTGCGCATAGTACTACGTATATAATATATATATATATATATATATATATATATATATATGTTTATATATATATATATATAACACCAAAACAGAGTGTCTTTTATTTTAATGTTTAAACAAAACAATTATCCGTGTATGGCATCAAACTATATCAGAATATTTCCCTGAATATATTTTCCATGTTTATCGTCATTCTTCATTAAAACTACCAGAGGTACAGAGTGAAAACAATTTTGTATGTCTTTACAATATATATATATATATATATATATATATATACACAAACATATGTGTGTGTATATATATATATATATATATATATATATATATATATATATATATATAATTGTGCATGACTTGATTCTGAAGGAAACTTCACATTCCAACTCGGCATTAATAATCACTTTGTATCCAATACTTACCCAACATAGACGATTCATTCCAGCTTGTAAAATCTATTCACTTTTATCGGAAAATTCCAATTCCAATAATTTTAAATGTTATTCAAAACATTCTGAAGTTATTTAAAGCAGCACCTGGTTCAAATGCCTATTAAAAAAGTTATTCATCGCTATTAACGCGCAGTTTTTTCTCAAGTACTCAGTTGAAGAATTTAAAATCAATCGAATTCGAACTGTCAGTTGTTTAAAGTTGTAGCAATTTATACATCGCACATCATGTTTTATTATTTATAAACTATACAATGGTCTTTTTGTTTTAATTATTTATATTATATATCGATTATATTATACTTTATAATCGTCGGTTTGTAAAATTTTCATTGTTCGTGGATTATTCCGTATCAAAATTTCAATGAAAAAAATATTAAAATATTTTAGGCAAAAAAATGAAAAGGGAACAACTCTCTTTGAAGTTATGTCCTTAAATTGAAAAACAATATTTACAGATCATTGACATCTACGGAATGAAATTTAAATTTTTATTGCATTATTCAAAATTTTAACGCATCGGCTGAGAGCTATCAATGTCAACAACTGAGCACAAATAGTTGTAATTAAAAAAAAAAAGCAATTAATGTATAATTTGAAATTTATTAATTAATAACATGAACCTTTTGTATCCGAATTTTCATGAATCTTTGTTGTAGTTCTTGAGTTTGCTTGAAAATTCTAAATTTTCGACAACATTATGATAGTCCGTCTTCAAAAAAAACATACTGTCCTTCGCGACAGTCTTTGTTTTAATAATATTATCATTAATAAATGATTGCATTTCAAATATTGCATCATGTGATATTATTTCTTTTTATCATCAAGCCTTTTCATGGAATACAAACAGATATTAAAAAAAAAAATAACCATATATTCGTAAAAAATAAACATATATATAAATATTTCATGCTATGTTATAATGCTTATTACCTAAACAATAATAATTTTTTTGTTGCCATATTTTTCAACTGAAACTGAAAAAACTGAACCCTTTATTTCCCTCGCTGGGGTAAAAAAAACAAAGTTCTAATTCCACGTGCCATTAATGGATGTCAGTTATCTCCTGTTAATTCCTTCTGCAAGTTCTCCACTGCCTTAACCAGGTTCGAACTCACAAATCTTTGGGTCCTCTCAAGGATCTAACCAACGCCTTTATCCTGTGCCAGGTGTCCCGTGATGACATCTGTGTATGAATTTCTTTTTTTTATAAACAGTCTTCAACAGCATTTTTTACCGGTAGTTTTATTGCAATTTTTAAAACAATATTAAAAATTTTTTTACCAGTGGTTATATTACTAAATTTTTCGTTGTTATTAAATGCTTTTTGATTGGCACTCCCAAATTACTGTTTTCCCATAAAAACATAAATTCATTGTAAAAATTACTTGGTCGACTCAGGGAAAAACAATTTGGCCAAGCATATATATGCCGAATTCATAAATTTAAAAATTTTCCAATGATGTTCTTTGTCTATGATTTCAACCCATGTGTAAGAGGTGGTGATCTCCTTTTCTCCATATGCTTCCAATATTTGTGGTTTTTGCATCATGGAGGAAAAGATAAAATTGGAATAGCCTATACCAAATAAGTCTAGAACACGAATTTAAAAAAAGAACTCTGTTTTAAGGTCAGAAACAAAACAAACTAGAAATTATTTGTCACATGTCCTCCCATTATATATTCAGGGAAAGTGAATGAATCTCTGAACCAAAATATACCCTCCATACAATTAAGCATTAAATCATTCTCCTCTTTTTTTTTTTCTCTACTTCTGGACCAGGAGAACTAGTGATATTCTAGTGTATTATGGGTAAAGACCATTACTTGTGTTTCTTTAAAATAACATAAAAAAAGTTGTCTTTTTTTCTCAACTATGTTCTAAAATGACAATGACTTGAAAAATCGCAGGTCACTAATTTGAAAAAATATTTAGATGACAGTAAAATTAATGTATTGTCGTACCTCACACAAAAAAAAAAAAAAGAAAAGACATTGAAAATTTATGGGCATATTTGTGGAAAAAACGTAAAAGAAAAAAAAAAAAAAATAATTTGGAGGAAGTAGAAATTAACAAGGAATTATTGGGGCAAGTTTTCCTATCGAAAATATTAATCTTGTAATTAAATCGAGCAGGACTTTTCTTGCTTCTCGAAAAAGCAAACAAAAGTTGTTTTGGGCTAAACACGTAAAATGCAGATTCCTTGTTCTGAAGCCATCTTAGAACATGGGATTAAATATTCAAATTCTTCTTTCTGGTCAGATGAAACCAAACTAAATTTATTTAATTTTCCTCCCCGTTATGTATGAAGGAAATTAAATGAAAAGCTTACGGCCAAAAATATCCACCCTACAATTAAGCACGGTGACGTGAGCATTCTGACAATTTTCTCTACTTCTGGACTGGAGAACTAGTGATATTATATCCTATCTTGGATAAAGAACAGTCTTTGGCTATTCTTAAAAAATAACATAAAAAGAAAGTGCACGTCTTTTTCTGTCACTATCTTCAAAATGACAATGACTTGAAAAGACATAATTCTAATTGTTATAAAATATTTAGATGAAGTAAAAACAAACAATTGTATCATAAACCCTATTGAAAATTTATGGACATATTTGAAGAAAAACGTAAGAGAAGTCCTTCAAATTTAGAGGATCTTGAAATCTATTGCAAAAAAGAATGGCGCAATGACCTATTAGTGTGTTGGTGATCTTGTAAAGAACTATCAAAAAAAATGGATTAATCCCAATAATCAAGGTAAAGGTTAAAAATTGATTATTGAAACAAGAGGGCCAATAATATATAAATATATATATATATATATATATATATATATATATATATATAATATATAGGGGTTAGAAAAACGTAAAATTGAGACATCCTTTCAATTTCTGGAACTGAACACTATTGCTAAAAAAAAAAAATTTTAGTGTGTTGGTGATCTTGTAAAGAATCCAAAAATGGATTAAAGGCAATAATCAAGAAAAAAAGGTTAAAATTGATTATTGTCGCAAAGGGAAAATTTTATATATATATATATATATATATATATATATAGGTTACTACGTAAGAGGAAAGAAGTCCTTTGAATTTAATAGGAACTCAAATTATATTGCCAAGAAAAATGGCGCCAGTTACCTATTATTAATTATGTTAGTGATCTTGTAAAGAACTATCAAAATGGATAAAACGCAATAATCAAGAATAAGGTTACAAATGATGATGATTAAGATCAGAAGGCCAATTATTTTCTCCTACGTTTTTGGGTGTTTTTTTTATTTATTATTCTTTTGACATTAAAATAAAAAAAAATGTCATCAAAATCACTGCACATTCTTTCAAATTCATTATTTCATCATTTGTGAAAAATCGTAGAAATTTCCATGAAAATTTGAGATAGTACAGCTTTTATTTGTAATTATGGAACAGTTGACCAGGGTGAATAATTCTATCACAAACCTCATCTCAGACTTAAGAAAAGATCTTGACTAATTGGCGAAAACTTTGTTTTGTCTAACATCAAAAATCTATTTTTTTTCTTTTGATTTTTCAAAATTCTTTTATTTATTCTTTTCTATTTATTTTTTTTTTTTTTTGTATAGTCGTAGTTATGCGTGGAGCCTGTCTTATTTTGGTAGATTACTAATCACAAATATTTTTTTACCCTGGACCAACAGACTTTCTTTTCATATCAATTTTCGCTTTTGCATCTTCTTCGTCTTTTTTTATTTGAGGAAGGTTTATTTTGTTGAGAATCACCATAGAGAGATAATCTCGATAGAGAGAAACAGTGAGAGAGAGAAGCAGAAGAAGATGTGGAGAGGGGTAGATAGAGAAGAATCATAGAGGTCTGCCGAGAAGAAGATAGAGAATTTCCTAGAAAGGAAAGGAACGATATCTCTAGGATAAATAGAGATTTTAAGAAACATTTATATTTAGAGAGAGGAAGATCATCTATAATAATAGAGATGAGAACGACAAATAGAGAAAACTAATGAAAAAGCAGAGAAAGAGTGGGGATAGAGAGAGTGTGCTGTTTTTATTTTTCCACACACACATACACACAATAAAAATTAATTCACACCACGTGTATTAAAAAAATACAATTGCGCGATTCATTCCCACCATGCCCTGTGGGGTCAAAAACAAGGACAGCGCACACAAAAGTTCGGACGTAAGAAAAAGCACCACGTGGTCAAAAATATGATTTATTGACCAATCATGGCTCGACATAAAACCCATTTCTTAATCTCCCCGGAGCCTCATCAATTCTTATATAAGGAAGGTAGAAACTCTCATCAGAACGGAGAGAGAACAGCGACAAGCTGACATCAAAAGCGACACGGACAGTTTCGAGCACACACACACCCGAGAAGGATTCAGCGTTTCACACAACCAGGCAGTATCACGTATCAGTGAACATTCTTTCACCCTCTCTTCTCTCATCTCGCTCGCTACACATAGCCCTACCTTTCCCTCTCCACATTCCCAGTTCCTTTCTTTCTCTTTTCTTCCGCAACTTACCGGACAATTTCATTTTTTGTACAAGATAAAAAATAATTCTTTACAAAAATAAACAAAAAGTTTATTTTACTTTATTTGATATTGTATTTTCTTTTTTTATTATTTGTTTGAGGGACTTCTTTTACCCTCTACAAATTGGTGACCGACGAGACACACATTTAAAAACAAACAAAACGAAGAGGAAAAGGACACAATGGAATCACAATCTTCGAAACCCCTCTCGCCACACTATCGTTGAATATCCCGGCTTTTTCAACGTCGTCTAACACTAAGTCCTGGTTCGTTTCAAATCAGGCATTATTTGTCTGACGAATCACCTCAAGGAGCAGTATTGTTACTTAGTAGAAAAACTGCCAGCAGACATCGTCGAGGAAGTAATGGATTTACTGGAAAATGTCGGATGACAACCCGTACGATAGACTCAAAGGAAGCAATTTTTAAAACGGACCCGGTGCCTCCGAACGAAGCCATGCTACCAACCTTTTCCTCAGGTTGAATTAAGGAGACCGCACCCCATCGCAGTTATTGAGGCACATGCGGACCTTACTGGGTGACAACAAAATCCGAGAACATTATGCGAAGCTTATGGCTGGACAAGTTACCCACTACAACTTAACACAAATCCTCGCACCCATGACGGAGGAAACGCGCAGACAGAAAAACTCGCGGACATTGCAGATCGGATCCATGAAAGTTTTCGAAGCCGCAGGAATCGCTCTATCAACCACAACCAGCCCAACAAAGGGACGGGAATTTAACGACCTCAAGTCTACTGTAGAAAGGTTGTCTATACAATTACAAGACTTACTGCAAAAGACCGACAGTA
>CAHIKZ030004703.1:0-22841 GCA_903632075.3 Acanthosepion pharaonis | reverse complement strand
TCGGCAATAGTGAAATTCCAGGCAAAAATCACGACGCATTCCTATATTTAAGGTAAGGGTCTTAGTACCGCAGGTGTTTATGCTGGAGCCATTTCAGCGCTTGTAAGCGGAGCTGATAAGGTTTAGACTTGCTTTATCACGAATAGGTAACACATTGGTGGCAGCGCCGGTGTTGACCAAGAAACGTAAATTATGACGTGTATCTAACACGTAGAAAAGGCAACTAAGCTTCGGTGAAGGTGCCTGCCAGCAAGATTAGTCGCTCTCACTTGCTGGCGATCTTGTTTCGCGACTGCAGTAATTGCACGGCTTAGTGCAGTAACGTGCTGCAGAACCAAATCTACGGTGATAATAACACAGTAGAAGAAGGGGTATCATTGTCTCGGCTAGACGAACGTGGTCGACTCTAAAACGACGGCGGGAAGGAAACCGGTTTCGACCACGGTTTTTAGAGCAAATGCCAAGTCTCTAACTTGTCGCTGTAAGTCTTCTACAGCTTTCTGAGGACCTGTGGTCACTGGATGCTTCAGCACTGTGCACTGGTATCGTTTGGTGATCCAGTTGGGAGAAAATAGGATCGGCGGCGTCCGCTAATTAGCCGAGTGGGGTGTTCTCTGACATGGGCGCCAAAATTTGGGTAATGGTGGTGGGAGGCGATCCAACCACAGGCTTTTAAAATGATTTTACCTAGTCGACTCTTCATAAAACGTAGAAGTTGTGAAGTGGTTCTACCATCACGAGTTGTTGCTAAATAACACGCGGATCAGCGCTTCTCGATACGGCCCATTCTCCTTAGAATAGTCTCCTTTTATCGGGCGTAAGTTTCACCTTTCGAACGGCTTCCAGAAAATCGATACTTCATCCACAATGGCGGGGTGGTAAAGCGTTACCACGTGGCCAAACTTTGTCTTCTGGTCCGAGATTTTTCTAACGATAAAAATGGTTTCCATTTGAAGGAACCAGTTCTAATATTCTTCGTAAAATGGGGGAAAGGGAGACGGCGGCGGCCATGCTCGCCAACTCTTCAGCTTCACCAGACGTCATTCCTGCTATCCAATTTATGCACGTTTAGATTTAAGATCTGACCCGAAATAAACAGTGTTTGTTTTTTTGTAAAAGAAATAAGTGTTCTCAAAACTCGTCGAGACGGTCACCAATCTGGTAATCAGGTCGGGATGTCACCAATTTTGTCGAGGACCCGGTAGCATGCAGTGCTGGCCTACGAAAAGGTGGCCTTGTGCCAGACATTACTTTACGACTACCGAATCAATTAACAAAAGTAAAAATAAATATGAGATCTTTTAGAGGAAAAGGGGTCATTTAACACATGCATAATAATGGTAAAATATAGATAGGCAGGAGGAAACGACAAAACGAGTCTGTGGAAAAAAAAACAAATATGAAACTTTATTTTTAATAACAAATATTTGGTTTCACCCAGTGGGGACCATCAGCAAAGCAAAGGCTGTTCTTAGCCAGCAGGCAGATTGTATTATGTAGCGACTAGTAGAATGTTAAAGTTCCGCGCCAAACAAAAAAAAAACAAAATAGCTAAGGCGGGAAAGGTTTCTTCAGAGGAAGGTTCTGGAATATTGTCTTCTTTGCACGAAAGGTGTATGCGTACAATAAGGAAAAATTTAATGTAATGTTATCTTTTTTAAACTGGTTCGTGAATATTAGAAAACAGGGAGTTGAAGGAAGAAAATTCTGCGTTCCCTGGTAGTGAACGGCGAGTAATTCGAACAAGTTGTTCGCTGAAGGACTAGGAATTAGACTTAAAAGCGTGACAGTCTCTGCATTCTCCGGTAGTAAATTGAGGAAGGTTCAAACATGTTGCTCGAAAGAAGTTACAATCACAGGAAAAATATTCGGCATAATAAGCCAAGGAGTCATTAGGAAATTTAGTCAGTTAAGATATTCCGGCCCGCGTATGGGTAAGGGGCACAAAATAAATGAGTCAACCTTCTTCTTCCGGATACAGTTATAAAGCAGTGAAATGTCAGTGATTCCCCAGGTTTGGTCAGCATGAAAATTCCAACAAATTCACTAACACAAGGATCCGTTCGTCGAAGATCACACCCACCCTACACAAGCGACTAAAATAATTCTTTGACTCATAGATTCAGCAGGAAATTCCTCAAAATCTGATATCTATTTCATGAGGATCCCCTAGAGATGAAAAAGTTGAAATGCGATCTTTTTGAGAAAACCGCTTTTGGCAAAAGTAAATTGTCAATGGTGACAGCAGCGAAACGGTCGAAGCTGCAATTTGCCCTAAAAAATGAATGAAAATGCCTGCACACAGGACAGAGTGAGAGATTTCCGCACACTTTATCACCAATTTTGAAGGATTCCATCTACTAGAAAAAAGTTAAAAAGCAGTGAAATGTGAGTGATCCCCAGTTTCGGTCCGAATCAAAATTACAAATTAAAAACACAAGATTCCGTATCGTCGAAGGTCACTCCCTGCCAACACAAGCGACTGAAATAATTCTGGGACTCATGGATTACAGGAATTTACTCACAATCTGATATCAAATTCATGAGATTCCCTACAGAGGAAAAAGTTGAAATGCGATCTCTTCTTCCAGCAAACCGCTTTTCGGCAACCGTAAATTGCCAACGGTGACAGCAGAGACACGGTCGAAGCTGCAATTTCCTTAGAAAAAGCGGGAAGAAAAATGCCTGTACACATGGACAGAGTGAGATTTTGCACAATTTAATACCAATTTTGAAGGATTTCATCTACTGGAAAAAAGTTAAAAGCAGTGAAATGAGTGATCCCCCAGTTTTGAACCGCATCAAAATTCCAAATAAATTCGCTATCACAAGGTCCTGTATCGTCGAACTTCACTCCCTTCCTACACAAAAGCGACTGAAATAATCATTTGACTGATGGATTGAGCACGAAATTCCTCACAACCAAATATGTATTGCATGAGGATCCCAAGAGAGGAAAAAGGTGAAATGAAAGAACATAGTGCAAATCGCTTTTCAGACAAGATTTAGATAAGGGATATGCCTTTCCGTAATGATAAATTAAAGAAGGGAAATATACAGTGATCACCCACTTTGGGTCCACCACATTTTTCGTGGAAGTCCTAATTACCTGAGTTGAATCCAGTACTTACTACGTTCACTCCATGAATTCTAATGAAAAATATTTTCGAAAAAGATTTAAATGATGGATTTGACTGTCCCTAATGATAAATTAAACAAGGGAAATATAACTATAAATCGCAAAGAGAAGGAAGATACAAATGATCACCACTTTGGGTCCATCATATTTTTTCGGTGAACTTAATTACTTGATATGAAACCGGTGTTTACTAGCCCTCACTCCATGAATTCAAATGAAAAATATTTTCGAACAAATTTAGAGAGGGATTTGCGTTCCCTAATGATAAAATTAAAGAAAGGAAACGTAAATGTAAAGCCCAGAAAGAAGGGAAATATACAGTAATCACCCACTATATAAATATACAGACATCCCCCGCAAAGTAAAAATCGTGGATGACACCCTAATCTATGACTCTGACATCGAAGGAGCCCTCTTCCACACCTTCGATTTTCTCCCTCCATTGAGCAAAAAAAGGCATCGTAATAAATAGAGAAAATTCAAATTACCTGAGATGAAGACAGTGCTACTAGGCTCACTCCATGAATCCAATGAAAATATTTTCAAACAAGATTTATATGAAGGATTTGCATTTCTCTAATGATAAATTAATGAAAGGAACCATAAATATAAAGAACAAAAAGAAAGGAAATATACAGTGATCACCCACTTTGCGTCCACCGCATTTTTCGTAGAAATCCTAATTACCTGAGATGAAACCAGTGCTTACTAAGCTCACTCCATGAATTCCAATGAAACATATTTTCAAACAAGATTTATATGAAGGATTTGCTTTTCTCTTATGATAAATTAATGAAAGGAACCATAAATATAAAGAACAAAAAGAAAAGAAATATACAGTGATCACCCACTTTGTCCACCGCATTTTTCGTGGAAACTTAATTACCTGAGATGAAGCCAGTGCTTACTAGGCTCACTCCATGAATTCCAATGAAAAATATTTTCAAAACAAGTTTATATGAAGGATTTGCATTTAATTAATGAAAATTAAAGAAAGGAACCATAAATATAAAGAACAAATAGAAAGGAAATATACAGTGATCACCCACTTTGCGTCCACCGCATTTTTCGTGGAAATCCTAATTACCTGAGATGTAGCCAGTGCTTACTAGGCTCACTCCATGAATTCTAATGAAAAATAATTTCGATCATGTTCAAGATGAGGAATTTGCCTGTCCGTTTAGATAAATTGAAGAATGGAACCGTAAATTTAAAGGAACAAACGAAGGGAAATATACAGTGATCACCCACTTTGCGTCCACCGCATTTTTCGTAGAAATCCTAATTACCTGAGATGAAACCAGTGCTTACTAGGCTCACTCCATGAATTCTAATGAAAAATAATTTCGATCATGTTCTAAATGAGGAATTTGCCTGTCCGTTTTGATAAATTGAAGAATGGAACCGTAAATTTAAAGGACAGAACGAAGGGAAATATACAGTGATCACCCACTTTGCGTCCACCGCATTTTTCGTAGAAATCCTAATTACCTGAGATGAAACCAGTGCTTACTACGCTCACTCCATGAAATCTAATGTAAAATAATTTCGATCATGATCTTGATGAGTGATTTGACTGTCCGTTTTTATGAATTGAAGAATGGAACCGTAAATTTAAAGGCCCAAACAAAGGGAAATATACAGTGATCACCCACTTTGCGTCCATCGCATTTTTCGTGGAAATCCTAATTACCTGAGATGAAACCTGTGCTTACTAGGCTCACTCCATGGATTCTCATGAAAAATAATTTCGATCATGTTCTAGATGAGGGATTTGCCTGTCCGTTTTGATAAATTGAAGAATGGAACCGTAAATTTAAAGGACCGAACGAAGGGAAATATCCAGTGATCACCCACTTTGCGTCCACCGCATTTTTCGTGGAAATCCTAATTACCTGAGATGAAACCAGCGCTTACTAGGCTCAATCCATGAATTCTAATGAAAAATAATTTCGATCATATTCTAGATGAGGGATTTGCCTGTCCGTTTTGATAAATTGAAGAAGGGAAACGTAAATTTAAAGGACCGAACGAAGGGAAATATACAGTGATCACCCAATTTGCGTCCAACGCATTTTTCGTGGAAATCCTAATTACCTGAGATGAAACCAGTGCTTATTAGGCTCACTCCATGAATTCTAATGAAAAATAATTTCGATCATGTTCTAGATGATGGATTTGTCTGTCCGTTTTGATAAATTGAAGAATGGAACCGTAAATTTAAAGGCCCGAACGAAGGGAAATACACAGTGATCACCCACTTTGCGTCCTCCGCATTTTTCGTGAAAATCTAATTACCTGAGATGAAACCAGTGCTTACTAGGCTCAATCCATGAATTCTAATGAAAAATAATTTCGATCATGTTCTAGATGAGGTATTTGCCTGTCCGTTTTCATAAATTGAAGAATGGAAACGTAAATTTAAAGGACCGAACGAAGGAAAAATACAGTGATCACCCACTTTGCGTCCACCGCATTTTTCGTAGAAATCCTAATTACCTGAGATGAAACCAGTGCTTACTAGGCTCAATCCATGAATTCTAATGAAAAATAATTTCGATCATGTTCTAGATGAGGGATTTGCCTATCCGTTTTGATAAATTGAAGAATGGAAACGTAAATTTAAAGGCCCGAACGAAGGAAATATACAGTGATCACCCACTTTGCGTCCACCGCATTTTTCGTAGAAATCCTAATTACCTGAGATGAAACCAGTGCTTACTAGGCTCAATCCATGAATTCTAATGAAAAATAAATTCGATCATGTTTTAGATGAGGATTTGCCTGTCCGTTTTGATAAATTGAAGAATGGAAACGTAAATTTAAAGGACCGAACGAAGGGAAATATACAGTGATCACCCACTTTGCGTCCACCGCATTTTCGTAGAAATCCTAATTACCTGAGATGAAACCAGCGCTTAATAGGCTCAATCCATGAATTCTAATGAAAAATAATTTCGATCATGTTCTAGATGAGGGATTTGCCTATCCGTTTTGATAAATTGAAGAATGGAAACGTAAATTTAAAGGACCGAACGAAGGGAAATATACAGTGATCACCCACTTTGCGTCCACCGCATTTTTCGTAGAAATCCTAATTACCTGAGATGAAACCAGTGCTTAATAGCTCAATCCATGAATTCTAATTAAAAATATTTTCGATCATGTTCTAGATGAGGGATTTGCCTATCCGTTTTGATAAATTGAAGAATGGAAACGTAAATTTAAAGGATCGAACGAAGGGAAATATACAGTGATCACCCACTTTGCGTCCACCGCATTTTTCGTAGAAATCCTGATTACCTGAGATGAAACCAGTGCTTACTAGCCTCAATCCATGAATTCTAATGAAAAATAATTTCGATCATGTTCTAGATGAGGATTTGCCTGTCCGTTTTGATAAATTGAAGAATGGAAACGTAAATTTAAAGGACCGAACGAAGGAAATATACAGTGATCACCCACTTTGCGTCCACCGCATTTTCGTGGAAATCCTAATTACCTGAGATGAAACCAGCGCTTAATAGGCTCAATCCATGAATTCTAATGAAAAATAATTTCGTCCATGTTTTAGATGAGGATTTGCCTATCCGTTTTGATAAATTGAAGAATGGAAACGTAAATTTAAAGCCCGAACGAAGGAAATATACAGTGATCACCCACTTTGCGTCCACCGCATTTTTCGTGGAAATCCTAATTACCTGAGATGAAACCAGTGCTTACTATAGCCTCAATCCATGAATTCTAATGAAAATAATTTCGATCATGTTCTAGATGAGTGATTTGCCTGTCCGTTTTGATAAATTGTAGAATTGAAACGTAAATTTAAAGGACCGAACGAAGGGAAATATACAGTGATCACCCACTTTGCGTCCACCGCATTTTTCGTGGAAATCCTAATTACCTGAGATGAAACCAGTGCTTACAATGCAAACTCCATGAATTCAAATAAAAAACAATTTCGATCATGTTCTAGATGAGGGATTTGCCTGTCCGTTTTGATAAACTGAAGAATGGAAACGTAAATTTAAAGGACCGAACGAAGGAAAATATACAGTGTTCACCCACTTTGCGTTCACCGCATTTTTCGTGGAAATCCTAATTACCTGAGATGAAACCAGTGCTTACAAGGCTAACTCCATGAATTCAAATGAAAAATAATTTCGATCATGTTCTAGATGAGGGATTTGCCTGTCCGTTTTGATTAATTGAAGAATGGAAACGTAAATTTAAAGGATCGAACGAAGGGAAATATACAGTGATCACCCACTTTGCGTCCACCGCATTTTTCGTGGAAATCCTAATTTCCTGAGATGAAACCAGTGCTTACTAGGCTCACACCATGAATTGTAATAAAAATATTTTCGAACATGAGCTAGATGAGGGTTTTGCCTGTCCGTTTTGATAAATTGAAGAAGGGTAACGTAAATTTAAAGCCCGGAACGAAGGGAAATATACAGTGATCACCCACTTTGCGTCCACCGCATTTTTCGTGGAAATCCTAATTACCTGAGATGAAACCAGTGCTTACTAGGCTCACACCATGAATTCTAATGAAAAATATTTTCGAACAAGTTTTAGATGACGGATTTGCCTGTTCCTAATGACAAATTAAAGAAGGGAAACGGAAACGTAAAGCTCAGAACGAAGGTATATATACAGTGGTCACCCACTTTGCGTCCACCGCATTTTCTTGAAATCCCGTGTTCTGTGACTGAAACTTTGCATCCTAGATGTTTCCATGAATTCTAATGAAAAATATTTTCGGGAAGATTTAATGAGGGATTTGTCTGTCCATAATGCTAAATTATATTAAGGAGATGTAAATGTAAACCACAAGAAGAAGAGAAATATAGAGTGATCACCCACTTTGCGTCCACCGTATTTTTGTAGAACATCCCTGTTATGTGACTGAAACCGTTTGCTTCCTATTCTCACTCCATAAATTTGAATGAAAAATATTTTGGGGCAGGATTTGTAGGAGGGATATATATATTTGTTTGTCTATTAATTAAATTAAAGGAAACCAATGTAAATATAGTGCACCATAAAGAAGAGAATTATAGAGTGATCACCACTTTCTCGCACGCAAATGAATGATAATTTTTGTGCTGGATTAATTGAGGGATTTGCCTTTTCATAATGCTAAATTAAATAAATTGAATGTAAATATAAAGCAGATGAAGATAAATATCCCAATGATCAATTAAAGGAAACCAATATTTGTAAAGCCCTAGAAAGAGCGGAACTCGATTCATTTGCATGATACTTTGGCGTCCATAAATTCAACGAAATCCCAATAATATGAATTAATGAAACCCTTTGGTTTTTTCGCTCAATTACCTGTGATAAATTCTAATGACAAATATTTTAAAAATGCAAGTTTTAGATGAGTGATTTGCCTTTCCATAATGCTAAATTATATAATGGAAAGGAAAATATAAAGCACAATTAGAAGAAATATATGATTTGGTCACCAACTTTGTGTCCACAAATTTTTGAAGAAATTCCCAATTATATGAATCAAAGATATTGCATTCCTCGCTCACTTCATAAATTCAAATGAAAATATTTTAATGCAAGTTTTACCGATGGGATTTGCCTGTCCCTAATATGATAAATTAAGTCAGCAAATGATAAATATAAAGCACAATCAAAGAAAATATAAATTGGTCACCAACTTTGTGTCCACCGCATTTTTCGTTGACATCCTAATTATATGAATCAAACCTTTGCTTACTACGCTCACTCCATAAATCTAAAAAATAATTTTTAATGTAAGTTTTAGATGAGGGATTTGTTTGTCCATAATGATAAATTAAAGAACATAAACGTAAAAAAAGCAATCAGAAGACAAATATATATTGGTCACCAACTTCGTGTCCACCGCATTTTGAAATCGCAAATAATTACCAATCATGAAACCCCGCTTACTACGCTCACTCAAAATATTCAAATGAAAAATATTTTTAAGCATGTTTTAGATGAGGATTTGCCTTTCCATAATGATAAATTAAAGAAGGTAAAGGAAAATATAAAGCACCGAAAGAAGACTAATATTGAGTTGATCACCCACTTTGCGTCCACAAATTTTTTCAAGGAAATTGCAATTATATGAATCAATTCCTTTGCATTTTATGCTAATCCATAAATTCAAATGAAAATATTTTCATGCAGTTTTAGAGGAGGATTTGCCTGTCCATATTGATAAATTAAAGAAGGTAAATGTAAATATAAAGTGCAAACAGAAGAAAAAATATCAGTGATAACCAATTTGCGCCCATAAAATTTTTCAAGGAAATACCAATTATATGATTGAAACCCTTTCCATGCTAATTTATTCCATCAATTCTAATGAAAAATATTTTTTTAGCAGGTTTTAGATGAGGGATTTGCCTGTCCATAATGCTACATTAAGAAGTTAAATGTAAATAAAAGCCCAACGGAAGAGAAATATACAGTGATCACCCACTTTGCGCCCACAAAATTCAGCTTTTTTACCCGAAATCCCTTTTGTGCTCCTGCTTCCCTCCTTTGCATGTATTTTGGAATGAAAATATTTTTCCATAGCAGGTTTAATAAAGAAAAAATACAAAGCAGATTAGAACCTTCCAAATAATCACCCAATTTGCGTCCACAAATTTTTCAAGGAAATACCAATATGATTCGATCCAGTGCATACTAGATTCCTCCATGAATTTAAATGAAAAATATTTTGATAAAAAAATAATTACGAAAAACCTCTCATAAAGTAAATAAAAATATACAAATAAAAATAAATAAATAAGAAAAAAACAGTAAAAATTTATCCAAATAAATAAATGAACAAATTAATGTCATAGGAACCAGAAAATATTTCACTCCATGACCTAAATTTTATCTGAATCCTTTAGATTCTATTTTCACCTCTGATTGTTGATTCAATGTTCACTATACATATATATATATATATATATATATATCATCACTTGATAAGACATTTAAGTGCTGAAACAAATTTGCAACTTTGTAGTGATCTTATAAATTCATATTTTATAAATTTTAATAAATAATAAATGCACCCATTCAGAAAATTTACACATTAACCTGACATGCCCAAAATAAAAAAAAATAAAAAATTCATTCAAACAACGTCAGAGAAAAAAGAATTCTTATTACTTACAATTGGAATTTCATGTTAATCTTGCTAACTTCAAATCAATTGTCATTTAGTGAAAGATCTCTCGGACTCTAACTATGTCTTGATTTCAGGGACCAAATGCAGTGGGTTGGATGGGTTAGGGAAATGGGGGAATATAAACAAAGACAAAGTCAATTTGTGATCACACACTTTCAATGAGATGCATTTTTACCAATCCTCCTTAAACCCTTGAAAATGGCGACTTTATGAGTCAAATAAAAGACAAAAAAAAAAAATTCATTTTCTTGGCTTTTATCGAGCAATTACATCAGAGTCCCACTAGTTACCAAAAACCTGAAGTAAGCCAGACTAAATATATATATATATATATATATATATATATATATATATATATATATTGCAGATGATGGCACTTATTAGCACACAGTCTAGAAGACATTCAAACTATCTTTGATAAATTCTCTGAAACAGTGAAATCATTTGGACTCACTATCAACAAAGAAGACTGAGCTAATGTACCAGCCAATACCAGACAACCCATCTCTGACAAATCCCTCGGTATTCATTGATGGTACGGCATTAAAATCTATTGAGGCATTCACATATCTTTGAACAACATTCTCTTCCACAGAAATCCACTCCATAATAACCAAAGCAAGAACAGCATTCAGTAATCTTAAATATAGGTTATGGAACACCAAAGACGTGCCACTCAGAGTAAAGATCAACATCTACAGATCTCCAAATCAGACAAGTTTTACCATGAGAAGATAAGTGACATGCACATTAGTGAAATAAATTGAGTTTTCATATCCACTTTTTGGTGGGTGAATAAAAGTAACTACATCTTAACTCTATATATAGAGGCCTGAAATAAATATATCCTTTTCTATTTCACATGTATTTGTTCATTATTATTAACCTCCTACTTCAGGTTCTAACAGCTTCAGTTAAATACTGTCAAGAGAGACCAGTAGGCATATCTGTGGCAAAGGAGAAAGTGACTTACTGTGAAAAAGGGTACGTGTGTTGTTGTAGGGAAAATTGTGAAAATGGCTTACCTCAGAAATGCCCCCGAATCTGTGCACCATGCAAACTCCGATTGTTCAACGATAAAAAGAACCAAAATGGCGCCGCCCATGTTTTATGCCGGGCATTCTCGGACAGTTAATTCCATGCAAATTATGGTTGTCCTCGACATCTCACATTGCTCTGTACCATGTGCTGTAGACAAAGTAAACAAGGTAGAAAAACAAATCAGTCGCACGTGTTGCCATAAATACATCTCAGATATGCTAATATTGTGTTCTCTCCCACCTGTTTTAATGAAAAAAAATTATTCTGTTGATAATAATGGTTGGTGATTTACGTTTACGTATATTGGGATTTGCAACATTGGACCTGTGATCCATGATTTTGACAATTCTTTCTGACCCTGGATCTTTGGATTTGTGATTTGTTTATTTCATTGTAGAATTGAGCTGCCATATCAATTAACAAATTATTTTTAAAACCTGATTTTCATTGGTTGAAAAATATTGCTTGGTCTGTAGTGGATCTTATTTTCATGGTTTGTGTCCAAAATTCTTATCCTTTTATTTATGAAAGTGATTTTTGTTCATTTGTGATCTCAAATTGTTAGTGCTCACTTCATATTATAACTTATCTCAATGTTGATATAGAAGTAAAATCTATTGTATTTACCACCTAACCATATAAAAAACCCACCAGCATGAACACTCCACCCCAGCAATTTTTCCTCATTTAATAATGGTAACAAAGTGCTGAAAGTCTTTTAAAAATAGAAAGTTACCCATTCAAATTACAGCCATAACCAACACAATGGCTTGGAAATGACACTCCAAGCATAATTCATGAATAATACCTCTTACACAGTGAAAACTTGAAAATAAACTAACCACACCAAAAACAACCTCCCTTGAAAATGGCTAAAGAAGTGACCCAAATCACTTAGGAAAATCAATGATATGGACAGTTTTTGTAATCACTAACTCCCACCAAACGAAAAAAATGTAAGAACGCTAAAAAAACTAAATAAAAAATTAAATTTTTCCTTGTCCATCATATTTAACAAAATATTTTTAATTAATATTTACAGATGCGTTTATTTAGGCAAAAACAGTTTTCAAGTAGGATGGAGCTCTGTAAAATACAGCAAAAAAGATTTCAAAATGACAGGTCTACCTAGAATTGCCAACCATCTCCACTAAATGTGGGGTTGTTCCATATTTTGATACTGAAGGACATATTAACTGATTGTGCTGCATTTTGGGAATCAATGATTCTTTTTAAAAAATTACACATAAATTTTGCTTTTCTTCTCTTTTAAAGAAGTACTTAATAAACTTGAGTTGTTGAAATAAATGCAAAATCTTTCCTGCCTGCTCCCCCCTCTCACTTGCCATCTCTATTTGACTTCCACAGTGAAATTCAATGACCAAACTGATTTAATTTAAATTTAATTCAGCTTTGTGGGTTCATGGAAACCTGGTTGTGAACCTGGTCTTGATGAAGTCTACAAACCCTATGCATGGGGACCTATTTATAGGGTACACTTCTGCCTGGTTGGAAACCCTTAATTCTACTGCTGTGGATGTGGGCAATGTGTGTTGGAGAGGAATGTAAGGTTTGAATTATCAGAAGGCTTAAAATTGTGTGTGTTCAAAAATCTTCCATCCACAACAATTAATACAAGATAGAGAATAAAGATTCATAAACATCTTGTTTCAAAAACGTAACATTTGAATTTATTAATATTTGATATACATGCATAAATACTGAGTGAAAAGGTTAGACAGAGTTGTGTCTCTTAGATTAGGTAATATTTGTACCTAAGTTCATAAAGTGAAAGTAATTATTAAACTGTAGTTTAGAAGAATAAAATTTCTTTAGCATGTTTGGAATTGTGTATTGTACAAGTTGGTAAAAGTTCAGAAGAGATTTCAGAGTTCGTACTTGCATGAATGTTGGTCATAGTCTTTAACATCTGACTGCATTAGTTAAGACAGGAGTTCTTGAAGATTACATCTTTGTAGCAAGGAATGAGACACAAGAAAGAGACAGAGAGAGAGTTTACACGTGTTTTGTTTTTATAATTTTGTTGTACCACGTGACAGGCTCAAATGGAGAATGTGGGAAAAACATATTTGTCGCATGCAGGCGGTTTGATTGGTCGGAACTGACCAATCAGCAAGCTAGATTGAAGGTGATTAACCAATGAATGCTTGTTATATATTTTGTAAGATTGTGATGGTGAAAATTACAACAGGAATAGTTCATTTCCTAGCAGGTGTCAACTGGCTTGCTGTGGAAGACTCCACACTACCTCTATCTAGCATTTATATTATAGGGATTTAGTAACCCTATGTCTGAATAAAAAGCTATTAAATGACACTCATGACCATGTTTCCTGATATGAATTTCATTGAGCATTCTGGATGGCGACAAAGAAAATGAGCAGAAAGTCGACCCAATAAGAATGTGCAGGTAGTGCAATGGATAACAGTTCAGAATGAGAAATTGGTAGAGCCATATTAAAATTCCAATCTTCTTTGTTACATGCACTTATGTACAACTACAAGTGGGAAAGATATGAATCCATTTCCACATTAGGAAATAGTAAGAATTGTATCTGAAAAAAATCATTGTTATTCTAAAATAATTCTTACTGCAATATTCACTCACAAATAAAAAAGAATCATTCTTACAATCCAAAATATGTTTCAGCTTTAAATAATTCCCCAAAAGAGTTGATAAGTTATAAAAAAGCAAACCAGTTAATCAAACCCCAAGATATCTGCATTTGATTTTCATTACAGTTATAAGGGAAGTAACATATATGATGACTTCAATTTTTGAAAGCATAAACATTTAAAGTCTGCTAAGTTCAGCAAATTTTAATATGCAGGATAAAATATTCCCTAATAATTGCTTAATAAAAGCCGAGGCACTTATTTAAAAATAATTATTTGCTGTCTCACTGCAGATTTACATTAAAACTAGAAGAAGAGAAATATAGAGTGATCACCCACATTGCACCCACCAAATATTTGTAGGACATCCCTGTAATGTGACTCGATTCCTTTGCATCCTATGCTCTCTCCATAAATTTGAATGAGATATATTTTGGTGTAAGATTAAAGTAAGGATTTTTCTGTCTATATAAGCCACACGAAGAAGAGAAATATAAAGTGATCACCCACTTTGCGTCCATTAAATATTTGTAGGACATCCCTGTTATGTGACTCGTTTCCTTTGCATCCTATGCTCTCTCCATTAATTTGAATGAAATATATTTTGGTGCAGGATTGATAGAGGGATTTGCCTGTTCATAATGCTAAATTAAGTAAATGAAAATCTAAACCACAAGAAGAAGAGAAATATACAACGATCCCCCACTTTACGTCCATGTGATTCGTTTCCTTCGCATCCTCTGCTATCTCCTTAAATTTGAATGAAAGATATTTTTGATCAGAATTAAAGGAGGGATATGCCTGTCCATAAATTCTAATTTAAATAAAGTAATGTAAATATAAACCACCAGAAGAAGAGAAATATAGAGTGGTCACCAACTTTGCACCCACCAAAGATTTGTAGGAAATCCCTGTTATGTGACTTGATTCCTTTGTATCCTATGCTGTCTCCATAAATTTGAATGAAAGATATTATTGAGCAATTAAAGGAGGGATCTGCCAGTCGATAATGCGAAATTAAAAAAGTAAATGTAAAAATAAAGCCCAAGTAGAAGAGAAATATAGAGTGATCACCCACTTTGCACCCACCAAATATTTGTCAGAAATCCCAGCGATTTGACTAGATTCATTTACATGCTACGCACTCTCCATAAATCTAAATCAAAAATATTTTTAAGTAGGAATTACGGATGTATGTTGGATTTAACGGCATGTCAACTCCTATTTGGGTCATTTTATGCCGAAGCCTTATTAATTTATGAATTTAAAATGGTTATTTTGTATAAAAGTTTGAAATGCTTTTGGGTTTCATAATCTTCTGTATTTTTGGGATTGCTTTTTCTTTAAAACTGTTTCTGATTGTGTATTTTAATATTTACATTCATACATGTATATATATATATATATAAAACAAAAAATATATATACAAACATACACTATTTGAAAGGGTTATATTTTATTGAGGATCTTTATTTCCTTGAAAAAAGTATATTTTTTTCTGTGTCTGTATTTTGAATATTTCTTTTAAATCTTTTCCATTGGGATATTTTTTGTCTTATTCTAGTTATGATTTTGCATTCTGATAGAATATGTCTTATTGTCATTAAAACCACATCTACATTTTGTGGATTTGTCTTTTTAATATGTGAGAATGAGTTAAATATGTGTCCTATATGTGTTCTGGTTATGACGACTTTTTTTTTTCCGAATCACCTTCAAGATTATTTCCCCATTTTCCTATTTTAGGTTTAATTTGAAATAGTTTATTTCCAGTTTGGTTTTTCCATGAATTTTGCCATTTGTTTCTTTTATGTATTTATATATTTTAGATTTTAAGTCTGTATATGGAATTTGAAGATTTTCATCAATTGTCATTTTTAAAGATGATTTAGCAGCAGTATCTGGCCTTATCTCCTCCTTGGATGCCAACATGGCTAGGAATCCAACAGAAGATGATATTTTTTGCTTTTTTCCATTGAATGTAGTTTATATAGAAGACTTTGTATTAATGGATTTTCCAGTCTTTTTTCCCTTTTACGGATGTCAATACAGATAATGAATCTGAGAAATAATATAGTTTTCTTTTTTGTTTTTTGATGAAATTTAGTGCAAGTTTTTATTGCGTAGGTAAAATCTGCACTTGAAAAAATTAATGCTTCATTTGGCAAGCGTTTTTGATAATTGTTTTTTTTTTTTTTTTTTGGTGCGCTGTGTTTTTTCTTCGTCTTTTGAGCCGTCCGTGTAAATACTTTTATATCTTTTTGATTTTTTTTTTTTTTTTGAAAAATTTTTCAATGTATGTTGTGGGGTGTGTTTTTGATTTTGATAATTTGTTTAAACTTAATATTATGTTTGGATTTTTGATTATCCATGGTGGTATGTTTGATTGGTTGGTTTTATGTATTTGATTAGACTTTATATTATTTTTTTGGGTGATTCCTTCCATTCGGAGTCCCAATGTTTGAATTTTTATTTGTGTTAAGATTAAATTTCTCTTTATGATTTGGTGTAAGTACACAATCGTGTGGGGGTTAGAAGGACAGGAAGAGAGTTTTAGATAGTAGTGAGTTGCTAGTTTCTCCATTTTTTAGTTGTAATGGGGGTTCATTTGCCTCTACATGTAGACTCTATTGGTGAGGTGGGATAGGCTCCTAGAGCTATCTAAAGGCCTTCATGGTGTATTGTGTTTATTGTTTTTAGAAAGACTTTCTAGTTGAATGGTAGACCATGCTGCCATAGTCCAGTTTGGAGCGGATTAACGTTCTATAAAGTTTAAAAAGGGTTTCTTTGCTAGCTTTACATTCTGTATGGGCTACTGTTCAAATAAGTTGGAGAGCTTTTAAAACATTTTGTTTTTTAAAGTAATTGATATGTGGTCTGAAGGTCAGTTTGCTGTCAAAGATCATTTCTAGAAATTTATATTGCTGAACTACTGGTATTTCTTCATTTCCTAGTTTTTTAGTGTTAAAATTGGGTAATTTTTTTAGTTGGCAAAAGTGTACAGATTTTTTTTTTTTTGATATTTTAAAACCGTTTTTTGGTGTCCATTTGTTTATTTTTGTAAATTGTTGAAGTTGTCTTTCTGCTGTGTTGAGGTTTTTCGATCTGTAATATATTGTAAAATCATCAACATAAAGGCCACAGTGTATTCCTGATTTGATGTTTTTATTATGTCATTTATTTTTATTTTTGAAAAGTGTAGGGGAGAGTACACTTTTGTGGTACTCCTCTTTGCTTTTTTGATGATCAGAATGTGTAGCATCTATTTGTACTTGGAAGAGTCTATCTGTTAAAAATCTTTTACAAAGTTTGGTAGTCGACCTTTAATCCTAGTTTATGCAGATCTTTCATTATTAGACCATGTTTCCAGGTTTGATCAAATGTTTTTCTATATCAAAGAATATGGCTATTAGATGTTGTTTGTTTAAATTGGCCTCTTTATGGCTGTTTCTAGTCTTATTATGTGATCTATTGTACTTCTTCCTTTATTATATCCACATTGATATTTTTTGATATGTGTTTTCCTTCTTCTAGAAACCAACTCAATCTGGCGTTGACCATTCGCTCCATTGTCTTACATAGACAGCTTGTTAATGCTATTGGTCGGTAACTTTGTGGATTGTTCCCTTTTTCCTTCTTTTTTTGAGTATGGGGAATAATTACTGATTCTCTCCATATTTTGAGAAATTTCCCAGTTGTCCAAATATTGTTAAAAAATATTCAAAAGGTATTTCAAGGATTCTTGTGGTAGTTGTTTAAATAAATTAAAAGGATTTGGTCTGGGCCTTCTGTTGTATTATGGGATTTTATGGCTTCTATTAGTTCTTGCTTCAGTCAATAGATTGTTGTAGGCTTCGTATTTTTGGATGAAAATTTAGTTGGTTATTTATATCTTTTTGTTTACATCCTTTGTAGGTTTTGATTTTTGCTCATTTTAGAGTTTTTCTGCAAATGTCTCTTTGTAGTAGGTTTGCTATCTCTTTTTTTTGCTAGTTGCTTTAGAATTCTTTTAAAATAATATTACGAAATCTCCATGAATTTAAATGAAATATAATGTTAAGCAAGATTTACGGGAGGGATGTGCCGGTCAATAATGCGAAATTAAAAAAGTAAATATAAAAGTAAAGCGCAAGAACAAGAGAAATATAGAGTGATCATCCACTTTGCACACACCAAATGTTTGTAAGGCCTCCCTGTTATTTGACTCGATTCATTTGCATGCTACGCACTCTCTATAAAGCTAAATGATAAATATTTTTCAAACGGGTAAACGGGAGGAATCTGCCGGTCCATAATGAGAAATTAAATGAAGTAAATATAATTATAAAGCACCAGAAGAAGAGAAATATAGAGTGATCACCCACTTTGCGCCCACTAAATATTTGTTGGAAATCCCTGTTATGTGACTTCATTCCTTTGCATCATATGGTGTCTCCATAAATTTGAATGAAATATTTTTGAGCAGGATTTACAGGAGATTTGCCTGTCCATAATGCTAAATTAAATAAAGTAAATGTCAATATAAAGCCTTAGAAGAAGATAAATATAGAGTGATCACCCACTTAGCGCCCACTACATATTTGTTGAAAATCCCTGTTAAGTGACTTGATTCCATTGTATCCTATGCTCTCTATAAAATTCAATGAAGTATATTTTTGAGCAGGATTTACAGGAGGGATTTGCCTGTCCATAATGCTAAATTAAATAAAGTAAATGAAAATATAAACCACAAGAAGACGAGAAATATAGAGTGATCACCCATTTTACGCTCATCAAATATTTGTATTAACTCCCTGTTATTTGACTCGACTAATTTGCATGCTAGTCTCTTCATGAATTTGAATGAAAGATATTTTTATGCAGGATTTGCATGATGGATTTGCCAGTCCATAATGCAAAATTAAAAAAAGGAAAATGTAGATATAAAGCACCAGAAGAAAAGAAATATAGAATGATCACCGAATTTGCGCTCATCAAATATTTGTAGGAAATCCATGTTATTTGACGCGACTGCTTTGCATGCCACCGTCTCTTCATAAATTTGAATGAAAGATATTTATATGCAGGATTTACAGGAGGGATTTGCCTGACGATAAGGCAAAATTAAAAAAGGAAAATATTTTAATGCAATCAGAAGAAAAATATGGATCGTCACCCACTTTGTCCCCACAAACTTTTCAATGAAATCCCAATTATATGAATCAATTCCTATGCATGCTACGCTCACTTCATAAATTCCAATGAGAAATATTTTAATGCAGAGGAGCGATTTGCCTTTCAATAATGCTAAATTAATGAAGGTAAATGAAAATATAAGGCACAATCAGAAGAAAAATATAGGTCTTCATGTAAAATAAAATAAATTGAATAGAAATCTATAAGTAAAATGCAGACATATATAGATACGTGACATGTGATTGCACAATATCTTTTAAGGAATTCCCACTCTCATGAGGAAAAAATTGGTTGCATGCTACGTTTGACCCACACATCCAAATAAAAATAATTTGCAGCAGAGACTATAGAAAAGTTTAATAAAAAGAAAAGTCATAATGAAAATGATATAAATTAAATAGCAATCTAAAAGTAAAAAATGCAAGAGCAATATACACTGATCCCCAATTTGTGACCGCACAAAATCTTTCAAGGAAATCCCAATTCAATGGGTGGGCTTGATTACATGCTACACTCACTACATAAGTCTGAAGAAAAAAAAATTCACCTGGAATATTACGTGGACCTAATGTCAAAAATAAAGATGAAGCACTAAGCTAAAAGTGCAAATGCAAGAGAAATATTCATTGATCGCCACCTTTTTGAGCGCAAAAAAAATCTTTCAATGAAATCCCAATTATATGGCTCAACTTGTTTGCATGCAACACTCACACCAAAGTTAAATGAAAAAATATCCGCCACACATTTTTAAAGAAATTTTCCTGGTCCTATTGTTAAATGAAATAAATTAAACAGAAAACTAAGACTAAAAACGCAAGAGAAATATACGCAGATCCCCCAATTTAATACTACACAAAATCTTGCAATGAGATCCCAAATATACGGTTTAATTCAGTTGCATGCTACAATTACTCTATAACATTGCTTCAAGAAAATTTCAGATGATTATAGAAGAAATTTGCCTGGTCCTAATGTAAAAATGAAAAGATATTGAATAGATACATAAAGTAAATATACAAATTAATAATATAAACATTTCCCCACTGTGACTGCACAAAATTCTTTTTAGTAAATCCCAGATATGTGTTGACTCGGTACATGCTACACTCAGTCCATAAGAAAGAAAACTATTTTTAACCAGGTTTTAGAGGAGGATTTGCCTGATCCTAATGCTAAATTAAAGAAGTTAAAAATAAATCAAAGGCAATGGGACGAGAAATAGAATGTGATCCACCACTTTGCAAAACAGAAAAATTTTTCAAGGAAAATCCCACTTATATGAGTCGACTTCTTTGCATGCTACGCTCACTCCATATGTTCAAATGAAAAATAATTTTCAACAGGTTTTAAAGTAGAGATTTTCATGAACATAATGCTAAATTAAAGGTAAAAATAAATCAAAATCGGAAAGCAGATGAGAAATATAAAATGATCCCCCATTTGGCGCCCGTAAAATTGTTTCAAGGAAATCACAATGATATGAGTCGAATCCGTTGCATGCTACGCTCACTCCATAGGATCGAATGGAAACGATTTTGAACCAGGTTTTAGAGAAAGGATTTGCCTGATCATAATGTTAAATTGAAGAGAGTAAATATAAAATCAAAAGTGCAAAACAGGGGAGAAATATAGCGTGATCACCCACTTGGCACACACAAAATTTTTCAAGGAAATCCCAATTATATTAATCGACTCCTTTGCAGGCTACGCTCAATCCATAAATTCGAATGAAAAATATTTTTAAGCAGTTTTACAGGAGGGATTTGCCTATCCATAATGCAAAATTAAAGAAATTAAATATAAATATAAATCCCTGTTATGTGAATTGATTCCATTGCATCCTATGCTCTCTCCATAAATTTGAATGAAAGATATGTTTGAGCAGGGTTTACAGGAGGGATTTGGCTGTCCATAATCCTAAATTAAATGAAGTAAATGTAAGTATAAAGCACCAGAAGAAGAGAAATATAGAGTGATCACCCACTTTATGCCCACCAAATATTTGTAAGAAGTCACTGTTATGTGACTATTCGTTTGCATGCTTTGCTCTCTCCATAAATTTGAATGAAAGATATTTGGGGGCAGGCTTAATGAAGGGATTTGCCTGTCCATAATGCGAAATTAAAAAAGGAAAATGAAAATATAAAGCACCAAAAGAAGGGAATTATAAAGCGCCAAAAGAAGGGAATTATAGAGTGATCACCCAATTAAGGCCCGACATTTACACTCACTTCATATATTCAAGTGAAAAATATTTTAATGCAAGTTTTATAGGAGGGATTTGACTTTCCATAATGATTTTTCATAACTATCAATCTCAGCGCATCGTTATCTAGATTGGAAACACAATTCAAAAATTCTGTATGGAAGTTCAAAAAGGCTAACATGTCTGTCTCTAAATCCTTGTCATTAAATTTACGACATTCTTTTTTAGGGGTTAAATCCACACCCTTGATTCTTCCACTGGTTTTCAAACTAGGATCACTGTCCTCAACCTTCTGAGGACTTCTGTAATGCTTGTATTCTGAACAATGCACTATCCTTGATAAAGGTTTCGACTGTATCCTCGTCAACACCTTCAGAAAAATAGGCATCAACTATCTGCTCTTCCAAAAGAGCCACCGACGCTAGATAATCATTTATCTGACCCTTGTATAAGGAATATTTTGTGTCTTCTATGACCTCTGAGGATTCCAGAGCCTCAAACACCACTAATATTTTATTTCTTGTATACTTTAACTTTTTCAACAAAATTTCAGCTGCCGGCACAGCCATTTTCACTACTTATGACAAAGAGAGGGGGATACAACAGACAATGACGTCACTTATTTCATGGCGCAAAAAAACACCTGCCAAATAGATGGCGGCTTACAAAATCCCGCCAACTAAACTTTCAGCAAGAAACCTTGCAACACAAAAAAAAAAAGGAAGAGAGACCTAAAAAGGGACGGCAGTTACAGTCAAGTGAACATAGAGATTAAGAGTCATATCAAGCTTGAACAAGAACGATATCTTTTAATTTCGCTCTATAGAACAACCCCAAGTCTGTTGACAGACAGAAATGGCTTTACCCCCAAATCTTAGTAAGATAGGAGCCTAAAACCATTAGTTTAGAATACTAGTTCATATAGACACCTAGCAGCGTTCGTAATTTTTTGGCAGAATGTCGAAATTTAGCTTAGTAACAGCCAAACTCGGCGCATAAAATGATGGAAAACTGTGTCATTACGTCTAAACCGTGAATCCCGCGTAACACATTTAACAGAGACCTGGAACCAAGAATATACAATCATAACTAGAGAGATAAAAAAAAGAATGAAAGACCACTTGAAATAGCTATAAACTTTATTGAGGGAAAAGAAAAAAAATAAATTGGGAGAGGGGGGATAAAAATATAGTCTGATATTTAAAGTTCACAGGTACAACTGAAAATAACTGTCAAAAACGTCCCTTTGGCGAGCCCTTAAAAAGGACTCAAGTAGCAGTTCAGGGAGAATAAAAGAAGTAGAGAGATAGCTTAAAGAAGGGAAAATTTGACTTACTGTTCAAAGAAAAAAAATAGCTTTAGTATTTGGTTTTAAGTAGCTGGGAAATAAAGTTTTAGATATTTTTTGGTGGCTCCTCTTGGACTGATATGCGAGATTCAGTTAAAATAACTGTAGACTTGGTTTTT
>CAHIKZ030004702.1:0-23281 GCA_903632075.3 Acanthosepion pharaonis | reverse complement strand
GAATTACTCATAATTGTGTGTGTGTGTGTGTGTGTGTGTGTGTGTGTGTATAAACGCGCTCATAATGAAGGACGCAAACGGGTCTTTGCGTCAATATGTGTTTGCATGTTTCCAGCTCATCTACATGTGTACGAGTATATAAATAATATCTGGCATGCATGCAAACATTACTCAGCATGGTCTAGTGTGAAGCAAGGTTCAAATAACGAGACAGCAAGTGACGATCAAGCTCATTATCAACGGTCTGCGAAATTAGCTTGTTAAACACGGCAGATGTGTAAAGCTATTTATATAGCTCGGTTTAGTTTGACACAAGGCAACGGCAGTTAGGGAAACATTGGGAATCGAAATCAATAAACGACCTTGTTAACTATCGCTCCACCGCAGACGTACGGAACTATTTAATTAATCTAGCCAAGTCGAGTACAACGCCATATTATAACCAAATTAACGATGACCTGCAACTGCATATATAAGTATTTAATTGTCTGTCTAGAACAAGGGTTTTTGTAAATTTCATATTTTTCTATTTTAAAACAAATTAAAATGCCGGAAAAAAGTAGTCTTTTAACAAGAAAAAAAAAGATAAAGTGATTATATTTTTTATCTTCATTTTTCTGTTCTGAAACAAGGCCATCACAGTGGGTCACCCATTGAGGCCAAATTCACTAACAATGCATATATAACTATAGCTAGCTGCAAATCTAACTACATAGCTTAAGTCTTTTGAACTGTGTTTAATGGCAAGTCAACTCCTTATGGGTCGTTTAAGGCCAAAATTTAATTTTCTTGCAAGCATTGTAATATTTTCTCTTTCGTTACAAAAATAATGAGATTTTAGAAGCATCAAAACACCTCTTAATTGCTGTTGTTCAAAAGTCCACTCAGAACCGAGGTGGTAGTACTTATTAGGGTCCCCAGGTATGGGCGAATAGTGAACCCTTAAACTGGGGTCAAAACGCTATGAAAGCATAGAAATACATTTTCATAGTTTAAAAAAGAAAAAAAAAAAAAGAAAAAAGATAAGCGTATATTGGTATCTATAAAGTTTAACATCGTCTGATAATGTCTCATGGGTAGAAAATTCAGTAAAGATCGAACCCACTACACAATAATAATAGGCTGCATGATTAACATACTAACCATAAAGCTATCAAAGTCTCCAAAATCTTATGCGTTCGTTTACCTTTACCTGACTGTCGGGACTTGCTAAAGTTTACGAGGTGCAAGTTTAGAGAATATGACCAGAGAAAAGGAAAATTACTTGCCGTAATATCTACTTTCCACCATCTAATCCCAAATCCTTCCCTTGGGCATGTATTCAGCGATGCCAGCATTTTGTTTTTCAGATTCCAAGCATTGCTAGTTGTCCTCAAGTGTGAATGTGACGAACACCACTTGTGTTTCCTTCTGGATCTCTTTAATCATGTCGAAATTATAGCCTTTCAACCAGAATTTTTCTTGGGGAACAGAAAAAAAAAGTCGCAGAGGACGAGATCAGGTGAATAGGTGGAAAATGGCGAATGACATTCAGGTTTTTGTATAACCATGAAATGTTGAAAAAGGTGTGTTGTCATGCTGGAGAGACCACTCCTTATTGTATGATCGTTTGCATCGAATGCTTTCCCGTAGCCCACAACTTGAGGGACGAGGAGACGAATTCCTTGAGAAACATGACTTGGATATCAAAGTAAACAAAATAAAAAAATATTGGATTGACGTTGCAACGAACTTGACGCGTGAATACTCCCATAAAGTCTTTCGCGGTTTTATTCCTGTTGACGTTTGTCAAGTGCATTTATCGTTGTCAAAAGATTCGTCCAGTGTTGAAGTTTTAACTTTGGCACATATTACATTAAATGTTTTCTTAACCATTCACTGAGCTTCTAGAATTCTAGCATTTGTTTCTTTTTTTTAGGTTAATTTCCATAAAAAATTTGGTTTAAATTGAAAATGAAAATCAGTGAAACAGCTTTTTAGCATGACGTCTGTTTGCCTACTGGCTCAAAAAGAGTAAGGTTAGATATCCGTACTCATACGACTCACACGAGCTGTTCAATTTGCCCGTGCGTTTTAGTATGCGCTCTTATGATTAACTTATTCTAGCAGAGGACCAAATAGTTTAGAGGCGAGGAGGAAATGAAATTTTACAAAATTTACATTGCGCTAAACATCTGCAAGGGAAGGGACAGGATGCATTGAAAAAAAAATCAGCATTTGTTTAAAATAAACGCATGTAATCTCTTCACTTGTGAAAAACTGATCCTCAAAATTAGTATTGAGCCTATCAAGTTATTTTCAAGATCTCAAAAACCGGTAAGTCAGACTTCATGTAATTGACCATGCAATCAGATGATCTTACTGCAAATGCTTGAGAAACCTCGTGGGTGATTAAGTCGGCAGTGATATGTTAGCTTTTCGACTATTTCACTCTCGTGTATTCACAATGTCCAATGTGTAGATCTGCGAAATCTCAGACAGGGTTTTGTTTGTGTAAAATATTGCACCACTTAAGTTTTTCAAACTTTCTCTACACTACAAGATTTGACACCCCGTGATTTATGACTTAACAAAAATAAAATCGCTGTTGCAACAATGTGAACCACATTAAAGAGAACTCTAAACGGCAGCTGATGGCAATCCCCCAAAGAACTTTACAAACCATAATGGAAAGGAATCTGGGATGAGTCATTAATCTCCTAAGTATAGCTTACTTAGGATCTTAAATACTAATCATAGATTTCTGATCTTTATTCATGGACAGACCCCCATCCAATATGTTTGAATGTAACCACGACAAAATAACTCGTTTCCTTATTTTAAAGTTTTTTTCTTACACAACATCTGTCTAGAATTAGGGACAGACTGCATACAACTTTTTCTTCTTTGGGTTATTTGCAGAAATACCATCTTAAAATATTTACTTTTAGCTTTGATTCTGAAATCGTTGACAAATTTTGTGGTTTAGCAAACCTCGTGGGGAACACGTATTTTATTTTATTTTAATTTGTTTTAAAGAAAAAGATAACATTTTCATGAAGATATTTCATTTTCTTGTGATTAGCAATTTGAAGTTCGTGTTTGTGCATTTCTTGCTGCTTGTAACATTCTGTTTGGACTAAAGTAAGAAGAAAATAAAACGAAGGTGGCAGAAATATAAAAATGATTTTGTACAAGAAAAATGTTTGTCTTAACATTTCCACTGTGTTTCTGATTCTTAAATAAAATATTTTTTTTTCCACAAGACTCATTTACTTTCTGCATATAACACCTTGAATATAACCGAAAAAAATTCAGTCGCATCTTTTCGATTTTGACATATTCCAAACTGTCGTCTAAAGTTGATTATTTCGATATACATACGCATAAAAACATTATCACAGGTTTTACAAGTACAAGGCTAGCTACTGAGAACTTTCAGCATCAAGAAAAGTATGATCCGGTATTTAGATTAGAAACGTTTGGCAAACTAATTCACTAGTGTCGAGCACGATTTTCGCAGGTGGCACACCATTATTTTGTTTTTGCAAGTCATAATAAAACATAATTCGTAATATCATTTAATAATTGTAATAAATGCCTAAAACCATTCATTATAAAAATACAAGACATTTAACTTAATCATTCATAATAACACTACAAAATTGTATAGCTGGCCATTCGTATTCGAGGATACCCGTCTACTAAGGCGGCTAGCCAATCCCTATTGAAGACGCTTGCTCAGGCGCATTTGTGTTTATTCAACACCCACGGAGCCCACATGTGGTTTATACTGCAACTATGCTGAGCAGACCTTAGTTACAGTTTCTGGGGAAGAGCATTTTATCTAGCGTGATCAACAATTTGAACAAGGCCAACACGCTCAAACCCTCTGCCACGATGACTTGTAACTTCGTGTTAGCTATCGACGGCTTCGTCTACTCAATTTCACTTAGGTCAACCCGTGGTAGGGTTTTCAGGCACTTTCCACTTCAGTCCGATAACATCAGAAAATCTCCTTCTTGACAAATCGACCATGGTGAAATTCGAACCCGGGTCTCATGTTTAGAATACGAACGTTTTAACGACTCGGCCACTTGTCCATTACTACAAAATCCCCACACCATGAAATCAATTTTTGTGCCCGTTTGGAAATTGCCTTTCCAAACACTAAGAATAAAGAAATTATTACATTGGTTACGCAATCATAAATCATCTTATAGATCAACTAGCAGCATGGCCCGGCGTTGCCCGTGCTTGATTCAAAAATCGTACGACTCATACAGCAATCGCTATCACTTGACTTAAAATATTTTTGCCCTACCTTGCCTTTAAAGGAGTGCCCTTTGCCGTGTTGATGTTGCTACATGCCTTACTTCTTGCCTATCTCACACTGCGAATTTTTTCTAAGCTCTATACTAAACATTAAATCTGTTACGAAAAAAAGAACTAAACAAAATGAACACAAAACGATCAGCTTTAAAAAAGGGCTCGTAACTGGAAAAACCGAATGAAAAAAGAATGTTAACAACAAATACCTTTTCACACCCAACCCAGTTCTGCGGAATCAGAATCAACACTGAGTTTAAGCAAGCGAATGAGCCAATTGGAGTAAAGTGCCATGCAGATTTAAAATTTTGCCACTTGTGACGAATGCAGCTATCGATTTTTTTTGCATGCTAGCATGCTAGTTAATATTCGTGTCAGTCAGCTGTTGTCTCTCACGCTGGCCAATAGAATCTTCCTGCCTATTCGTGGCAGCCAGCTATAGGATCTCACTCTGGCCAGTAGAAAATGGCCGCAAACTACATGAAAACTGCCGTAGAAGCATGAAAAAATCGATTATTTCCACTATCGATGGAAGTTGGGAAATGCAAAGTCAGTCTTGGCCTTCCCACTAACTTGGAGCATGTTCATGCAAATTTTGGTACAAATCCGTCGAAAATTGCGGCCGTGCATTCGTTACACACACACACACACACACACACACACAGCCTTTTATAGATAGAGATTTATCGAAACATACAGCAATTTATCCACATTTGATCAACTCAACACATAAGATCCCAATGGGACTATAAAAATAAAACAAATATTAGTACATGATAAAAAAGCATTATCCATCCCAAATGATGAGGATACCCTTCAAGAAGAAACAGTGTGGGTGAATTTTTAGGTACAGAGTTGCACCGGTAACACCGTCTTGACACACATCTAGAATTCAGCGGTCAGGACGGCTGGAGGAGGATCAGTTGCATTTAATGGTCAGACCAAACTTCAATACAAGGGAAGCTTTTTCCTCTTGCTTCACGTTTTGAATTGTTAGAAGGATTCTCCTAGACTGGTTACCAACCATGTCTGTCCTGCAATTTAGCTCATAACTCGAGGAAAGATGGTTTCATTAATTTTCCAGCGGCATCAGTAAATAATAATGCAATACTATTTAGTATTATTTTTAAAGAAAGACTTGAAATAATATTATTCTTAGACAAAAGAAACCATCCATATTAAGCATTTGTTCTACAGGAGACCGCATTTAAAAATGTATTTATGAATTGAAAATTCAATATTTTCCTCTTTAGACATTGTTAAATTTTTTGAGTTGTAATAAACTATTTTTTAAAAAATGTCTATCTCTCACACACGGCCGCAAACCGTTCTGTACATGACGTCACTTGTATTAACTTTGTACTATGTTAATTTTTTTGTGTGTGTGTGGTCTGACTCTGTATCAGTTTTATGGTTTAATTTGAAAACTATCATACCAAAATAAAATAAAACAAAACAAAACAAAAAAAACTGCCTGGATGTAGCCAACCACATCCCATCTACGATACTGATAACATCGAATCCGTAATATCCTCATTGATAATACAAATATAATGGCCTAATCCACATGTAAAAAAAAGACTTAAAAATAACTTTGTACTATAAAGTAACATAAATAAACAAATAAAATAAATAAATACCAATATGAAAAATAAGGAAATCTTTTCTCTAGTGTAACTGACGTTCCTGGTAAAACGCTGAATCGGAGATCCTTTGCAAGGCCAGTAGTTTCATATATAGTATGGGGTTTCTAATTTTTCCGAACAGTGAAGTGGGTCGGTATTCATTTGCCATCATCGTTAAAACGGCGACTTTAATATTGTAATATGTTAATGTTGTTGAAAACTATAGAAAAAAATAGTTTAAACTTTGGACTGTTTCTTCACAAATTTGATTCAGATGTGTGAAAATTTATACACACACTAGATAAAAAAAAATTTAAGATGGACTTTGTTAGCTGATTTTGACAAATCATATTTGAACATATATAGGTACACAAAGGCGTGCTGAAAATTTCCGGGCCTAATCAAGAAGAGCTTAAAAATCTTATATTTTGCCATTTGATCAAATTTTGGAAGGCGGATGGGGTTCAGAAATTTTCAGTCCCACATTGTTTCTATTTCTCTCTCCATATATATATATATATATGTGTGTGTGTGTGTGTGTGTGTGTGTGTGTGTGTCGCCTTGTGTTTAACTGAACTTTTAAATATCTATGTGTATATTTATACCTACATATGTACACTTACGTATATTTGAGTGAATATGGGATTATTTTCAGTCTGTTTTCGCGCCTCTCAGAATGTAACCAAGCAAATATGTAGTTATTACTTATTTACTGGGTTTCAATAGACAATATGCAAACGAAAAAAAATTGTATATTTATGGGTAAGTTAACCAGTGTTTCGTAGACGCCGTTTTATTTTTATATTGTACGAAACTTCATACGTTCATTTCTGGAAAGTTTCCCTACGCGACGCGCGTTAAGCTTTGGGCTCTAAAAGAAGTGCAAGACTTTAAAAACATCTTACCTCCCATTATCTTTTTGTGCAGACGACGAAAATGTTTTTATTGCCCCCCCCATCTCTCTGCTAGCATTTTCCGCTAAACCATGAAAAATTAATGGAAGACTTGAGTGAAAAATCAAATAGAATTGAAAAATAGCAGAGAGCTATGTCTCGTAAAATAAGCACAGATAAAATAAAAAAAAAAAAATGATGTAGAAGTGTCGCTGCAAGACAAAGTTTGAACAAGATAAGGGAAATTGTTCAGTTAAATAAAAATGAACACTTCAAGCTGGAGATAGGAAACAAATCAACAAACCGTTAACAACTATTAATATTAAAATCGCCGTTTTAACGATGATGACAAATGAATACCGTCCCACTTCATTGTTCGGAGAGATTAGAAACCCCATACTATATATGAAACTACTGGCCTTGCAAAGGATTTCCGATTCAGCTATATATATATATATATATATATATATATATATATATATATATATATATATATAACATTTTCTTAAGATTGCAAATGAAATGAATGAATAAAAAAACAGACGAAAGAAGATATATTGCAATGATTGATTTCGAAAACACAAAACCGATTGTGTCTTACTTTACCATAAAAAAAAATAAACAACAAAAAAATCATACGAGATTAGAATCTAGGAGCCATGTTCGTAATTTATGCACAGAAAGAAAGTTTGTATTTTATTTACGTTTCTAGAAACGAAGTCATGTTATTTGAGGACAACAGATTAAAAAACGAAATAAAATGACTGAGTTCATTTCAAGAGTCGGTAACGTATTTACAAGATCGACTGAGATATCGACAAAACTTAAATATTGTTTGAAAAGCATACTTAGCGTAATTATCTACCAATCATAGAAGATATTTTAAATAAACGTAAACAAAAAATGGCGCGATAACGATTTTCATTTAAAAATTATGTTTTTAAATCTCTTTTCGTAGGCCAAGGCAAGCGTACGCGGTTCTACGCGAAAGCTTAGAGCACACGTGAACCGAAGGTAGTAAGAAATCTTGCTTTTCAGCAATGCATGAGGAAAACTGTTGGGATCAAAATGGACACTACTTTAAAGAAGACGTTAGAAACTGTGTTACAGAATTAATTTTTGTCATTCTTTTTCAAATTTTTGGATAAAATCTCATATTTTTTTAATAAGCGTTTCACCCCAAAGAAGGCGAGATACCGCAAGCGGTTACAGAGAATTGGAGCGAGAGCAAAGAGGAGTGATAGCGGAAAGGATGAAGAGAAGGATAGGGGATAGATCAAGGCATCTGGAGACGTCGATTGACATTACATTTGAATAGTTGGAGATTATAGCTATCAGGGAAACTGGAAAAGAGTAGGGAGTTCCACAGGCGAGAGGTGCGAAACATGAAGCTATTGGAGTAGAAGAGACGGCTACATTTAACAATTTCGACAGTGAAAGGGTGTGAGCGAGATGCCAGCCTAGTAGAAGTTTGGGAACCAGCGAAAGCGGCACCTCTGAGCAGTTACCATGAAAGTATTTGTAAAAAAGACAGACGGAGGCGACGGCACGTCTGTGAGAGAGCGACTGCAGACGAGATACCAGATCAGGGCCAATTACGTTGCATATCCGTCTCTGGGTCTTATCAAGAACCTTGAGACAAACATAAGGGGCACCAGACCATATATGGCAGCAATACTCCATGTAAGGGCGAATGGTTGATTTGTAGATTTGAAGGATCGACTCCGACGAGAAAAAATTCCTGGCGCGGCACAGGGAGCCAACTTTCCTTGCGGTGGACGAAGCTATTGACTCAATGTTCCATCTCAGGTCAGCAGTCAATGTGAGGCCGACGAGTTGCAAAGTCGCATATATCGATATGCAAATATTCAAGCAATTCGTCAGGGTTTGAAGAGCCAAAAACCAATCATAATTACCTGAAGCCTTGTGTTAGTACCACCGCAAGGAAAATTGGCTCCCTGTGCCGCGCCAGGAAATTTTTCTCGTCGGAGTCGATCCTTCAAATCTACATTGCACTTAGAGAGGCAAGGCCAATGTCGTAATAGTTGAAAGAATCCACAAATTCTCGATTACCTTTATGCAATGTAGATTCTTATGTAACAAGAAAGGATCTCGTCACAGTTACCCTGATGGAATTGGTAACTTTTATGTGCTGTGTCCATTTAGGACCATTAGAACTCACCAAAACTTCCTATCTCTTATTATACTAAGCACTGTTTAACTCTTTACTATCTACTTCTCTATCATTCATTCACCTAAACTCATTACGTAGGTAATTATCTGTTTCTCTTTGCCCTTGTATTCAATATGCCCTGTGAGTGGTAAATTTTCCAAACCTCTCCTTCATATTTTAAATTTTAACTATCTCTTTCCGATTTTAAGTGGCACTTTCTGATTTTTTTTAGAACTGTTTGTTCACGTGTTCTGTCCATGATATTCTCAGCATCTGTTTTAGAACTATGTTGCATCGATTTTCTTCATCTTTAAAAAAAAAAATGTTCAGCATTCAGTGCCGTACAGGAGAATCGATATGGCACAGCAGTGCAGGCTTCTTTTATTTGATTCTAATGAAATTTCCGCACAATCCTTGAATTTAATTATATATTTTGGATAAAAATAAAATAAAGACATTTTCAAGAGCCGACCAAAAAAGTGCGAACATTTAGTCAAACAAAAGGAAATATTATGAAATTAAAAGTGGAGCCTTAATTAAAATGTTGTTCTGATTGAAATGGCGATGAAATTTATAAAACACACACATACTCACAAAACAATTTGAAATAAAAGATTCTGTCTGAAGATTACCAAATAAGATGCTCAACTAAAGAAGAATGGAGAAATTAACGATCAAAAAGCAATAACAATTCTTAATTTCAGCATTTCAACGAAGATTACGCTATCTGAACTATAGCGGTACTAACAGCCAAGTTTAGTTCGAGTCAGAAATAATTCGTGGAATAGTGACAAGCATTTTTCCACTTGGAGATAGAAAGCAAATCCAGAAGCTGTAAACAAGTTATGAATGTTATAAAAGCTATTTTATGATGGTAGAAACGCTTTATCATTTTGGACAAAGAGGAGAAAAACCCTACTATATAAGCGAATAAATAATATAATGTAAGAATAGAGTTGTAAATTTAAAAGTTTTGGTTAACGTTTGGAAGGCTGGTAAGCACAGTTGCTTCCCTTTGATTTTAATCACTCTTCACCAGAAAGTCAATATAGAGAACTGAAGTAAGTGTAGAGCATAATAATTGCAGCAGAAGAACTGAAAGAAACCATGAAAAGTACTCGGACGAACTGCATCTCCTGGTTCCATCAGGTATGACCTTCACGGCTAGAATCCGCCATTCTACTTACATAGTAGCAAACCACTCAAATTCCCCCCCCCCCCGGCCGTATTCCATCGGCGAGAAGTACGTTCCACTCAAACAGCTTCTTCCCGCGAACCACTGCCCTATGGAACAGACTCCCTAGAGGATGTTTCTCCGACTTGTTCAAGCCTACAGTCAACCGTTATCTTCTATCCATATAAACCACACCTTAACATAACCCTCTACCTCGAGTGGATCCCAGACCTTGTGCAGGGTGAACGTTACTGCAAAATAAGTAAGGAAAATAGAAAAAGAGAAGCATTTTCAACTATATTCGGTGAGAATACTGAAAAATATTGCTAAAGATTAGCTATCAAACATTCCAATCGATAACTAACAGATAACTTTGATATAAAATTTAAAAATAATCGTGCGCCTTTTATCTATTGTTTAACTTTCCGCTGTTTAAGTGACCTATGTTCAATCCAAAAAATAAAGAATTCATAAGTTCCACTTAATAATCGTCCCAAAGAATAGGATTAGTGATGCTAACCATTCGAATATGACAAAGAGATGATGTAAAGTGATTCCGTCAAATGAAAAGCTGAAAGTTCTCGACTTGAAGAAAAAAAAACAGATCGGGAACAAAAGTTACTAAAATCTACATTAAGAATTTTCTACCTGTGTGTGTGTCTGTGTGTGTCTGTTGTATAGGGATAAAGTGTCGTTGCCGACACTGGAGTTTGAACACAGATTACCAATGAGCAAACACAGGTGATTCCATTTCTAATATGTAGACCATGTGATCGTAAAGGAAATGTATTTTATGGGAATTAGCGTGGCGTCTAAGTGATCACGATTCGCTATACTATCCTCTGTACTATTACTCTATACTGATCAATCTCCGAATTACTTCTGAGGTGTGCCTATCGAACTCTCTGTCTCTGTGTAGAGAGGAATCCAGACGAGGCCGTGCCAAAGGGCAGAGTCTCGTCTGGGGCTGTAGACAGCTACCCGACCCCGTTTTTACGGAGACTACGGGCAATTTTTGCCCGAGTCTATGGGCTCGGATACCCCACAATAAACTCGACCTTGTGCCACATCCGACCGCGTGGGGCGGTTAGTGAATATCATCACTCTTCGGCGGTTACTATTCGAACACGTATTATTAGTGCGAGTATTATTCAAATGAGTTACTATTAATATCTGCGATTCCAAAATCTCGACTACAATGAGCATTACGAACGTGATAACGAGCATTCGTTGACATCACAATACTGCCACATAATCTTTATTATCTTTTTATAATTCATCTGTTTTATTTTGAATCTCTTATTTTGCCTAATTTATACATTAAATTTTATTGTACGTAGAGGCTACTGTACTTAAATTGAAAACCATGGCTAAAATGTCTTCTTTCATATTTTTCTTTATAGTTGTGTATTATTCAAATAATTGAAACAAAGCCATTGACATCCAGTGCATATCACAAAAACACATAAACCTCCAGGGAATTAAATAGAAATGAATGAAGTCAAAAGCAATAAATGATTTGCTATTTTCATCAAAATATTTTCGGCCTAACCCATTATCTCAAAATCTGAGAAATTATCAAACATTAGAATTTCTTTAGAATCTCTTCCTGGTCAAGCTGAGAACTTTTCAGGATGTAGATCATGACTCTCGGCAGATACACTTTTTTTTTATTATCTGTGAATTGGTTTGGTTTGTTTTATGGCATATCAACCTCAATGGGTTATTTAATACCGACAAGATTTTTATTGCTGGCAATATTTTTTCTTTAAAAATGTATTGCTGGTATTAAAACCGATTTACACACGTTCATAGTATTTTGACCCCAGTTTGGGGGTTAACTGTTTGCCCATAGCTGGGATCCTAACAAGTGCTACCACTCCAGGTCAGGTTGGACCTGGGAACACCAGCAATTAAGAGGTGGTTCCACACTACTCAAAACCTCTGGATCAGAGGTCTTGGCTTCGGATGTAGTTTATGGTCTTACGATCTGTGAATTGCCATGACTTCTTGGCAATTTTTGTGCTCTAGTTAAACATTTTGTTTGAAGAGAAAAGGTTATAAAATAAAGAAACACACACAAATATTAGTCTTGTACATTTATAACAATGAATTATATATATATATATATATATATATATATATATTATAGAATCTTCGGAAACACGGAAAATGTGATCAGCTATATCGTTAATATTGTTGTGTCAAGATGCAAATAATAAAAAAAAAAAACAAACAAAAAAACTAGAAAATATCAGAATCTTGCTCGGGAGACGCGATAAATATATGCGATAACCGTTAGGGCTGTGGTTATAATACACTAAATGAAAACAAAATGGCGACACCGTGAATATGATCTTCAAGTTACTCGAGATGAAAAGCTCATGCGATATAAGCGAATTACAGTTATGACGAATTCAACTAGACGGTCAATATAGTTCACAAAATAATAATGAACATTAACTCCTACATCTAGTGTTGCTATTAGAAATTTAACCTCATCACAATCTAGTATTTAAAATTATAGCGAGTGTACTAAATTTTCCCCCAATTTATGAAAACTTGCTGTCAGTTCATCTCTAAAGATAACAAAATATTCTGTAGGAACATGAAAATACATGAACTAATAAAAATTACAACCAAAATATTTGCTCAGTTTATTTCTTCAAAGGATGAATTTGGTGGATGGAGATGTTAGGATAAGAACATAGTATTACTTCTATTTTCCAAAGTGGTGTAGTGCTGCTCGACTGAAAATCGCCTTTCGAAATGCTGATTTTTGTCTGGATTTGAACACTGACTTCTTACTTGATGAGCAATGCGCAACTATGATAGACACTGAGTAGAATCCCCCCCACACCCCGCACCTTCGTCCAGGTATATTTACACTTTGTGATTTCTGAAGAGAACAACTCAACTGTAAGAAGTTAATGTTGTCGTACAAGAACGAAACAACACATTGCAAATTTATACAGACACGTGTGTCTCGGAGAAGATCTTATCACTTTACATAGACGTGAACTTTTAAATAGTAAAACGAGTGGTAATTAATCTAGGTTTAGCATTTTTTTTTATTATGGGCGTCATTTTCTTAAAGTTCTTTTCAGAGATATATGTCTGTTATCGCGGGTGGAGGGGGGAGGTAACGAGTGGTAGTAAATTTCCTCATATTGCCATCACTTACCTGAGTATTCCACAGATTTGGAAGATACTATGGTCTGAATTCTTTCGATTTCGATTTAATTATCTTATTGTAAGGATTCTGAGATATCTCCACGTGTTCGAGTAAATATTGGCACGACTGTTATATTAATCTTGAAACATTATAATACTACTTTACCTGAACGATAAAAAAAATTACAGGAAAATATATGTATTTTTTTCAGTTGCATTTTACTTAATTCAGTTTTGCATTTTCTTCTTTTTGTTCAATACATCCTGAATCTTAAAGTAAACAAATAACATTCTACTTATCAGTGAATAATTATTTCTATGCCACCAGAAGGGTAACGAGTTTGAATAAAAAAAAAACCCAGTTTTATAAGTGTGTATTGTATAACTATTAAATTTACTGTCACATGTTTTATGATCTAATGTTACATTTAACACAAAGTAAATTAATCAACACTTCAAATTTCTTCCCTTGCCTATAAGCTCATGTTGAGAAGTGACTATCATAAAAAAGAATTCCGTTTTTAAATCATTAAATGTAAAAATATCCAAAGAAATCTAAAACAAAACGGAGAATGAAAAACAATGCATTAACAATCTGGTTTCATTTCTTAGTAATGAGGTTCACTTGCTATAGCTACAAGAGGAATGTTCGTTTCGAGTGGCGTCGCGTAATTTTTCCACTTATCAAAAAGAAATTCTTAATTTACAAGAGGTTATATTAAAATGCATTATTTTTGTGTTTTCTCACTTGATGTTCCTAAGGAAATTATCAGGTTTTTCTTACAAATAATAAGTTAAATATTAATATTAAATAATAATATGAGTACTCGAAAAACCAAAGAGAAAGAAAGTTTTAATATAATCATGTGCATTTCGTTTGTACGAACAAGAGTACTCATTATGTACACACAAAAAGGACCAATATATAGCCCAGCATAATAGTGTAACCCTAAACAAATACTTAAGCAACACTAATAACAACTGTAGCTCTGATGATCAAAAATGTAATTGCCGTAAAGAGACCATCTGTCCTATGAATGGCAAATGTATGAACGAGTTATCTTTAAGGTCAGCATCAGGCATAATGACCAAATTAAATTTTATTTCGGATCAACTGTAAACAATTGGAAAAAACGTTTTTATCATCACAAAATGACACTTAACAAAAAATACACAAATGCCACAGTACTCTCAAAGTTTTACTGGGGGTATCAAAACAGACACACCTGCAGTAAATTGGGAACACGGGGGGGCGGTGCAATTCATATTTACTAGAAAAGAAATTCATCCTAAAAATATTAACAATTTTATTCTACTTAATAAGTGGAATGAGTTTATGTCTAATTGTAAGCATAGAAAAATGTTTCTCTTAAAATATTGTAATTCTGGATAATTTACTTTTCGTCTAAATTTAATTTACTGTTCGCCTTCATTTTAGGACACACATCGATTAACTCCCTTTAATCATTCTAACGTCATTTTCCGAGCTGTGTCCCCTATTCAAATTTTAAATTTTAAACATGCTTCAATTCCTTTATTTCTTTTTTTCCTAGTGACTCATACATGCACCCTATTTTCTGCATTTAAACCCCAGTATTACTTTTATATTATTTTTGTCCCATTTTAATTTTTAACTATGAATCGGCGTCCTTCCCATGAACATCTGTATATTTTTTAAATAAACAATAAGATATATCTTGTGCCCGACGAGTTGGGTAACCAACGAAACTTATGTCGCACACCAAACTTAGGTATATGTATATTCATTAATATATATTTCTTACCTCTGTCTAACCACATCGCGCATTATTATGTCTACACCTCTTGGCAAAATTTGGTAAATACACGTCAGCACGCGCGTATACCGTTACTAATATCTAGTTATTTCATTTACCTAACCATATATATATATATATATATATATATATATATATACGCGCGCGCACTGGACTGTCCCGTCGATTTCGATGTATGACGGTCAAGCAAACTCGGTTCCTAGAACCCGACAGACTACTGCAGAGGTCATTTGATTTGAAAGCTTGTGAAGAACAAACTTCTCTTCTTTAGGAAGAGCAGAATACAGAGAACTGTTGCACAAAATGCCACAAGGTTCCCAAACAACCGTCGGGAGGTTTTGAATTCAGAGTTGTTCTTCTCCTCTAGAGAGGTTGCAAACCAAGGCTATAGAATCCAATCTGCCCTGCTGGGGTGGAGTCGGGAGAGAATAGGAGGATTCATACCTTAAGTAAATGTGAAATTCGAACTCGGCTCTCCGATTTCTCAATCAGAGCCGCTAACCATTAGCCATATATATATATATATATATATATATATATATATATATATATATATATATATATGGTGGTACTCGTTTGGAAAAAAACCTCGGATAGCTCGACTTGCAGTAGAACAAATCGGTACCCGAGGAAAATGGGAAATAAAAAAAGAAAGAACAAGAACATTAAACCAAGACGAAAACAATCGTCCAGTGTTTAAGCTCCAGTCCAAAGAAAAAACAAACAAAAACAAAAACAAAACGAGTAAAAAGACAACTACCTAAAGTGCTCAATACACTAAGTAGAGCGATAACCTAAAGTAATCCTAAGGAGCCAGGCAAACATACCTAGGTTTCACCTAAACGGATCTTTACGGATCAGGCTTTATCCTCAAGATCCGTTTACGTGAAACCTAGGTAGGTTTGACTGGTTCCTTTAGGATTATGTGTATGTGTGTGTGTGTGTGTGTGCGCGCGCGTAACTAAATGTGATTACTCGTTTCCGAGCGTACACATCTGCTAAGGCTAGACAACCCTTGTTGCAGACGCTTGCTCAGACGTGTTTGTCCACCATCCACAGAGTTTACCTGTGGTTTACACAGCAACTATGTTGAGCGGACACTGAGTAATCGAATATTGAATAGACGAGAAAAAAAATCTGTCATTATCGGCAGTTTCAAAAAAGCCAGTATGACTTCGTGCTAGCACAACCCGTCTACCCAATTTCACTAACAAGGCTTGTTTTAACCCATGGTATGGTTGTCAGGAACTTTCCAAATCTGCCGCACGCGTGACTCGCCTCCACAAACCGATAACATCAATAAGAAAACTTCCTGACAAATCGAACCCAGGTCTCTAGGTCGGAAAACAAACGTTCTTACCATTCGGCCACACACACAATATATATATATATATATATATATATATATATATATATATGTGGGTGTGTGTGTGTGCACAGACGTTTATTTTAGCTGGCAAACATAGATAAATAGATTGATGTGCACATCTACACGAGATATTTATCAATTTGCTCAATACTTATATTTAACATGGCCCAAAGTAAAGTTGTCACCAACATAAAAAGGTACAAGTTATTTTCCTTTTCTCTATCGTTCTTTCTTGACATTGTCCATGCAGCCATGCTTTTAAAAATACAATAACACATGAAAAAAAAAAATCGTTGTGTTTCTCGCCTCCTCCTTCCATCGATTCAAAAAGAATCTGATAAATCGACAGAAAAGCCCGTAAACTCCGATATACATAGTCGTGGTAGAAACCTTAACGAAAAAAAAAAAAAAAAAATAAGTAAAAGAAAAAAAGTTCGAACTTTTCTTTATTTGTATGTGCACAACCCAACGAGATGATGGTAACATTTATGCTTCATATTTGTGGGGTTGTATGGCAAAGTTACAATGCGAGGTAAAGATATGTCATATGACGTGTAACTGCACCAGTGCGAATGTTTTGAGATCACTGTAAGATAAAACTAAGCATGCACACAAATATTTCCCACCTCTGCTGACAGATCGGATTTTCTTATGATTGTGTTTGTTAGAAGCGATAGCGAGTGAATGCAAAAATATGCGGAAAGGCATAGGAAATAATAATAATAATAATAATGCTTAGAGTAGTAAGAGAAAAATAATTTGGAAATGAGCTTGCAAAAACTGATTAAAAACAAAACGAAAGATGGACAAATATCTAGACCGCGTGACTTAAGTAAAAAAAAAACAAACTCTTCCTCACAGTGGTGCCCATTATTACTGGAGCACAATGAGCGGTCATAAAGTGCCTAGCAAAAAGATTGGATGTAGTGGAAAAAAATAAATCGAAATTATCCGGACGACTGGAGACATTTTATCAGTCACTTCCTGCCCCCCCCCCCCAGATACCTGGGGTGAACATCGAAATGCAGGAATAATGTTATTCCAGAACAAATGCATTAGAAATAATTACAGCAAAATGTAAATCCCACCTTTAAATTTAACCATTTGTGGAGAAAACAAATGATAAAAGAGTTAATCTAAGATGGCCGAAAAGGAATATTAAAACCGGTATGCCAGACGAAGAACAGTCATCTACTCGGAACTGTGAACGAATGGTAGCAGCACAAACCAGAAACGTTCTTAGAAAAAAAATCTTCTGGAACTTTGAAATCGAAACCGACTATTTATTCACGTGAGAAGACCAAAAAGACTGCGAAGTGCAATAAAAAAATAAAAAAAAATAAAGGATGAATATCAATCATTTGTCTGCGAAAGATCTGGAAATTAAAAACCAAGAGTCGTACATGTAATATTTTGAGCACTTGGAACTCTTCGAAAAACACAGGAAAGAAGATCAAATGAACTAGAAATTCGAATAAGAGACATTTCAGACTATAGTGTGGCGAAAATCAATCTCTAGCGATAACTACAGACATTTGATGGGAGCAGACAATTTATTTTTTTAATCATTTCAATCCCAAGCAAGTCGACAATGCTACTAGTCTGCAGGGGGTTACAGGGAATGAACATGAAAGAGAAGAGTGAGATTAGGAGGAAAGGACAAAAGATGAACGGAATTCAAGAAGACAGAAGATGGTGATTGACGTTGCATTTAAATTTTTGAAGATTGTATTTATCAGGGAATCAAGTAAAAGGGAATTCCATAGGTGGAAAGTGCGTGAAAGGAAACTGTTGGAGTATAAATGGCGTTTGCATTTAGCTATTTCCACAGTCAAAGGGTGGGACCTAGATGCCAATCTAGTAGCACGCTTAAATTCCTGTAGTTGGGGCACCATAGAAACAAGCTGAAGACAGAAAATCTACGTCATGTCGGTGGGAAAGCGACTGAAGTTGTGATGCCAGGTCAGGATCAATTACATTAACATCAAAAGGTCGACATGAAAACGAAGTGACGAGCTTCAAATGAACCTTTGATGCTAGACTTGGATGAAGGTCAGATATTTTATCATTACGGGACCTCATATCACAAACTGTATGCATCCCAACAGGGGTTGAATGATGAATGTGTCACCGCATTGAATGATTGGCCAGATTTGAGCCCTGATTTAATGAGTAGAATTCATCAGAAGAATCCACCCGATCTTGAGTTGTGGAAGCGCAACCATAGAAAATGGTATCTAGTACCTGTGAAGATGGTGAAGGATTTGTACGCATCCAATCCAGGTGCATTGATGCAATTATTCAAGTTACAGAAATTACAAGAAATTGTGGCGAAAGTTTCCTAAGAAACCAGGATGAAAATTGGGAAGTGCATCTAAGAATATGAACCAGCGGGCAATTGCAAAGGAATTTGGAATGTGAAGAAGCCGGATTTCAGAAATCTATTCGAAAAGGTGGAAGGGTTTTGACTCGATCAAACTAGGGTCGCCTTCGAAAGATTTAGCATAAGATAAGACGGAGACTGATCAGGACAGCAAAAAGCCCAGTGACCCCCCCCAAAAAAAAAAACACAAAAAGCCCCGAAAACACACCCAAAACAAAACCGATAGACAAGAGATAGATGAGTGCTGCTTGTTCAATTTAGGGTCAGTAGATAACGCTAAGTGCATCCTTCAAGAACAGGGACTGAAGAGATTCGCTGCTGCGAAGAAACCAGCTCTAAACAAAAGGCACTTTTTAATCATTTCACCCCAAGCAAGTACCAGTACGCATGGGGTTTACAGGGATTGAAAGTGAGAGAAAAGACTGAGTATAAGGAGGAATATGGAAAGGACAAAAGGAAGACAGAAAATAGTCATTGATGCTGCATTTAAATTTTTGAAGATTGTGTTTATTAGGGAAGCAAGTAGACAGAAGGGATTTTCACAGGAAAGAAAAGTGCGAGAAAAGAAATTATTCGAGTAGTGGCGGTTGCATTTAGCTATTTCTACCATAAACGGGTGGGACCTAGATGCCACTCTAGTGGCACGCTTAAATTCATGTAGTCGGAGGACCAGGGAATAAAGCCCGTTAGTGTAGTTGTCATGAAATATTTGTAGGGAAAACAGAGAGAAATCACGTCACGTCGGAGAGAAAGTGACTAAAGTGAAGATGCCATGTCAGAATCGATTACATTGCAGATTCTTTTTTGGATTTTGTCAAGAACCTCGAGATGAATAGCAGGAGCACCAGATCAGATATTGCAACAGTATCTAATGCACGGGCGAATGGTAGATTTTTAAATGTGCATGATGGACTCTGACGAGAAGAAACCTTTTGGCACGACACAGTGCACCCAAATTTCCTTGCAGTAGATACACATTATAATTTGATCCCCACTAATAAAGAAGTGGAAACCTTGGTACAAAAATCAAGATCTTTTTTTTTTTCGTGTAGAATCGAGAAATGTGAAATTCTAGTGAGACAAAGAAAAACAAAACGTATCAAAAGGTATTGAGTTGCCTGATTATAATGACGTCGAACGAGGCAGAAAATTGTTTAATCATACCGGAAGTAGATTCATTCAAGTAGAATGAAATTGAATGAAGATAAAAATGAAATAAAAAGCAGAAAGCTACTGCAGATAAAACAAGGAAAATGAGAAACTCAAAGTTAACATCAAAAATTTGCTGAAAGAAAAAAACAGTTGTCCAAATTCATCTCCGTGACAACTCAACTCCAACCTACTCAGCGCGAGGACAACTCAACGCTGGCGTCGAATGCATAGCTCCCACCCAAATACGACAAGAGTACTCCATGTTTGGCCTTATCTGGCTCTTGTAAAGATAGAGAATAGCACGTGAAGTCAGGTACTTACTGGAACGGTACAGGGAGCTGACCATTTCACCTGCGTTTTTAGCAATGTATTGTATGTATGAGTATGAATCATTTATGGAGGTAATCTTGTAGTCATTACATAAATCCCATGTTATGGTACAGGACAATTCATCATTGCTACCTTAAGGCCGCCGAGTCAACACCACCCTATTCATCTTCGAAAATTAGTTGGCCGGTGTTGTGTCGGCGGTGATGAAACGATTCATCTTCCTTTCCTTATCGCATATATTCTATTGATGTCATCTAATAGTAATTGTGCTTTATGCATTCACATTAACTTCCTTGTTTTTATTCTTTCTCACTACTGTGTGGTCCGGAAGGGATATTGAAAACTGAAAAGTGAATATTTTGAGGTGAATTGAACACAATTTTCAATAAATTTTTAAATTAAAAATAAAGTCATGTATTTAAAAATGCTCCTTAGTAAATTACTTTTATTTGTTTTTTAAAAAAAAAGTCGATGAAAAAAATTTCATAGTTTGCATGTCGTTGAGTCGTCATTGCGTTAAGTAGGCGGATGATGAGTTATCTTGGAGTTGAGTTGTCACGGAGATGAATTGGCTGGTGTTGAGTCGGCGGCCTTGAGATAGCAGTGATGAATCGTCCTGTATCTTAACGTGGGATTTATGTAACGACTACAAGATCATTTCCATAAATGATTCATACTCATACATACAATACATTCGCAGTGTGAGATAGGCAAGAAGTAAGGCATGTAGCAACATCAGCACCGCAAAGGGCACTCCTTTAAAGGCAAGGAAGGGCAAAAATATTTTAAGTCAAATGATAGCGATTGCTGTATGAGTTGTACAATTTTTGAATCAAGCACGGGCAACGCTGGGCCATTCTGCTAGTATGGCTATAAAACCTTTCCCTAAAGAAAGCATTGTTGATGAAAAAAAGTGCCTTTCGTTAAAGTCATCTCCAATCAAAAGAGTAGTTGAATGTAATTGAAAGTAAAAGAAGGTAGAGAACTGAAAGCAAAAGTTATATCGCATAAAAAATAGAAAAACTATCGTAGTTACGGGATATGTCTGGAAAGTATTCAACCATACAATATAAACAAATGAACAACGTATCTACTGTAATGGCGCCGTAATCTGCTTTAAATTTCTTTCCCTTGACCTCAATTTTATTCCAGCGTTTCTTCCATTTTTCAAAACTGTCTGCAAAATACCTTTCATCAATTGTCTCGAGGAGTTCTCGTTCATCTCGTCCACTTTATGAAATTGCAGTCTCTTTCAACGACGGTTTTACAGCTATTAGGTGGATGGCAAATCTGGGTGAGGAAATGTTTTGTCAAAATCCTTGCCCCAGACATTGGGAATGTAACAGTCACACAGTATACAAGCTCACTCACTGGGATCTCGCTGTTGACTGAGTAACCACACAAGTGATTGTTCACGTATACGCAGTAAGGTCCTCTGATTGGTTGACAAAATAAATTAAAGCCGTACAACTGTTAATCAATATATTCAACATAGCGCGATACATTTCGGTCAGAACTTATATGTTCAATTCTTTATTATCAAACGAGACCATTGGGTAAATTACCAAAATGAAGAATGTCTTCAACTGAAAAATACCATTGAAAACAAAACGACTTAAAAATGAAATATTTTTTTGTAAAACAATGAGAATAAATGTTAATATCTTTCATTTACTTACAAAGTTTAATATATAAAAAGCTTCGTTATAAAAGGATTAAATAGTTTTGGAATTAATTTTAAAAGCAAAATCAGAAAAAATAATGGAAAGGCCAATTTCAAAGTTGATCTGAACGAAGGTGTGGCAGTAATAACAAAGTGACAGGCTTAACTGATAAGGGATTCGAGTAGACTAATAAATAGATCAGTAGACTGAAAGAAAGGGAGATGAGAGAGACAGAGAGAGGGAGTAAGCGCAAGAGATGGGGGCGTTGAGAAAGAGTAGGTGAAAAAGAGAAAAATAACATTCTCGTTTCAGAACATTGTTCTTTTATTTCTGCACCCGTTTATCTGATAGATTAACTGATGTGCCTCTTTAGCAAATATAAATAAAGCAGCAATAATATCTCTAAAAATTGTCCTCTTTTCTACAATCCTTTTCCAAATCTATAAAAGCACAAGAAGCAAAGTCACGTATTTTTCCATTCAACTTCCTGTTTGAAGCAACAACTGCACGTAAACAAAAAAAAGCAACTGTTATCTACTTTAGCAAACAAATAAGTAAAGTATGAGAATGGTAAATTTTGAAGTCGATAAATAAAATCGAAGACTTTTTAGACTTTGTTTTTCTTTAGATTAGTATCGAAATCTCGAAGCAACAAAAATGGCGAATGAGAGAAGAAATTAAAAAATAAAATGTCAAGCAAAATTCAACTCTGCTTTAAATTTTTTTTCTGCTAAAAAATTAGAAATGGCAACTGGTTTTATTTTTCACTGCACAATTTTAACTTAAAACATTAAATGTCACCCGGCAAGATCAGTATGAGAAAAACAATGAAAAAATTTATTCGAATAATTTCCATTGAGTATTGTTGACAAGGATTTAAAATTGTCTGTATCATAATTATATAAGCAGTTCTTCACTTTTTAACATGTCTCTAAATTACTGAATTAATTATGTATTTCATGCGAAGTGTGGGTGTTAGAGTTTGGGTTGGAATGCTAATTTTCTAGGTGGGTAGGTAAGCCGGCTAGCAGATCGATAGATCTGCGTAAAACTACATTCTTACTGTCTCTCTGTGACCTAGTGTTGTATTGAGCCAATCAATAGCCAGCGAGATCATATTGTTAATCATTTTACTCTAACGTGCGAATTAGTATCAACGAACACGTGGAATCGTGTATGTTGATAGACATGCGTGTAAACGGAAGATTTTAATGGGAAAAGCCGACGCGCGAATAGTTAA
>CAHIKZ030004701.1:0-21981 GCA_903632075.3 Acanthosepion pharaonis | reverse complement strand
AAAAAATATATATACTAAAAAACAAAAGTTTAATTCAACTCCAATCACAAAATAGAAATAGCTATGATATTTAATGAGTTAAACTGTCTAATTTCCATAAAAGCTAATAAGGAAAAATGGCAAACTTGGATCGCCGTACTTCGCAGACAAAACGCACGTCAAAAGAACGCTTTTCCATTGATAATTTATTATTTTATTGTATTTAAATGTAAATACAAATGAATTTTAAATAAACTACCAAATAGTGGTTATTAAATTCACTTTCATAACCTTTGGTTTTATCAAAATTTAATAATCGCTTTAAAAAAACCCCAAAAACATTGCCTAAGAGTGAAGCTAGTTAAAAATAATACCGGCGTCAAGGAAAAACGTCCTTTGACACGCTGTTTTTTTTTTGGTTTTTTTTCAGGCACGAAATCGAAGATTGATCCCAAATTATATAGTCAGCGTTGTATGGATATAGATGTACGCATATATGCCTTCGTTTGTTTTGAACGTGTTTAGCAGCATATCACTGTATGGGTCGAATAATACAAAGTTTAATTTTGGGGGAGCATTTTGTAATTTCTTTTAAAGAATGTATTGATGGCAATATTTTTCACTTACAGAAATGTTTTGCAATTTTTTTTTTTTAATATTTTTATAAAAAAACGTATTTACTGGTAATTTTGTTTACTTTTGAAAATATATTTCTGTAATTTCTAAAACATATTCATACATTCATAGTATTTTGACCCTAGACTGAAATTAAACTATTTTGCCCATTGTGGGACCCTAATAAGTGCTACCATCCCGGTTAGATTGGACCTGAAAATAAATAAGCCATTAAGATGTAGTCCCTGGACTCCTGAAACCTACCGACAAACCTTACTGCCAGATGTAGTCTAGTTTAAACAGGACAGGCACATATATCTAAGAGATATAAATGTTATTATTAAGGGGGTGCATGTGTGTGTATGTAATGATTTCTGTATGGGAATTAAACCTTATATACAAAATAAATTCCTAACTAAACACACGGAAACACACCCAAACAGAGGCATAATCACATGCCCAAGAAAATTCTATGTAACACATTAATCTGATATTTCTATACCTTATAAATGTATTTACTAAACTCAGTAATTCCTTAAATAACTTTCTAGTCTGAAGACAAACAGTAGAAGTTCAAGAATATAGGGAAATGTTCTAGTGTCATATATATATATATATATATATATATATATATATATATATATATATATATATATATATAAAATTACAGTTCAGATTTTCTTTTCATTAATACAAATATTTCTGGATCAAAATTTACAGTGTTTGATTGATATCTAAATTTAGAGACTATAAAAACCTATCATTATGTAGGCATTATAATTATTGATTATAATTGTGTATTTTGATTTTTTTTTCCACACAATGTCTATGAATATATTAAAAAGAAGATAGCAAATAACAGTACTAATCTTGCAGCAAAAGGTTTGCCAAATTAATATATGTAGCGGCCATAATATAGAACGGAAACAACAATGTTTTTTTTTTAAATAAAGATTAAATGGAATAAAGGAAAATACTGGACAAAAAGTTAAGGAACGATCTTGTTAATACTTGATTGTGAACAAAATATCAACAAAAATTAATATTTGGTAAACATCCCTTATTTTCAATGACTTCTCTGCATCGTCGACCCATGATCTAATTAATTTCTTGCAAAATCAGCAGTAATTCCTCCATTTGTCTTTCAATAACTCCAGGTGATCCTGGTTTTTTCGTTTTTTTCTGAGTTCTTTTCCCAATTATCTTCCAAACATTTTCTATTGGATTCAGGTCGGGGCTCTGGGCTGGCCACTTCATTAGGGTGATTCTTCTTCTTCAAATAAAGCCATAACCTTCTGAGCCTTGTGGCAAGGTGCATTGTCCTGCATGAAAATAGAGATTCATAAAGATTATGGTGTAATCTTGGTACCACATGCTGCTGAAGAAGCCTTTTTTGAAATCTCAGCATTGATATTGCCATGTACGCGGATGATATAGGGCCAACTCCTGCAGATGAAATCATTCCCCACACCATCACACCGCCGCCACCAAACTTAACGGTTTTCTTGACACATTGAGAAGACAGTCTTTCACCTGTTCTACGGCGTACGTAAGTTTTGCCTCAGAACCAAATATAGTAAACTTGGACTCGTCACTGAAATGAACTGTATCCCATTGTGCGTCAGTCCAAACAACATGTTCTCACATACTCCAGGCGTGCCCTTTGGTTTCACTTTGAAATGAGAGGCTTCGAAGCTGGAATACGGGCATGTAATCCTGCATTTTTTTAACCTGCGGGCAACCGTTTTCCTTGAGATCTTATTATCTGTCTCTTCATTAAATTTACGGGCAATTGATGTAGCAGTTTCAAAACGGTTTTTGTAGATATTCTAACAATTCTTCGATCTTCTCTTTGCGATGTTTTTGGAGGTCTGCCGGTTTTTGGTTTTGCATCTAACGTTTTATCAGTTTTATACCTGCTAATTACACGATGAACGACACTTTTTAGACCTATGAACAATATCAGAAATTTCTGAAATTGACTTTTTTCTTGATCGTTAGCGATAATGAGTTTTTTTTTCAAAAGAGAGTGTTTTGCATGTAGAATTTGCCATATTGCTTAAAAATAAAGTCCTAATGATAAATGAACTTTTACTTATTGTTGAAAAAGCTCCATCGAGTTTTTAACTATGTAAATTAAAAGTTTATGCAAATTATTAACATCGTTCCTTAACTTTGTCCAGTATTTATTTCCTTTTTTCCATTTAATTTTTTTATAAAAAAAAAAAACTATTATTCGGTAAAATATTGTAACTTTGTATAATATTTATGCATTACACCTTAATCTTTATTCGTGCTATTTATACAATCATATATATTTTTAATATAATATATATATTTATGTCTTATAGATGATATTTCGTTCCTTATATTATATATTACTGTCATATATATATATATATTTATATATATATATATATATATATTTTTATATAAATAATAATATATTGTTATCCCAAAAATAAAATAATGTCTTTAAATAAAAAAATTTTAAAAATATATATATACATAGGAAACCAAAATGGAATACAATACACATAATGTTCTCAAATGATGATAAATATATTTAATAATATCATATCACTGTCAGATTCATCGCTAAAATACAACCAAATTTTTTTATTCATTTTTGCATATATATTATCATTTATATTCAATAAATTTTTTTTTTGTCCTATTCCACCCTTTTTATTAACATAAAATGAAGAAAAGAAGAAAAAAAACATATATAAAAAAACTAAAATATTTATTTGTCTTTATGATTGTGTTTATGTTATAAAAATAAACATATCCACAATTGGTAATTTATAATTACTGGTTTAAGCTACGTCAGGTCACTTGGAAGATATTTTTTATTGCAAACAACTGAAGGATTACATCAATATAAAATGTTCATAAACTTAGTGTGTGTGCTAAATATATATATATATGTTCTCCCGCTGACATCCAGATGTAAATATTAAGATTTTTTTAATAGAATATTTCTACTAAACCCTGTCCGCCTTTCCATTTAATCAAGCTCACTAAGTATTTTATGCGCTGTTTTCCTCTATTCCTTTTGACTTCAATCTGTCCTTTGATTTATATATTTTCTAAACCCTCTTTATCATTATGTGCCCTTAAAATTATTTTATCTCTTCTTGATGTTCTGTATAAGTTTCATTTTGTTTTTTTTTCTAAAACTTCATCGTTGCTCAAATAATCGGTCCATGGTATCCGAAGAAACATTTCTGGATTTAAGTTTTTTCTTCAATTTGAGAAAATTATCCAGAGCTCAAATACATATAAGATGACAAATATCACGTAACAGTTTAGTAAAATTTTCTGGCTATTACTCATTCCTAATGATTAAAATTTCCTCTTTGTTAACTTTATATTAATTTTTTTAGAATTTATATATATTATATATATATATATTTTGAAAAAGGAAAAAAAATTTATAGATGGTTTTAAATTTGTTGAGGAATTCAAAGATCCATAATGCTTCCTAGACTGCTACCAACATTAAGAGAACATGGAGTTTCTTGTATTGTATATCGGGCACTTCGTCGTTGGTTTCTCAATATTGCAGTCAGGATACGTGTCTTGAAGATTTAAAATGGTAGAAACTTCTATCTGTAGTTGAGAATCAGCATCTGAAACCAAAAATCGAATAAAAATACGTCAATTCAGAGAAACGTTTCAATAACTGGGGTCGACATTTTAAAAAATATCGGTCCGCTTGAAACAAAATGTCAAATTTAAAAAGCATACAAAAAAGTGGTTCCACGTGAACTAAGTGAAATCAAAAAGAGCTCACCTTTGTTGGTATGCTATGCGAAATTCAATGATCCATTTCTTAATGGAACAGTTGTGATGACAAATAATCCTTCAACGGTGAATATCAGCTGAATGGCTTGAATTTTGTTGCACATTCTAAAACGGAGAACATACTGATTTAAACTTATGGTTACTTTCTGGTCGTCCGCAATTGGTATTCTCTAAGCATCTTTCTTGGGAACCAGATCACCACTAATTTTTTCTTCCAAAAACTGGATATAATGCATATTCAGTTACGCAAAATGATGTATGACGTATTGGGGTACGGCACGTTCTTTCACACGTTGTATGTAAAAAAAATATTGAAAGATTATTTTATTATCTAAAAATTGAAATCCTAATGTCAAATAAAAAAGGTTAAAAAAATCAATTTAAATAAACCTATATTCATTACAAATTATTAATAACTCAACAAACATTTTCAAGTACTTATTTAGTTGGTAAAATTTTAGATATAAAATAACTAGACAAATTACTTGTACATCAATCATATTCTCCACTGTTCTCAACCACTTAAGTTTATTTCAAATATATTTTAAGTTTAAATAATTTTTTTTGAAATTCAGTGATTTTAAAAACGAGAAAAAAAAAATTAATATCTTCATTGAAAATCCTAAAAATAGATTATCAATTTCTCAACACATTATGATTTAAAAAATTAATAAAATGCATTTTTCTAAAAGAATAAATATTACAATATAGAAAATAAAAAAATTAAATATAGGTTGTGCCTTAAGAATAATTCAAATATATTTTATTCATATAATTTATTTGTATTGATGTTGCAAAAAAAAAAATTTTCCTTTAAAAGATAATAAATATTCTTTAAAATACTATTTATACTAAAAATTATTATAAATTTATTTTTTTTGCCGCCATTATAAAATAGTCCATTATTGAAAAAATTTTAAAATATATTTAATTTTTTCTACAATTCATATTTTTCCAAATATCGATATTTAATAAAAAATGTTTTGTGAAGTTTAATAAATATTCTTTTGTCTGTTTTATCCTCTTTCTCATTAACAAATTTCATTATTTCCATTCCATTCTATTCTAATAATAATACAAGATATGTTAATAAATTCTTTCATTTCCAGTTTCTTTTTATTGTAGCAAATCAAATTTTTATCCATTATTTTTTTTTTTTTTCCTGCAATCTCGTTAATCGTTCATTTTTTATTATTCAATGTGTCTTTGTCATTGTTTTGTTGTTATTTAAATTTTGCCCCCTCGATTGAAGATATCATTAAACTCATTTTTAGGATGAAAGCCTGTAATTATCAGAAAGTGTATATCCATTACATTATCAGAGATATTGACACAAGCCTTAAAATCAATCCTGTCATTAAAATTAAACGAAACTGTTAAAAGTATAGGTATACCATTTCTCAAGAGCCCCTGTATCTTAATGCCTGTTTTTAATTTAACTGATAAGATTGCTGTATTGTGAAACAACTTAAATTCAGTCAAGCCAGATTTCAAAAGTCATCTTAAATTTGAATAAAATTATTGAAATCCTTGCAAATCTATTTATATTTTGCAGAATAAAAAAATTATGGAATCCATAAAATTATAATTGCGTTTCTGTATATAAAAAGCTACATGTGCGAGTCGAGATAAGAGAACACCCAGTTTAGGTTCTGGTGGTATTGTGCCATATATGCATTTTTGGAACGTTAGATCAAAAACAGAGCCTTTGTTTATTTGAAGTGCTCTATTTCAGATTTTTAAAAATTTTCTATTATATCAAAAATTTATTCAAAAAAGGATAAATGAAAATATAACTTCAAAACAAAAAGGAAAATGCAAAACATTTTTTATTTTTATATATAATATTTATATATATATGTATCAGTAAAATGTAAAGAAAACATGTATGCATGAATTTATTAAATAAACATGCATAATAAGAATATATATATATATATAAATATTTATTTGTTTCTAAATGATAAAGATCTATGTAATGCACAAATGTTTTTGTATGTATAAATATATTTATTCCTCAGGTGTTAAAAAATAGTTTAATATTAAAAATGTTATGAAACAGGCGTTAAATATTATAGTTCATGAATATTTTGAATTTGACATTAATATCCAACAAGACGACTATAGACATTTCTATAAACATGCGTGTCTGTATTCACTAAATATCGAACATAAAGAAGCCGGAATAATTAATTTTTCGTCTTGTTAACGCAAAATTAAAAGAAAACATTTTAATTAACACAAGAAGGAAAATAAACATTAAATCTTTACAAAATAATTCTTCTCCGGTCCCGACAAAGACGTTTAAAATTAAAACGCATTTAATGGAAAAAAAATATTTAATCTGATTTGTTTTTTAACAAATTAATCTGATATAGGCGTTAAATAAATAAATATTAAAGAAATTGTTAAACCATATTTGAGGCAAATAGACCATTTATTTATTTCACAATATATTTATTTATTTATTTTCATCTATGGATTGAATAAGAAAAAAATCTAGGCGTTAAAATAAAAACAAATCATGTCAAAATTTTCAACCTTTCATTTGAAATTGTCAAAAGAAACCATTTATTACATCCAATGAATTTATAAAAATGGCTACCTATAAATAACTTTATAAATTTATTGAAAATATATATATATATTGAAATTTCAATTTTCATCCATAAGTTGAAGATCAATATATATGAATAAAAAAATTTCAATATAAAAACTGGTAATTATATAAATATATATATATATATATATATATATATATATATAAGTCCTTTCTACTAAAATATGATTAAATGAACAAAACTAACTAATAAAAATAAAAACAGAATGTACCTAGCAACTTTGGTAGAGAAAACGTAGTTTCATTTTTTTAACAAAAAACAATAAGTAAAATTGTAAGAACATGACGAATTATCCTTTACGCGGGCAGTTATTTTGAAATACATTTTTTTTCGATTTTTAAATTCATTGTATATCACACGGTTTGACAGAACTGGAACTTTGTTTATCTAGGTGAAATATAGACGGAAATAAAAGTGTTTCTTTTAAAATTTGGAATAACCTGAAGAAGGACACCCTCCAACATTTTTCCTTCTTTGAATTATTTTCATTTTTTTTTTTCTGAAAACATTTTGAATCAAAATATGGTATATATTTATTTTATATATATATATATATATTATTTAAGTATTTTATATATATAAATTTTTTAAATAAAGGAGTTTTTTTCAAACTTAAACTTGTTTTCAATTGAAAACATTTTTCATTAAAGTATTTTATAAATATATAGAAAAATTACGCTAAAGGCAGTTTAAGATACGTATATCTATAATGAGATTTGGAAGTTTTGTTTCTATTTCAAGATTATTTATGGGATAGGTTATTCTGGATCGTGGACGTCTTCAGAATTGGTTCAGATAAATCTGTTTTTCATGTGATTTACTATTCTTCTTGTTTAAATGGATTGTTTCGTTTGTATATTTTTGTATGCCTTTTCTTCTTGCATTGTGGAAGAAATTATAAGTTTTATTTTTCAAAATTTTATTGTGAGAATAAATGGATGGGTTTTGAATATGTTAAAATAATGTATATTCAATAAAATAGAAAGTCCAATCAAAGTGACATTACAATGGTAGAAATTTCTTGAATGGTATAAAATGAATAAAAAAAAAGGCACCTTTCAACAAAAACATGTGTCTCAGAGTTCTTGAGTGTGCACGTTTTCAATTATGGATTCAATCATTTTTCCAATTTGTGGCGCAAAACAAATGTTGTATGTTAACGTGCAAAATACTACCGTAAGATCAAAAATACAGTAATGTTTGGGGTGTGTCATCACTGATTATTTCAAAGTACATGTGTATAGATAGGTTTACTATATATGATACATATATTCATTTATTTTGTTGAAGTAAGTTACCATATATTATTAACAGAAATTGTAAAATATATACTAACTAGATGAAGTGACAACATTGGAAATAATCAATTTACTATAAAAGGGATGCGTCCTGATGAATGGATAAATCACGAATTGGATATGCCAATTTCCTTTTCAGTTGGATTCGCTATTTTAAATGGTATATTAAAATAAAACTATTTGGTTGGAATGAATATTTTCTCCCTTCAATATGGGTAAATTAGTAAAACTTTTATCACTATTATTAGCACCTTCAAAAATTGGACTTACAATCAAAAAATATTTTTGCTGGCTTTAAATAACCTGCAAAAGGTTGAAAGGTAACAGTGAAATAGAGAATGATTTGTGTTTGTTTTTGTAACCGTTTTGTAGGAGTCAAATGTTGCCAAGTTCGTAGACTCAGAATATTTTCATACTTCGATACACAATTTCAAGACTGTATATATATATATTATTACTACATAACCGCATTTATGGATCTATAACTATATTATATATTATATTATTACATCAATACATTTATTTTTATATTTCATTCCTGCGTTTGTTTTTCATAATCAGTTTTTGTTTCAAATTTCAATAACAACAAATTTTAACTGCTCTGTAAATTTAAATAAAATAAATAAATAAAAAATGGCAAATAGAAAAATTATTAGATTACCCCCAGCTTGTATTGAATAGAAAGAGTACCAATTTACTAATAAAGTCATACGTGCATAACTCAAGTGATCCTCTGCACTGTGTTAGTCATGTAATGCATCCGTGATTGTGTTTTTATAATGCACCTTTTTAAATGTAATTTATATAAGTGAGTTTATGATTGTATAACTTTGCTTATTTAATATTTACTGAGAGTGAACCCGTAGCAGTAGTATCTGTTTATACTGGAACGTCCATTTGTATAAAAAGGATGGACAGACTGTCAACACTTTTTTGTTTTTTCAGTGACCATTTTTCAATTTTCAAAGAATATATTCAATTTAAAACGAATAATATTTCATGCAGAAAAATGTAAAATTCATAAACCTGATGATTGCATTTACGTCTAGTGAAAAAACACGATAATATTGACTTCAATGTTGAGGCAAATATTGGGAAATATATACCTACAGTATCTCTGCCGCTAAACATTATTATTTTCTAGATATGATCTAACGAATGCTATATTTTTGTTTGCACGCATATATATATATATATATATATATATATGGATCTCCACACGGGCGCGAGGTTTAAAATGAATTTTAAAAAATTAAAAATGCACAGATTTTCAGACATACAATTTCAAGCTAATAGATTAAATTTAATGTTTTCATATATGTAAAAATCTTTGACATGCTATTAAAAAAAAATTTAAATTGATCAAAAAATATTTTTTTTTTATAATCTTTCATAGACTGACGTCAATTCTCTTTGGGGAAAAAATTTCCCAAAAATAAAACTCAATCTTCTGATAATTCATTTAAAGATATTAACTTATTTAAATATAAAAGTAACCAAAAAGTTCTGTCCGTTTTTTGATTAGTCATTGAATGAAGTTGAAATATATATGAAATGTGTGTAGCAATTGTTTTCAAATTTGGACAGCCGGAAGTAGGAACATCAGACGTTATAAAAAAGATGCGCACTGTGCCCGGCCATCAGTTATAAGCCGGACAGCTGTGAGAAGGATGGAAGTGTCTAGAGAACTTGTTCGGGGCTGTTTGCTTTATGACTTCAAAGTGGGCTTATCAGCAGCTGCATCAAGTCGCCGCATATGTCAAGCGTTTGGGGATAGTGCTGTGGATGAACGTACTGCAAGGCGTTGGTTTTGAAAATTCAAGTCGGGAGATTTGTCTCTCCATGATGAGCCTCGCAGTGGACTACCACAGGTCTTGAATGACGGAGTCCTGAAGGCGGCCATTGAAGAGGACAGTAGTCTAACGTGTGGTGAACTTGCAAGACAGTTCAACGTTTCCGATGAAACAGTTAGACTTCACCTGCACCGCCTAGGTAAGACGTACAAACTGAGCAAGTGGGTTCCGCAAACGCTGTTGGAGGTCCACAAGGGACAACGAGTGGCAGCCTGCGTATCGCTGCTTTCTCGCCACCGTACCGCATCCTTATTCAATCGAGTGCTTACCAGTGATGAAAAGTGGGTTCTGTACGAAACTCCCAAGCGTTCCAGACATTGGTTGTCTCCTCAGGATGCTGTCCCTCACACCGCAAGACCGCCTATGCACCCATGCAAGATTATGCTTTGTGTCTGGTGGACAGGTCGTCAAGTGGTTCATTATGAACTGCTACCAACGGGCCAAACGGTCACTGGAGACCTATACTCGCAGCAATTGAAACGTGTGCAACAGGCATTGCGCCAGAAGGAGCCAGCACTGGTGAATCGCAAAGGTGTGCCTTTCCTCCATGACAACGCCAGGCCACATGTCGCGCGAGTGGTCAGGGATACCATACAACAACTTGGGTGGGAGACTTTGTGCCATCCACCTTATTCACCTGACCTTGCGCCATCCGATTACCACCTCTTCCACTCCCTGGATAATCATCTTTGTGGAAATCCTTCACCAATGAAGCAGACTTGCACAAAGCCCTCACGGACTTCTTTGCGTCAAAACCCCCAGTTCTACCGCAAAGGGCATTGAACAGCTGGAACACGTTGGCAGAAGGTGCTGGATGCCGATGGCGATTACTTCAAGACTAAATATAAGTTACACATACTGTGAAGCGTTTTCTTTTTTCCTTTAAAAACGACAGAACTTTTTGGTTACCTTGTATATTTAATACGATAAATCATATATATGTAATTATTTTATATATATTTATAATAATATAAAATTTTAGAGACAGTTAACCTTCTTTTTTTTAAAAAAATTCATTCACATTATAAATTTTTTAAAATTTTGTTTCGTGTAATGGTAAATTTATTTTTCATTGTCAAATGATTTTTGTCTAAAAATATTTTTTGAATTTTTAAACATTTTGCAAAACTAAAAAAAAAAATGTCCTTTTGCCATTGATTTTTAAATTTTATTTTAATTTTATGTTTTTGAAAATTGATCAATTATTTTTTATTATCCCTTTTGAAAATTGTTTTTATTGAAATCTCTATATTTGATTGGTTTTCCTGAATAAAACCATTTGTTGATACTATTCTTTTAACCAGGTTTCATTGAGAGAATAGTTAATTCTGTTAAGAAAGGGGTTAAAAAAATTTCAAAGCCTGTACACAAAATTAATCTTTCATTTGGAAATGAAACACAACTGAAATTGTATTCTCTTGATTTGAAATGTTTTTTTATGGAAATCATTTTAAAATAAAAATTGTTCATAATTTATTTCTATAATTATATAATAAATATATTAGTAGTATGTTTTTTTGAGACAGTCTTTTTATTTAAATTTTAAAGATTTTTTAAATTTGATATTTTTTTTATATTTTCATTGAAAATTTTTTTTAATTCCAGGAAATTTCAAGAATTTCAAAATACCTGCCATTTTATTTATCTAAAATATTTGAGGATTCTTATATTTCCATAATGGTTTTTTTAAAATTTTACAGTTTGTTTCTTTTTAAGATTATTTATATTTTAGGTTGGTGATGGATTGAAAAACAGACAGAATAATGTAGTAATATATGTAATCTGTTTCAACAGTTTTATTGTATTTTTTTTTTTTTAAAAATAATATATATATATATATATAAATATATATATAATATATCACAGATTTCACTATGACAAATGGACCATTAATTCAAAAATGTAATTTTAGAATGAAAATTCAAAGGATTTCTTTGCCTCAAATAACAAAATTAAAATTAATGATTTTCAAAATGCATTATAAAATACATATATCATCTTCTTAATAATAAGGTAAAATGAAAATAACATTCAAAAAAAATTTTTCAAATTAAAACTCATAAAACAACATTTTAGTTATTTTTTTATAAGGACAAATTCAAAATCACTTTAAAATCACAAACATAATGCAACTGTTTAAATTTTTGACACTATTGGCAAATTCAAATTTCTAAAAAAAATCAAAAATGGATTTAACAGCCATTAGATTTGGGGTTTTGTATTTTGACTAATAAAAAATGAAAATTAAAAAAATTTAATGGTGTTTTTAAATTTTTTTTATAATTTAACTTCAAAATTTTCCAGTGTGCCTCAAGAAATTTTCAAATGTTTTTTTACACAAATGATAAGAGTTTTACAATGAAGAAACTATGAAAATGGGCATTAAAAAAAATAATATTTAAAAAAACTGTTGAATATTTAAAACATGTATTTTTTTAATTTAATTCTGAAAAAATTATTTTAAAATAATAAAAATTCTTTGCAGTTTGTGTAAATTATATTTGATTATGAAAATATATTTAAGGGTATACTCAATAAATTTAAAAAAAATTTTGACAAAATTTTTTTAAAATTCAATTGTATGGTTTTTTTTAAAACTAAGGTTTGAAAAATCTAACTTCTTTAAAATAATCAATGTTCAAATGTTTTTCTTAAGAAAATTGTCCTTGGAGTTCCTTTTTGATTTTAAAATTTTGGTTTTTTCTTTCTAATTGAGAAAATTTCACAAGATTTGATAAAGAATTTTTTCTTTTTTTTAAAAATGACATAATTTTTAAAAAATAAATTCTTCTATTTGTTAGTTTATATATTTTTTAAATGTTTGCTTTATATGAAAATATATATAAATATAGTAAGTGTGGGTAAATTGTAAATTGTGTAGAGTGTTTTTCAATAAAATTTGTTAGATTTGGTAAAAAAAAAAAAAAATTTTAAAAATTTTTTATATATTTTTTCAAACCATTCAATTTTGATAAAAATATTTTTTGTATTTCATATAATAATTAGATTCATCTTTATTATAAAAAATTTCTTCTTGATTTTATCAAATTAATATTGGACATTTCATATAATTATTTACATTTTTTAAAATTGCAGTAATTAAATATAATTTTGTTAATGTGTTTGATGAAAATTTATTTTTTAAATTTTTCTCTTTTAAGATATCTTTTTTCTTTTAATAAAAAATTGTGCAAATAAGCAATGTTTAATAAAATAAATAAATGGGATTTGAATTTTAAAAGAAATTCAAACAAAAAACAAAAAATGTCTAAAATCAAGTTTTAAGAAAATTTTTTGTTCTTTGAGACATGAATAAATTTCTTTTATTAGAAAATTAATTCTAGTTCCTAAAAAAAAAATGTTGACCTGTAAACATCAAATATTTTAACTAAATGCCAATTTTTAAAAAAATTTCAAAAAAAAAATAATTTTTGTGAATAAAAACATTAAAGAAAAAATATTTTTATATCAATTTATTTATGGCAGGTGATTTTGAAAATTTATAAAAATATTCAAAATATATTTATAATTTTTTATATAATTATATATAAATATATTTTGTAAATAAAATTAAAAAAATGTCAAAATTTTTATCTCGTGATGCAATTAATGTTTAAAAAATAAGTGATTCAACTTAATTATTAAATTTTATTTGTTTTCATTTAACCCAAATACTGTTAATTTATAATGGAATTATGAAAAAATCTTTTCAAACATTTTTGTGAAAATCGAAAAGATCATTTCTCTTTGTATCATTACATTATTTAAAACAAATTCGATAATTTTATCATTCAAATTACGTTGATTTTTGAAAAAAAGGAATCCTTTATATCAAAATTAATGCAAATTTTATAAAAAAAATTCAATTTTTATAAACCATGCATTTTTTATTAAAAAAGATGTATTCTCCACTGGTTTAAAATTTCGTCAAAAAGTTAATTTATTGATAAACTAAAATTTTAATAAAAATTATTTCAAAATTTCAATTTTTTTTTAAATATATTATTTAACAAATATTTAATTTTAAAAATTTTTTAAAAGATTTAATTTAAAATTTACTTTCTTTTAATAACATATAAAAATAAAATTACATACAAATTTTATAAAAAAAGATAAAAATTTTATATATATATATAAATCAAATCACCCACCATCTATAATTAAGCATATACCGTTATCTATCTGAAAAAAAAATAAGTGCAAATTCAGCAAATGACAAGATTTTTGATGAGCATATCAATTCGTATAATAAAGCTCTAAAAGAGAGTGGCTACAAAACCCCAAAAACTAACTTATATTAAAAAATGAAAATGGAAAGCAAGGAAAAAAACAGAAGTAGAAAAATAATTTGGTATATGCCCCATACAACCAAAATGGTAAAGAACAAATTAGGACAAAAAATTCCTCGCATTAATAGTCAAGCATTTTCCTAGTAAAAGTAAACTAAGTACTATTTTCAATAAAAATGCACTAAAACTGAGTTACAGCTGTACGGAAAACTTAGAAAAAAAATTATTAAGAAAACATAATGCTAATATCTTAAATAAACACTTATACCAAAACCAAAAAAATTTAGACAACGGAAAAAAAAAAAAAATTGATGAGGATAAACAAAAATTATGTAACTGTAGAAACCCTCATAATTGTCCTCTACAAAATAAATGTCGCACAGAATCATTAGTATACCAATGCAATATCTCTTCGATTGAAAATCCTGAAAACATCAAAAAATATATATAGGTTGCACTAATTATGAGTTCAAAAAAAATATTCAACCAACATCAAAAGTTCATTTAGGATAAATAAATATAAAAATCAAACATCTCTCTCAAAGTACTTCTGGCACATAAAACAATGAAATAAAACACCTACAGTAAAATGGAAAATTAATAAGAAAAGCTAGAATATGTAGGTCATTAAATGACCCATGTCCTTTGTGCATACATGAAAAATATATATTACTAAGTTTATAAAAAATAAAAATTTACTGAATCAGAGAAATGAAATAGCTATTTTATGCTGTCATTGTCAAAAATTTTCCTTAAATAATATTTAAAAAAAAATTAAAAAAATGCAACCTGGTAATATACATACTTATATTTAATGTGAAAAAATAATTTTATATACTGTAAGTAATTCTATTACATTTACTTGTTTTATAAAAATAAAAAAATATAGTCTATTAAAATTAACAATGAAAATATTTTAAAGTTGTATTTTAAATTTTAGTTAAAACCAATTCTAACCTAAACATCTTTTAAAATTGTAGTTAAATAAAACGTATTCTAACCTAAACACCTCTCTAAAGTACTTAAATGAATCCAATAAAACACCTACAGTAAAATGAAATTGATATGAAAAAACGCTAGAAGATGTAAGCCATTGAATGACCCATGTCCTTTGTACTTACATGAGAAACTATATATTACTAGGTTTATAGAAAAATAAAAAGTTTACTAAATCAGAGAAATGAATTAGCTATTTTTGCCGTCATTGTCAAAAATTTTACTTAAATAATTTTTAAATAAAATTTTTTTTTTAAAATTGTGACCTGTTAATATACATATTTATACTTGATTCTGAAAAATAATTTTACATACTCTAATTTTCTATACATTTACTTGTTTTAAAAAAGAAATATAGTATATTAAATATTAAAAGTGAAAATATTTTTAAAATTGTAGTTAAATAAAACGTATTCTAACCTAAACATCCACTAAAAAAATCTTTAAGTATACAAATAGAAAAAAAAAAAAAAGAATTTTTTTGCCGTTAACAATAATTTTTTTTAAATCAGACGACATGCATTTAATGGATGTTAGAATTCATTGAAAAATACATCCCTATCCCTACCAAAACGTAACTAATAACTGATACAACAAAATACAGCGATAATGAACACGCAACCACCCCCTTTGTCTGGATGAATGGATTTCTCTGTATCCTTGGAAACGTTTATATGGGAATATTCGTATTTTGGTGAATGTTCGTATCTATTTTGGATGTGTTTTAATGCTAACGGCGTCTCTAATTTAAATAAAAAGACGCGAATCTTCTAAGAGAGTAGTCGCTAAAAATTAAAAATTTAAGAACGAGGCGAGAAGTCGCCCAGTATTTAAAATAGGGAGAATGGCCCCTGTCCAATTTAAATGAATTAAGAGAGTAATCATCTTGTCTTTTTTCATCGCCTCAGAAAAACTTTTAAAAATGATAAGATTATTTGATCCTAATTTTTTATTTAAAAAGGCTTATTTGATCCTAATCTTTTAAATTGGCTTAGTTAATATGTTTATATTAACTTATTACTTATTATTTATAATTTATTTATTGCAGAAAGAGTCTAACAAAAATTATTGAAATTGTACCTTGCTTTGGATATCTCGAAACTTAAATTGATATCGTTATAGGACAACTGTCCTTTGGACAATTTTTATGGACAACTGCCTCCTGGACAATTGCCCCATAGGAATCGTTATCAAGATTCGACAGCCAGAATAGCAAATATCGTACAAGACTTCGAGAACAACCATGTTCTGAATTTTGGAATTTTATATCCCTATAATATATGCAATTTTAGTTGCATAATTATCGTGATATAAAAATATATATCTTATTATTGGATAATAATTATAATTGGATAACATGAGTAAGAATGGATTTATTGTAATTATTAATCATTTTTTTATAAACGTTAGTTTAACCAGACAATTATTAAGTATGTCATTAGTGATTATTGAATTTGGGTATAGCCCAAATTCAAAAAAATTTTGTTTAATAATTATAGTGATATAAAAATATAAATTTATTATTGGATAATACTTCATACTGGATGACAGATAAATCATGAAAATAAAACCTTAATTACCGTATTTAACGGCATATAAAACGCACGTGTGTATAAGACGCAAATAAATTTCAGCAACAAAAATTTCCAAAAAATTCAATTAGTAAAAAAATATTAGTAAATGGCACAGCCTAGGCTATCTTTATGAAATTTATTATTTTGGTTAAACAAGCCATGATTACAATTAAACGAAAAATATTTATAGGAAAAAAAAAAACACGAGCCTATTAAAAACTTTATTATATCCAAAGGTAAGAAAACAAAAAAGAAAAATCAAGCTTTTATTACAAGTGAGCAAAACAGTACAGTTACCATTGTTATAAAATAAAATAAGACATATCTCGGCTGATTTACAGGCAAATAAACTAACATACTCAAGAGCGAGAGCCGGATGTGAACGGGACAAAGCCCCGTCACAAAATGACCATTATCTTTGTTTACAAATGTTCCCGACGCACGAGTTCCAGTCGAAAAATAAAATAATATTTAAAATGTTCTATTTTTCGTATAATAAAAATGCTTCCCTCTTAATTATACTCGCTCCGTTTTTCGAGCCTGTTAAGCCATAAAAAAAAAATAAAATTTCAAACACGGAAGTACAACAGGCAGTCAACAGGTGGCCAGGGAAGAGACCTGTCACGGTCAGGCTGAGCAAATTAGCAGCTTTGTCAGCAGGGGAGTTTTTTAGCGTCAACCTGTGTGAACTACTATGAGAGATCGACCTAGATCCGAAGCCGGCTTATGAACTATACCAGAAGGTAGTTGTCCCAAACCATCACGTTCCTGTTGAAATAAATATCGTAAATCTATTTTTGCTGTTGTCGTATTTTTTTTTGCAACCATACGCTTGTCTATAACACAATTAAAATTTTATTCATCTTCAAATCCATAAAAAAAATCTTCGTTATCAAACAAAAAACTCTGATATACAATTTCAATACTACTATCATCGTCGTTAGATGATGCATCATCTTTAAAAAATTTGAGAGTTGCAGGAGATTCCGAAAAGTCTTTTGGAGGCCGTGTTGAAATAATGGCGATTTTATTGAATAAATTTACACTTCAGTATTTCAAGATATTTCTTCTTTTTTTTTTTTTTTTTTTTATTTGGTAAATATATCTGTTAAAACATGACGCAACACCGCAAATATGCAATGTCGATAATTTCCCCATCGTACCCTATTATAATATTTTTTATTATATTTTACATCGCTACATTTAAAATTATTTCATGTTTCGGAACTTTAATGTTCCTTCATCGGACAATGATAGATAACTCATGACGAAAATGATTTATTTTCTTCCCACTAGAAAACAAATCATTACCTCATTTGAAAGTTAAAAAAGGGATCACTCTGTTTTTTAAAAATTAAAAAAAATAAATTTTTGTGGGCATGTCTTTTCAAACCAAATCAAGAGACAGTTCTAAACTAAAAGAAAAATAAAAAATTCTAGGTCAGAGTTTATGGGTAGGTGGGTTATTTATTCATGTCTAGATAAATCGACATTTTACGTACGTCCGACAGCAAACTGTTGCAAACGAAGTTTAGATGAAATGAATTAATCAAGGTTATATTTAAAAAAAGGTAATTTTAAGGAATTTCAATTTTTTTTTATGCCACAAAACTTCCTTAAAGTGGTCGCTAGTATAATTTAAAAAATTTTATATGGAATCTAAAATTGATACTTATTATATTGAATGGGTAAAAATGCAACAAGGCAATTTTAAAGTTGGTAAAATCAAAGAATTAAGTAAATATAGGTGTCTTCATGAGATCGCTAAAAAAAGAGCATAGCATGACGAAAAAGACGCCAAACTTGATCAAAACAAAATTTTATCGTGTAAATGTTTATGTTATTATTAAAAGGAAAGATCAAAGTATTTTTGGGGTTTTTTTTTTACAATTTTTAATCATTCCTATCACGTCCAAAATTTTCGTTAAAAATCTTGTTTTTTTTTGTCAAAAAATTGACAGATAATTATTTCAACTATTTTTTATTTTAAAAAAAAAATGAAATCTCAGTTTGAAATTCTTTTAAAAATCAGTTATAATTTTTTCAAAACTTATTTTAAGAAAATCAGAAATTATAATGTTTATTTAAAATATTTTGAAACAAGCATTAATATTTAGTTTCTGCGCCGAAAAAATGTAGTTTGAAAATAAAACAAAGCAGGTCATAACATTTCGTGTCACTTGTCAGGTGATGTTTGACAATTTTAAGACGTCATTGATGACAGCTTACGTGAAGATAATTTATTCTACTGAAGGAGAGAAAGTGAAATTATTTAGATTTAAAAAGAACAAATTATTTACATCGTTATTTTTAAGGAAAACTTTCAGCGCTCTAATTTTTTTTTTTTTTTTTTGTACTTATTTTCACCTTTAGGTTTACGATGCTTTATGGAAAATATATTATAAAGAAATTAAAATAAGACTGTTGAGAGTGAGTTTAAATTTCATAAGAAAGGTATCTAATTAATTTATAGGTACGTTTCTTATGAAATTTTATCTGAAGTGTACATAAAATGCTATAATTTTATGTACATTTATTACATTTTACTGTGTTATTTGTATTTCCATTCATTTTATTATTAATTTTTGATATTTCATTGATGGAAAAATGTCATAACTGAGATTAATATAAAAATAAGATTATACAAATTTCATAAGATGATACTGATACTTGTAGGTACCCTTCTCAGTTGAAATTGAAAAATCAAATTAACTTCTCCACACGTGTTTCATAAAAGTAAAGACCTTAACAGCGGAGAGCAATACTTAACTCAAATAATGCAACTTAATTGTATTCTGGTTGGTCTTGCGTACTTTATAATTACAGCCCGATTATAAACACAAAATTACATTTCTTAATTACTGCGGATCTTCTGATTAGTCAAAATGATGCAATTTACAACGCGCTAAAAAGATCTATCTCATAAGGACATTTACGAAACTGAATGCGGCTTTTAACTAATTATATAATATTTTTTAACAACTTAAATGTAAAAATTTATTAAAATTAAAAAATAACAAATAATTGTATTAAAAATTCAATTTTCATCGAAAAAAATTTTTTTTTTTAGAAAATATTGTCCATATTCATAAAAACAACTAAAAACAAATAAAAGCATTTGAAATTAAATAATATTTTTGTTTTATTGAGTTTTGTATGTTACAATTCATAGCTGATTTTCAGGTAGGCGGGGTCCAATTAAAAAAAAACATGATTTGCTTTCATCAAAGCCTTGTGCTTTTAAAATATTATAATCACTAAAACTGAATGCGACTGAATTTCTAGAGTTTTTATAAAATTTGTTATAGGAGGAGTAATAAATATAAAAAAAATTTTTTTCCATGACTTAAAAAAAAAAAAATATATTTATAATAATTTCCATCATTTGTGAATAGTTTCTGAAAGTTTCATTTTTTATCTAAAATTATTTTTACTTCACATGATTAATTTTACAAAAGCAAAACAATAAATACAAAAAATCATGTATCAAAAAAATTATTTTATGCCTATCACAGAACAACAAGGTTTTTTTTCAAAATTTATTTATTCTAAAATGGATAATTTTTGTGTGTGTGTATGTGTCTGTCTGTTATTCCTTTATATTTGATATCTTTCTTTTTATTTTTCAGCCTTTTTATCACAAAACATCCTCTTTTTACACAGTATTTTTATTGTCTTGTTCCTTTATATATGGGATCTTTTTTATATTTTTCCCATTTAAATATCAGAATGCAATAAAATTTCATTTACAATCAATTTTTATATATAATGCAATCTATTTAATACATTTAAATATCGATTGACATAATAAAAATTCTAAACAATGTTTTGATTTTGCAATTTTTGTTTGAGTTTTATAATTTACCAATTAAGTAATCCTTATAAAAATAAAAAAAACTAATTTAGGGTTTGTTATACTCATTTATATATATATATTATGTATTTCAATTTTATTTTTTTATCTTTTTTTATGGTTGGTATATAATAAAATTTCCTTATATATACATGTGTTTGTATAATAAAAATATATTTATATATATATATAACATATTTATATATATATCATGTTACATATATATATATATATATATATATATATATATAAATATATATTTTAAATATATATATTGATATATATATTTTGTCTATATATATAAATATTTTGGGTCAAATATATATATATATATAAATATATATATATTTATATTGAATTTTCTGATATATAAATATATATATATTATTTGAACTCATATTCCTATAAAAGTTATCTTCCTAACAACAGAAATATATATATATATATAAATATATATATATATATATATATATATATATACACATGTGTGTGTTGAAAATATATAAATAGGAAATAACTATTAGGTAAATAATCCAAAGTATATATTTTATATATATTTTAAAAATATATATATATATATATATATATATAATTATTTATTTAAAAATATGATTCCAACTCGCGACATAAGAGGTTCCATGTTTCAAAACAAGAGCTGAAAACTTTAATATAATTATTTGAATTAAATTGAGTTAAAATAAGCTCTGTTCCATCTTCAAGCGAAATTTTTTTTTGAATAACTTATTTCTGAAATTTACGTGCCTTCATAATGGAAATCAAAATTTCCATGGTAACAGCTAGGGCAAATTGTTTAAATTGGGTAGGCGTGTGTTGGATGTTAATAATAAGTATCAGTATAGAGTGACTTTCATAGATGTCAAGTCAGGAAAGGTGGGGGTGTCTAAATTTGAAACGGAAGATGTTTTAGCCTAGTCTGGTTGGCGTGTCTATGGAGATTTATTTATTTTTTTTTTTTTTTTTTTATGAAAGGGCATTTGTGCATATAAAAAAAAATGCCGTAACGTTTGTTTTTTGACGACTTCATAAAGGGTTATCTTTTTTGTAGGGTATTTAAACTATTTATTTGGGCTAT
>CAHIKZ030004700.1:1625000-1702409 GCA_903632075.3 Acanthosepion pharaonis | reverse complement strand
GCATTCTTCTTTTCAGGCTTCTTTTTAGACTTCTTTTACTTTCACTTAGTTTGTATCGTATTCTTTTTCAGGCTTTTTTTAGAATTCTTTTTCTCTTTTGTTTGTATCGCATTCTTCTTTCGAACTATTTTTAGACTCTTTACTTTCCTTTGTTTGTATTCTTTTTAAGGCTTCTTTTTAGGCTTCTTTTCGACTTTGTTTTTGTATCGCATTCTTCTTTTCAGGCTTCTTTTTAGACTTCTTTTACTTTCTCTTTGTTTGTATCGTATCTTTTCTTTTCAGGCTTCTTTTTTAGATTCTTTATTTTTCTTTTGTTTGTATCGCATTCTTCTTTTTCGGCTTCTTTTTTTAAATTCTTTTTTACTTTCCTTAGTTTGTATGGTGCTTCTTTTTCATTTCTTTTTTAGAATTCTTTTACTTTCCATGTTTTGTATCGCATTCTTTTTTCAGTTTTTTTTTAGACTTTTTTTTTCTCTTTGTTTGTATCATATCTTCTTTTCAGGCTTCTTTTTTTAGACTTTTTGCTTTCTCTTTGTTTGTATCATTCTTCTTTCAGGCTTTTTTTGGAATTCTTTTACTTTCATTTAGTTTTGTATCGTATTCTTTTTTTTTCTTTTTTTTAGAATTCTTTTACTTTCTCTTTGTTTATCGCATTCTTCTTTTCAGGCTTCTTTTTTAGACTTCTTACTTTCTCTTTGTTTGTATCTTTCAGGCTTCTTTTTAGATTCTTTTCTCATTCTTCTTTTCAGGCTTCTTTTTAGAATTCTTTTACTTTTTTTTCTTTTTTTAGACTTCTTTTACTTTCACAGTTCTTTCTTTTTTTCAGGCTTCTTTTTAGACTTCTTTTTACTTTCTCTTTGTTTGTATCGCATTCTTCTTTTCAGGCTTCTTTTTTCAGAGACTTCTTTTTGCTTTCTCTTTGTTTTGTATCGCATTCTTCTTTTCAGGCTTCTTTTTAAATTCTTTTACTTTCCTTGTTTGTATCGCATTCTTCTTTTCAGGCTTTTAGACTTACTTTTTTCCTTTTGTTTGTATCGCATTCTTTTTTCAGGCTTCTTTTAGACTTTTTTACTTCTCTTTGTTTTTTCCATTTCTTCTTTTCAGGCTCTTTTTTCTTTTACTTTCTCTTTGTTTGTCATTCTTCTTTTCAGGCTTTTTTTAGACTTTTTTAATTTCACTTAGTTTTGTTTCGCATTCTTCTTTTTCAGGCTTCTTTTAGAATTCTTTTTATTTTCATTTGTTTGTATCGCATTCTTCTTTTCAGGCTTCTTTTTGGGAATTCTTTTACTTTTCTCATTGTTTTGTATCGCATTCTTTTCAGGCTTCTTTTAGACTTTTACTTTCACTTAGTTTTACTTTCTCTTTCTTTTTTCTTTTAGCTTTTTCTTTTTTTAGTTTCTCATTTTCTTTTTTTTAGGCTTCTTTTCTTTTTACTTTCTCTTTTACTGCTTTGTATCGCATTCTCTTCTTTTCTGCTTTTTCATTTCTTCTTTTACTTTCTCTTTGTTTCTTTTTTACATTCTTCTTTTCTGAGTTCTTTTTACTGCTTTTTTACTTTCTCTTCTTTTTTTCTATTCTTTTTTTTCTGAGTTCTTTTAGACTTTTTTACTTTTTGTATCGCTTTCTTTTCTTTTTTCACTGTTTTCTATTCTTCTTTTCTGAGGTTTCTATTTATTGCTTTTTGAATCGCTTCTTTTCAGGCTTTCTCTTTTTTTTTTTTTACTTTTTTCTTTTTCTGGCTTTTTTTACTTCTTTTTTACTTTCTCTTCTTTTCTGCTTCTTTTCAGGCTTCTTTTTTAGTTCTTTTTACTTTCTCTTTGTTTGTATCATCTCATTTTTTCAGGCTTTTTTTAGAATTCTTTTACTTTTCTGAGTTTGTCATTTACTTCTTCTTTTCAGGCTTCTTTTTAGACTTCTTTTACTTTCTTTTTTTGTTTGTATCATTTTTCTTTTTTTCAGGCTTCTTTTCTGCATTCTTTTACTTTCCTTTTTCTATCGCATTCTTTTCTTTTTCTCATTTTACTTTTCTCTTTTTCTTTTTTTTCTTCTTTTTGATTCTTTTTCACATAGTTTTATCGCTCTTTTCTTTTCTGACTTCTTTTTTTTGTACTTCTTTTACTTTCTCTTCTTTTTGTATTTCTATTTTTTCTTTTCTGAGTTCTTTTTTTCTTTTACTTTCTCTTTGTTTTATGCTTTCTTCTTTTTCTTTTCTGAGTTCTCATTTACTGATTTTTTTTTTTTTCTCTTCTTTTTCTGCTTTTTTTTTTTCTTCTTCAAACTTCTTTTTACTTTTCTCTTCTTTTCGGCTTTTCTCATTTACTGCTTTTTCTTTTTCTTCTTTTCTGCTTTTCTTTTTTCTGCTTTTTTTTTCAGGCTTCTTTTCATTCTTTTCTTTCTTTTCTTTTCTTCTTCTTTTTTTCTTTGTTTTTTACTTTCTCTTTTTTCTGCATTCTTCTTTTTTCACTTTTTCTACTTTCTCTTCTTTCGCATTTTCTTTTTTTCTTTTTAAGTTCTTTTTACTTTCTTTTTTCTGCTTTCTCATTTTTCTTTTCAGCTTTCTTTTTTACTTTCTTTTACTTTCTCTTCTTTTTGTTCTCGCATTCTTTTTTTTTTTTTACTTTTTTTCTTTTTCTTTTTTTTCTGCTTTTCTTCTTTTTCTTTTCTCTTTTCAGGCTTCTTTTACTTCTTTTACTTTCTCTTCTTTTCTGCTTTTCTATTTTTCTTTTCTAGTTCATTTGTTTTTACTGCTTTTTTTACTTTTCTCTTCTTTTCTGTTTTCTATTTTTCTTTTTTTGAGTTCTCATTTACTTCTTTTACTTTCTCTTTTTTTCTGCTTTTTTATTTTCTTTTCTGAGTTCTTTTTTTTCTTTTTTACTTTCTCATTTGTTTTTTACTTTTCTTCTTTTCTTCTTTCTTAGATTTCTTTTTTACTTTCTTTTTGTTTCTCGCATTTTCTTTTCAGAGTTCTTTTTTACTTCTTTTACTTTCTCTTCTTTTGTCTTCTTTCTTCTTTTCAGGCTTCTTTTTCTCAGACTTCTTTTACTTTCTCTTTTTTTTATCGCTTTCTTCTTTTCATTTCTTTTTTTTCTCTTCTTTTCTGCTTTTTTACTTTTCTTTTTTTTTTCTTTTTCTTTTTACTTTCTCTTTTTTGTTTGTATCTCATTTCTTTTTTTTTTGAATTTCTCTTCTTTTTTGACTTCTTTTTTCACTTTCTTTTCTTTTTGTATTCTCATTTGTATTCTTTTCAGGCTTTCTTTTTTGCTTTTCTACTTCTTTTTCTTTTTTACTTTGTTTTTACTTTCTCTCTTCTTCTTTTTCTAGGCTTCTTTTTAGATTTCTTTTTTCCTTTTTTTTTCTCTTCTTTTCTTCTTTTCAGGCTTCTTTTTCTGACTTCTCATTTCTCTTTTACTTTCTCTTCTTTTCTGGCTTTTTTAGAATTTCTTTTCTTTCTCATTTTTTGTATCGCATTCTTCTTTTCAGGCTTTTTCTTTTTTTTTGTATCATTTCTTCTTTTCAGTTTCTCATTTACTTCTTTTTACTTTCTTTTTTTCTGGCTTTTTTTCAGAGTTCTTTTACTTTTTTACTTTTCTTTGTTTTCTCATTTCTTTTTACTTTTCTTTTTTTCGACTTCTTCTTTTTGCTTTTTCTATTTTTACTTTTTCTTTCTTTTTCTCATTCTTCTTTTTCAGGCTTCTTTTTTTAGACTTTTTTTACTTTCTTTTTTCTCTTTTTATCGCTTTCTTTCTTTTCTTTTCTTCTTTTTTTTCACTTCTTTTACTTTCTCTTCTTTTTTGTTTCGCATTCTTCTTTTCAGGCTTCTTTTTTTACTTCTTTTTACTTTCTCTTTGTTTCTGCTTTTCTCTTTTCTTTTCAGGTTCTTTTTTAACTTCTTTTACTTTCTCTTCTTTTCTTCTTCTTTTTTTTTTCTTTTCTTTCAGGCTTCTTTTAGACTTCTTTTTACTTTCTCTTTTCTTTGTTTCGCATTCTTCTTTTCAGTTCTTTTTAGACTTCTTTTACTTTCTTCTTTTCTGTTTTTATTTTTCTCTTCTTTTCTCATTTAGGCTTTTTCAGGCTTTTTTTCTTTTCTTTTACTTTTCTTTGTTTTCTTCTTTTCTTTCTTCTTTTTCAGGCTTCTTTTTCTCATTTTCTTCTTTTTCTTTTACTTTCTTTTTTTTTTTTCTATCGCATTCTTTTTTTCAGGCTTCTTTTTTACTTTCTTTTACTTTCTCTTTGTTTTTCTCGCATTTTCTTTTCAGGCTTTTTTTTACTTCTTTTTACTTTCTTCTTTTTTTTTTGCATTCTTCTTTCTCTTTTTTTTTTACTTCTTTTACTTTCTCTTTTTTGTTTTTACTTTTCTTTTTTTTTCTCATTTTTCTTTTTAGAATTCTTTTTTTACTTTCTCTTTGTTTTCTATCTTTCTTCTTTTTTCTGGCTTCTTTTTTACTTCTTTTACTTTCTCTTTGTTTTATCATTCTTCTTTTCAGGCTTCTTTTTTTCTCTTTTTTCTCTTTCTTTTTATCTTTTTCTTTTCTTTTTGCTTTTTTCTTTTCTTTCTCGTTTTCTTCTTTTTTACTTCTTTTACTTTCTCTTTGTTTTTCTGCTTTTCTATTTTTTTTTCTGGCTTCTTTTTTTTCAGGCTTTTTTCTTTTTTACTTTCTCTTCTTTGTATCTTTTTCTTCTTTTCTGGCTTCTTTTTACTTCTTTTACTTTCTCTTTAGTTTTTCTCGCTTTTCTTTTTTCAGGCTTCTTTTTAGACTTTTTTTAATTTCTTTTCTGCTTTTCTTTTTTTTTTCTGATTCTTTTTTACTTCACTTTCTCTTCTTTTCTGCTTTTTTTTTCTTTTTCTTTTTTGTTTCGCATTCTTCTTTTCAGGCTTCTTTTTCTTTTTACTTTCACTTTTCTTTTCTGTTTTCTCATTTTTTTTTTTTTTCTCTTCTTTTCTGCTTTTTTTTTTTTTTCTTTTTTCTTCTTTTTTCACTTTCTCTTTTACTTTGTATCTTTCTCTTCATTCTTCTTTTCTACTTTCTTTTTTTTCTGACTTCTTTTTTTACTTTCTTTTTGTTTGTATCGCATTCTTCTTTTCAGGCTTCTTTTTTAGACTTTTTTACTTTCTCTTTTTTTGTTTTCTATTCTTCTTTTCAGGCTTCTTTTTTTACTTCTTTTTACTTTCTCTTTGTTTGTTCTTTTCTTCTTTTCAGGCTTTTTTTAGAATTCTTTTTACTTTCTTTTTACTTTATCGCATTCTTCTTTTTTCAGGCTTTTTTAGACTTCTTTTTACTTTCTCTTTTTCTTTTTTGTATCGCATTCTTCTTTTCAGGCTTCTTTTTTAGAATTCTTTTTACTTTCTCTTTGTTTGTATCTTTTCATTCTTTTTTTCAGGCTTCTTTTTTAGACTTCTTTTTACTTTCTCTTTGTTTGTATTCGCATTCTTCTTTTCAGGCTTCTTTTTAGAATTCTTTTACTTTCTCTTTTTTTGTTTTCTCGCATTCTTTTTCAGGCTTCTTTTTAGATTTTTTACTTTCTCTTTGTTTGTATCGCATTCTTCTTTTCAGGCTTCTTTTAGATTTTTTTTTCTGCTTTCTCTTCTTTTCTTTTTCTTTTTTTTGTTCTTTTCTTCTTTTCTCATTTCTTTTTACTTTTTTACTTTCTTTGTATCGCATTTTCTCATTTCAGCTTTTTTTTTCAGGCTTCTTTTTACTTTTTTTTTGTTTTCTTTTTTCGCATTTTCTTTTCAGGCTTCTTTTCTACTTTTTTACTTTCTCTTTGTTTGTTCGCATTCTTCTTTTCAGGCTTCTTTTTAGAATTCTTTTACTTTCTCTTTTTTGTTTCTACTTTTTCTTTTTCAGGCTTCTTTTTTACTTCTTTTTTACTTTCTTTAGTTTGTTTTCGCATTTTTCTTTTCTGAGTTCTTCATTTTAGACTTTTTTTTCTCTTCTTTTCTTTTTTTTGTTCTTTTAGACTTCTTTTATTTCTTTTTTTCTTTTTCTCTTTTTTTTTCTTTCTTTTACTTTCTCTTTTTGAACTTTGTATCTTTTCATTCTTCTTTTCAGGCTTCTTTTTAGAATTTTTTACTTTCTCTTTGTTTGTATCGCATTCTTCTTTTTTCTGGCTTCTCATTTACTTTTTTACTTTCTCTTCTTTTCTGCTTCTATTTCTTCTTTTCAGGCTTCTTTTTTCTTTTTTTTCTCTTTCTTTTGTATCTTTTTCTTTTCAGGCTTTTTTTTCTTTCTTTTTACTTTCTCTTTTTTGTATCGCATTCTTCTTTTCAGGCTTCTTTTTAGACTTTTTTTTTCTTTGTTTTTTTTTTTCTTTCTTTTCTTTTTTTCTTTTTTTCTTTTCAGGTTCTTTTTTTTACTTCTTTTTTTTTTCTCTTTTTCTTTTTATCGCATTCTTTTTTTCTTTTTTCTCATTTACTTCTTTTTTTCTTTTCTTTTTTATTTTCTTTTTGTTTGTATTTTCTTCTTTTCAGGCTTTTTTTTCTGCTTTTTACTTTTCTTTTCTTTGTTTGTTACTGCTTTTCTTTCTTTTTTTTCTCTTTTTTTTAGAATTTTCTTTTTACTTTCTCTTTGTTTTTTTCGCATTCTTCTTTTTTTTTAAATTTCAGGCTTCTTTTTTCAGACTTCTTTTTTTTTTTTCTTTCTCTTTGTTTGTATCGCATTCTTCTTTTCAGGCTTCTTTTTTTTTATTTCTTTTTTTACTTTCTCTTTCTGTTTTTCATTTCTGCTTTCTTCTTTTTCAGGCTTCTTTTCATTTTCTGGCTTTTTTACTTTCTTTTTTTTGTATCGCATTCTTCTTTTCAGGCTTCTTTTTTTTCTCTGCTCTTTTACTTTCTCTTTGTTTGTATCATTCTTCTTTTCAGGCTTCTTTTCTTTTTTCTTTTACTTTCTCTTTCTCTTTTTTTTTGCATTCTTCTTTTCAGGCTTCTTTTCATTTACTTCTTTTTTACTTTCTCTTCTTTGTATCGCATTCTTTTTCTTTTTTTTCAGGCTTCTTTTTTTTTTCTACTTTCTTTTTTTGTATCGCATTCTTCTTTTCAGGCTTTTTTAGTTTTTTCTGTTTTTCTCATTTACTTTTTTTTTTAGATTCTTCTTTTCTTTTTTTGTTTCTCTTCTTTTTTCTGAGTTCTTTTACTTTTTACTTTTCTCTTTTGTCGCATTTCTTCTTTTTTCAGGCTTCTTTTTAGACTTCTTTTACTTTCTCTTTGTTTGTATCGCATTCTTTTTTTCTTTTCTTCTTTTTTCATTTCTTTTTACTTTCTTTTTTTGTATTCTATTCTTCTTTTCAGGTTCTTTTTTAGACTTCTTTTTTACTTTCTCTTTTTTTGTATTTCTTCTTTTTTTCAGTTCTTTTTTACTGCTTTTTTACTTTCTCTTCTTTGTATCGCATTCTTCTTTTCAGGCTTTTTTTTCATTTACTGAATTTCTTTTTTCTTTTTACTTTTGTTTGTATCATTCTTCTTTTTTTCAGGCTTCTTTTTTAGTTCTTTTATTTCTTTTCTTGTATCTTCTTTTTTTCAGGCTTCATTTTAGATTCTTTTACTTTCTCTTTGTTTGTATCTACATTTTTCTTTTCTGGCTTCTTTTTAGAATTCTTTTACTTTCTCTTTTCTTTGTATCGCATTCTTCTTTTCAGGCTTCTTTTTTACTTCTTTTTACTTTCTCTTTGTTTGTATCGCATTCTTCTTTTCAGGCTTCTTTTTTAGAATTCTTTTACTTTCTCTTTTTTTTTTCTTTTTCTTTTCTTTTAGAATTCTTTTTTTTTTTGTACTTTTCTTTTCTTTTCTGAGCTTCTTTTTTTTTCTGCTTTCTTTTTACTTTTCTACTTTCTTTTTGTTTGTCATTCTTCTTTTCAGGCTTCTTTTTTTCTGAATTCTTTTTTTTCTTTTCTTTTTCTCATTTTCTTCTTTTTTGTTTTTATTCTTTTTGCTTTTTCTTTTTTTCTTTTTTTTTTTCAGGCTTTTTTACTGCTTTTTTACTTTCTCTTCTTTTCTATCGCATTCTTCTTTTTTCTGGCTTCATTTAATTCTTTTACTTTCTCTTTGTTTGTTTCTATTCTTCTTTTCAGGCTTCTTTTTAATTCTTTTACTTTCTCTTCTTTTTGTTTCATATTTTCTTTTCAGGCTTCATTTAGACTTCTTTTCTTTCTTTTCTGTTTGTATTCTTTTTTTTCAGGCTTCTTTTGGATTTACTTCTTTTTACTTTCTCTTTGTTTGTATCGCATTCTTCTTTTTTCAGGCTTCTTTTTAGAATTCTTTTTTACTTTCTCTTTTTTTGTTTCGCATTCTTCTTTTCAGGCTTCTTTTTTTTAGAATTCTTTTACTTTCTCTTTGTTTGTATTTCTTTTTTCTTTTTTCTGGCTTCTTTTAGAATTCTTTTTTTTTCTCTTCTTTTGTGCTTTTCATTCTTCTTTTCAGGCTTCTTTTTAGAATTCTTTTACTTTCTCTTTGTTTGTATCGCATTCTTCTTTTCAGGCTTCTTTTTAGACTTCTTTTACTTTCACTTAGTTTGTATTTTCTTCTTCTTTTCAGGCTTCTTTTTAGAATTCTTTTACTTTCTCTTCTTTTTGTATTTCATTCTTCTTTTTTCAGGCTTCTTTTTTACTTCTTTTTCGCACTTTCTCTTCTTTGTATCGCATTCTTCTTTTCAGGCTTCTTTTTTTAGGCTTCTTTTTTTACTTTCTCTTTGTTTGTATCGCATTCTTCTTTTCAGGCTTCTTTTTAGACTTTCTTTTACTTTCTCTTTGTTTTATCGCATTCTTCTTTTCAGGCTTCTTTTTGAATTCTTTTTTTTTCTCTTTGTTTTCTTCTTTTCATTCTTTTTTTTTTCTTTTTACTTCTTTTTTGAATTCTTTTCTACTTTCTCTTTTTTTGTTTGTATCGCTTTCTTCTTTTCAGGCTTCTTTTTTTTGCTTCTTTTTTTCTTTTCTCTTTGTTTGTATCGCATTCTTCTTTTCAGGCTTCTTTTTTAATTCTTTTACTTTCTCTTTTTTTTGTTTTCGCATTCTTCTTTTTTCTCATTTCTTTTTTTTCTCTTCTTCTTTTTTTACTATTCTTTTTCTTTTCTGTTCTTTTACTGCTTTTACTTTCTCTTCTTTTCTGCTTTTTCATTTTTTTTTCAGGCTTCTTTTTTAGACTTCTTTTTTACTTTCTCTTCTTTTTCTGCTTTCTTCTTTTCAGGCTTCTTTTTAGAATTCTTTTTTTCTCTTTTTTTGTATCTTCTTCTTTTCAGGCTTTTTTTGTTCTTTTTACTTTCTCTTTGTTTGTATCGCATTCTTCTTTTCAGGCTTCTTTTTAGACTTCTTTTACTTTCTCTTTGTTTGTATCGCATTCTTCTTTTCAGGCTTCTTTTTAGAATTCTTTTACTTTCTCTTTGTTTGTATCGCATTCTTCTTTTCAGGCTTCTTTTAGAATTCTTTTTTTCTTTTGTTTGTATCTCATTCTTCTTTTTACTTTCTTCTTTTCTGCTTTTTCTTTTTTTTTTTTTTACTTTCTCTTCTTTTCTGCTTTTCTATTTTTCTTTTCTTCTTTTTTCATTCTTTTACTTTCTCTTTCTTTGTATCTGCATTCTTCTTTTCTTTTTCTGAGGCTTCTTTTTGAATTCTTTTACTTTCTCTTTGTTTGTATCGCATTCTTCTTTTCAGGCTTCTTTTTAGAATTCTTTTACTTTCTCTTTGTTTGTATCGCATTCTTCTTTTCAGGCTTCTTTTTAGAATTCTTTTACTTTCTCTTTTGTTTGTTTTTTCTATTCTTCTTTTCAGGCTTCTTTTTTACTTTTTTTTACTTTCTCTTCTTTTATCTTTTCTTCTTCTTTTCAGGTTTCTTTTTAGACTTTCTCTTTACTTTTCTGCTTTTTTACATTTTTTTTTCTGAGTTCTTTTAGAAATTCTTTTACTTTTTTCTCTTCTTTTCTGCTTTTTCTTCTTTTCAGGCTTCTTTTTCATTTTTACTTTCTTTTCTTGTATCGCATTCTTCTTTTCAGGCTTTTTTAGACTTCTTTTCTTTCTCTCATTTGTCTTTTCTACATTCTTCTTTTCTACTTCTTTTTCTGAGTTCTCTTTTACTGCTTTTTACTTTCTTTTACTTTTTTGTATTTTTCTTTTTTTTTTCAGGCTTCTTTTTAAATTCTTTTCTACTTTCTCTTTGTTTGTATCGCTTCTTCTTTTTCAGGCTTCTTTTAGAATTTTTTTTTTTACTTTCTCTTTGTTTTCTTTTTTCTTTTTTTCTTTTCAGGCTTCTTTTTTATTCTTTTACTTTCTCTTTGTTTGTTCGCATTCTTCTTTTCAGGCTTCTTTTTTGACTTCTTTTTACTTTCTCTTTGTTTGTATCGCATTCTTTTCTTTTTCAGGCTTCTTTTTACTTCTTTTCTACTTTCTCTTTTCTTTTCTCGCATTCTTCTTTTTCAGGCTTCTTTTTCTCATTTCTTTTACTTTCTCTTTGTTTGTATTTCTATTTTCTTTTTTCAGGTTCTTTTTTACTTTTTTTTTCTTTCTCTTCTTTTCTGTTTTCTATTTTTTTTTTTCAGAGTTCTTTTTTTTGCTTTTTTACTTTCTCTTCTTTTCTGCTTTTCTATTTTTCTTTTCTGAGTTCTCATTTACTGCTTTTCTACTTTCTCTTCTTTTCTGCTTTTTCTTTTTTCTTTTTTCTTTTTTTTTAGATTTCTTTTACTTTCTCTTTGTTTCTCTTCTTTTCTTCTTTTCAGGCTTCTTTTTTCTGAATTCTTTTTCTTTTTTTTTTTTTGTATCATTCTTCTTTTTCAGGCTTCTTTTTTAGAATTCTTTTACTTTCTCTTTGTTTGTATCGCATTCTTCTTTTTTCAGGCTTCTTTTTTTACTTCTTTTTACTTTCTCTTTTTTGTGCTCGCTATTCTTCTTTTCAGGCTTCTTTTTAGAATTCTTTTACTTTCTCTTTGTTTTGTTTTCGCATTCTTCTTTTCAGGCTTCTTTTTTTAATTTTTTACTTTCTCTTTGTTTTTTGCTCGCTTTCTTTCTTTTCAGGTTTCTTTTTTCAGGCTTCTTTTTTTAGAATTCTTTTACTTTCTCTTTTTTCTTTTATCGCATTCTTCTTTTTCAGAGTTCTTTTTTAGACTTCTTTTTACTTTCTCTTTGTTTGTCTCGCATTTCTTCTTTTTTCTTTTTAGAATTCATTTACTTTCTCTTTGTTTCTCTTCATTCTTTTTTTCAGGCTTCTTTTTTAGAATTCATTTACTTTGTCTTTGTTTGTTTCGCATTCTTCTTTTCAGGCTTCTTTTAGAATTCTTTTACTTTCTCTTTTTACTTGTATCGTATTCTTCTTTTTCAGGCTTTTTTTTTCTTTTTCTTTTCTTTACTTTTTCACTTTTTTTTAGTATCTTCTTTTCTTCTTTTTTTTCAGGCTTCTTTTTAGAATTCTTTTTACTTTCTCTTTTTTTTGTATTTCATTCTTCTTTTCAGGCTTCTTTTAGAATTCTTTTACTTTCTCTTTGTTTCTCGCATTCTTCTTTTTTCTTCTTTTTAGTTTCTTCATTTACTTTCTCTTTGTTTTCTTCTTCTTTTCAGGCTTTTTTTAGAATTTTTTCTTTTACTCATTTCTTTTTGTTTGTATCATTCTTCTTTTCAGGCTTCTTTTTCTGCTTTTCTACTTTCTCTTTTTTTGTATCGCATTCTTCATTTAGGCTTTCTCTTTTTTTCTGCTTTTCTTCTTTTTCTTTTCTCTTTGTTTGTATTTCTACTTTCATTTCTTTTCTTTTCTTTTTTTTCTGGCTTCTTTTTTACTGCTTTTTTTACTTTCTTTTCTACTTTTGTTTGTATCGCATTCTTCTTTTCAGGCTTTTTTTTTCTCTTCTTTTCTTTTTCTTTTTTTGTTTCGCATTCTTCTTTCAGGCTTTTTTTAGACTTCTTTTTTTACTTTTCTTTGTTTTATCTATTCTTTTTTCAGGCTTTTTTACTGAATTCTTTTACTTTCTCTTTGTTTGTATTTCTATTTTTTTTTTTTTTCTTTTTAGAATTCTTTTACTTTCTCTTTTTTTGTTTTCTACATTCTTCTTTTCAGGCTTCTTTTTTACTGCTTTTACTTTCTCTTTTTTCTGCTTTTCTACTTTCTTTTCTAGTTCTCATTTACTTTTTCTTTCTTTTCTGCTTTTCTATCTTTTTGGCTTCTTTTACTTTTTTTACTTTCTTTTTTTTGTATTTTCTATTCTTCTTTTCAGGCTTCTTTTTTAGAATTCTTTTTACTTTCTCTTTGTTTGTCTCGCATTCTTCTTTTCAGGTTTTACTTTTTTTTTGTATTGCTTCTTTTACTTTCTCTTTTTTTGCTTTTTCTATTTTTCTTTTCAGGCTTCTTTTTTTCAGGCTTTTTTTACTTTCTCTTTGTTTGTATCGCATTCTTCTTTTCAGGCTTCTTTTTTAAATTTTTTACTTTCTCTTTGTTTTATCGCATTCTTCTTTTCTTTTCTGAGGCTTCTTTTTTACTGCTTTTTTACTTTTCTTCTTTTCTTTTTTCTATTCTTCTTTTCAGGCTTCATTTACTGCTTCTTTTACTTTCTCTTTTTTTTGTATGCTTTTCTTCTTTTCTTTTCTTCTTTTAGAATTCATTTACTTTTCTCTTTCTTTTCTTTTCTTCTTTTTTCTTTTTAGACTTCTTTTTTCTCTTTTTTTTACTTTTCTTTTTTTTTCTTTTTTAGACTTCTTTTCTATTTCTCTTTTTGTTTTCTTCTTTTCTACTTTCTTTTTTAATTCTTTTTACTTTCTCTTTGTTTGTATCGCATTCTTCTTTTCAGGCTTCTCTTTTTCTCATTTTTTTTTTTTTTTTCTTCTTTTCAGGCTTTCTCTTTTTTTCTTCTTTTTTCAGGCTTCTTTTTCAGGCTTCTTTTACTTTTTACTTTTTTTGTTTGTTTCGCATTTTTCTTTTTCAGGCTTCTTTTAGAATTCTTTTTTACTTTCTCTTTGTTTTTATTTCGCATTCTTTTTCTTTTTTCAGTTTCATTTTAGAATTTTTTACTTTCTCTTTGTTTGTTTCGCATTTTTTTTTTTTTGCTTCTTTTTTACTTCTTTTTACTTTCTCTTTGTTTCTTTTCGCATTTTTTTTTCTGGCTTCTTTTTACTTCTTTTTACTTTCTCTTCTTTTGTATCGCATTCTTCTTTTCTGGCTTCTTTTTAGAATTCTTTTACTTTCTTTTGTTTGTATCGCATTCTTCTTTTCTAGGCTTTTTTTTCTTTTCTTCTTTTACTTTCTTTTTTTGTATCTCATTCTTTTTTTCTAGGCTTCTTTTCAGGCTTTTCTTTTTTTTTCTAATTCTTTTTTCAGGCTTCTTTTTACTTTTTTTACTTTCTCTTTGTTTGTATTTCTATTCTTCTTTTCAGGCTTCTTTTTTACTTCTTTTTACTTTCTCTTTGTTTGTATTTCATTCTTTTCTTTTCAGAGTTCTTTTTAGAATTTTTTTTCTTTCTTTTTGTTTTATCGCATTTTCTTTTCAGGCTTCTTTTTAGAATTCTTTTCTCTTTCTTTTCTGTTTTTCTATTTTTCTTTTCAGGCTTCTCATTTTTTACTTCTTTTTACTTTCTCTTCTTTTGTTTCGCTTTCTTCTTTTCAGTTTGCTTCATTTTACTTTTGGGCTTTTTTACTTTCTCTTCTTTTGTATCGCATTCTTCTTTTCAGCATTCTTTTTTAATTCTTTTTTTTCTTTCTCTTCTTTTGTTTTCTATTTTTCTTTTCAGGCTTCTTTTTTACTTCTTTTTTACTTTCTCTTTTTTTTTCTTTCTCTTTCTTTTCAGGCTTCTTTTTTAATTCTTTTACTTTCTCTTTTTTTGTTTTCATTTTTTTTTCTGCTTTTTCATTTCTTTTTTTACTTTCTTTTCTTTTTGTTTCGCTTTTCTTTTTCTTTTCTTTTCTGAGTTCTTTTTACTTTCTTTTTACTTTCTCTTCTTTTTTCAGGCTTTTTTTATTTTTTTTTTCTTTGTTTCTATCATTTTCTTTTTCAGGCTTCTTTTTTCCTTTTTTACTTTTCTTTTCTTGTTCTCATTTACTTCTTTTCAGGCTTCTTTTTTCTTTTTTAGAATTTTCTTTTCTGAGTTCTTCTTTACTTTTTTTAATTCTTTCTTCTTTTCTGCTTTTATCGCATTCTTCTTTTCTTTTCTCATTTACTTCTTTTTACTTTCTCTTTGTTTTCTCGCATTCTTCTTTTTCAGGCTTCTTTTTAGAATTTTTACTTTCTCTTTGTTTGTTTTCTATTTTTTTTTTTCTGCTTTTTTTTCAATTCTTTTACTTTCTCTTCTTTTCTGCTTTTCTACTTTTTCTTTTCTGAGTTCTCATTTACTGCTTTTTTACTTTCTCTTCTTTTCTGCTTTTCTACTTTTTCTTTTCTGAGTTCTCATTTACTGCTTTTTTACTTTCTCTTTGTTTTCTCCAATTCTTTTACTTTTTTTGTTTTTATCGCTTTCTTTTTACAGCTTTTTTTTTTTTCTTCTTTTTTTTTTTTCTATTCTTCTTTTTCAAGCTTCTTTTTTAAGGTAAAACTTTCTCTTCTTTTCTGTTTTCTATTTTTTTTTTTTTGTTGAGTTCTCTTTTTTAGAAGGCTTTTTTTCTTTCTCTTTGTTTTTCTACTTTTTCTTTTCAGGCTTCTTTTTAGAAGGTTTTTTTACTTTCTCTTTGTTTGTATCGCATTCTTCTTTTCAGGCTTCTTTTTTTAGAAGGAAAAAAGGTTTCTCTTTGTTTTGTATCGAATTCTTTTTCAGTCAAAGTTTGAACTTCTTTTTTCATCTTTGTTTGAAAAGGGAAAAGACGTCTTTCTTTTCTGCTTTATTGCATTCTTCTTTTTCAGGCTTCTTTTTAAACTTTTTACTTTCTCTTTGTTTGTATTTTCTTCTTTTTCTTTTTTTGAATTCTTTTTTTGTTTTGAAGTCTTTTTTTTCAATTTTTAGAAAAAGTTTGTATCGCATTCTTTCTTTTTTCAGGCTTTTTTTAGAAGTCTTTTACTTTCTTTTGTTTGTAAAAAGAATCTTTTCAGGCTTCTTTTAGAAGGAAAAGTTTTGAAGTCGAATTCTTTTTTTTCAGGCTTTTTTTTCTTTTTTAATTTCTTTTGTTTGTGATCAAGAAGGAAAAGGCTTCTTTTTTTTTCTTTTTTTTCAAATAATTTGTAAGGCTTTCTTTTTTTCAGGGAAAAGAAGTTACTTTCTTTGGTTGTAAAGCATTCTTCTTTTTGGGCTTTTTTTCTCTTTCTTTTTGAATCAAGAAAAGTAATTTCTTTTTTCTTTTCTTTCGAAGAAGGTTTTATCGCATTTTTTTTTCTCTTCTTTTAAATTTTTCTTTTCTTTCTTTTTAAAGAATTTTAAAAAAGGTCTTTTGTTGAAGGTTCTCTTCTTTTCTTTTTCTAAAAGAAGTCTTTTGTTTTGTTTCGAAATTTCTTTTTTTGTTCTTTTTTTTTTTCTTCTTTTCATCTTTTAGACTTTTTAAAAAAAGTTTTCTTTTCAAGAAGAGGGTTAAAATTCTTTTAGAAGGAAAGGTAAAAGAAGTCGAAGGTAAGAAACTTTCAAGGAAAAGGTTTTTCAAAGTCGAAGAAGAAGGTCTTTGTTCTGTTTACTGAAGGAAAAGGTTCTCTTCTTTTCGAAGAATAAGGGTAAAAGTGTTTGTAGAAGGAAAAGAAGTCTTTCAAGAAGGTTTTTCAAGAAGGAAAAGGTTTCTTTGTTTGAATTTCTGAGTTCTCAAAAGGTAAAAGAAGTTTTTACTTTCTCTTCTTTTCTGGAAAAGAAGTCGAAAAAAGGTAAAAGAATTCTCATTTACTGTTTTTAAAAAAATTTCTTTCTTTTACTTTCTAAGGTAAAAGAAGTTCAAAGGTTTTAGAAGATCAAGAAGAAAGTTTTTCTTGTTTTCTATTTTTTTTTTTCTTTCTCATTTTCTCTTTTTTTGTAAGTTGTCTTTTTCAGGAAGCAAATTCTTTTATTTCTCTTTGTATTGAAGGTTCTTTTCTATTTGTAGTCTTCTTTTCTGGGTTCTTTTTACTTCTTTTAAAAAAGTTTCTCTTTCTTTTCTGCTTTTTCTAGAAGGTAGGGTTCTCATTTTCTCAAAGAAGTTTCGAAGAGGGTAAAATTCTTTTAAGAAAAAAGGTTTTTCGAAGGTAAAAGTAATCAAGAAGGAAAAGGTTTTAAGTTCTCTTTGAAGAAGAAGGTTCTTTTAATCAAGAAGGAAAAGGTAAAAAGAAGTCGAAGAAGAAAGTAAAAAATCATTCTTCTTTTTCAGGCTTCTTTTAGAAGTCGAAGGAAAAGGTAAAAGTAATCAAGAAGGAAAAAGTTTTCTTTGTTGTAGTAGAAGAAGAAGGTAAAATAATCAAGAAGGAAAAGGTAAAAGAAGTCTTTTAAGAAGAGGGTAAAGGAATCTTTTCAGAAAAGGTTTTAGAAGTCGAAGGTAAAAGTAAAAAGTAAAAGAAGTTTTAGAAGAAGGTAAAAATTTTCAAGAAGAAATGGAAAGAAGTGAAGAAAAAGGTAAAAATTTTCAAAGGAAAAAAAAAGTAAAGAAGAAGAAGGTAAAAATTCTTCAAGAAGGAAAAGGTAAAAGAAGTTCGAAGAAAAAGGTAAAAGTTCTTTTCAGAAGGAAAAGGCAAAAGAAGTCACAATAATGTATTCTTTAATTCAGAAGGAAAATAAAAGTAGTTTCTCTTTGAAGGTTGCAAGTAATCAAGAAGGAAAAGTTTGTAAAAGAATTCGAAGAAGAAGGTAAAAGTTCTTTTTATCAAGTTTGAAGGAAAAAGAAGTCAAAGAAGAAGGTAAAAGGAATTCAAGAAGGAAAAGGTAAAAAGAAGTCGAAGTTTGTAGAAGGAAAAAAAGAAGTTTTTTTAAGAAGGTAAAAGTGATCAAGAAGGAAAAAGAAAAGAAGTTTCTTTTGAAGGTAAAAGTAATTTCTTTTCCAGGAAAAGGTAAAAAGAAGTCTTTGAAGAAGGTAAAAGTAAAGAAGAAGGAAAAGTTAGAAAGAAGTTTACTTTCTTTTTGTTTCTTCTTTTCAGTAATTCTTTTACTTTCACTTAGAAAACTTAAAAGAAGTCAGAAGGTAAAAGGTAAAGAAGAAAGGAAAAGTTTTAAAAAATCGAAGAAGGAAAAAGTATTAAAAGGAAGGCTTCTTTTTCACGAAGAAGAAGGTAAAAATAATCAAGAAGGAAAAGGCAAAAGAAGTCGAAGAAGAAAAAAGTAATCAAGAAGGAAAAGGTTAAAAAAAGTCGAAGGTCTTTTACTTTCCTTAGTAATCAAGAAGGAAAAGGTAAAAGAAGTCTTTCAGAAGAAGGTAAAATAATTTACTTTAGGAAAAGGTAAAAGAAGTCTTGCTTTTCAGGCTTCTTTTTAAAGTAATCAAGAAGGAAAAGGCTTCTTTTTAGAAGAAAGGTAAAAGTAAAGAAGGAAAATTAAAAAGAAGATTCTTCTTTAAAAGTAATCAAGAAGCAAAGGTAAAAGAAGTCGAAGAAGAAGGTAAAAGTGATCAAGAAGGAAAAGAAAGAAGTTCTTTTAAGAAGGTTGTAAGCATTCAAAAAATCAATGGTAAAAAGAAGTCTTTTAGAAGAAGTTTGTAAAAGCAAGAAAAACGTTCAAAGGTTCTTCGAAGAAGAAGAAAATTAAAAGAAGGAAAAGTCGCGAAGTCGAAGAAAAAAGTCTTTTCAAAGAAAAGGTTTACTTTCGAAGGTGTTTGTATCGCATTCTTCTTTTCAGGAAAAGTTAAAAAGAAGTCGAAGTTTAATTGCAAAAGAATTTTTCAAGAAGGAAAAGGTTTTTACGTCGAAGAATTCTTCTTTTCAGGTAAAAGTAATTCAAGAAGGAAAAGGTAAAAGAAGGTTTAGACTTCTTTTATCAAGATGAAAAGTGTAAAAAGAAGTTCAAGAACTTTTTGGTAAAAACTTTCTCTTTGTTTGTAAGATTCTTCTTTTCAGTCGAAGAAGAAGTAAAAAGTAATCAAGAAGGAAAAGTTTTCAAGTTCGAAGTTCTTCAATCAAGAAGGAAAAGTTCTTTTTCAGTTCTTTTAGAAGAGGGTAAAGTAATCGCGTCTTTTTTCAGGTAAAAGAAGTCTTTTGAAAGGTTTGTATGATCAAAAGGAAAAGGTTTGATCAAGAAGGAAAGGTAAAAGAAGGCTTCTTTTTAAGAACTTTTAGGTAAAAGTAATCAAGAAGGGAAAAAGGCAAAGAAGTTTGAAGAAGAAGGTAAAAGTAATCAAGAAGGAAAAGTCTTCTTTAGGTAAAAAAAGGAAAAGCATTCTTCTTTTCAAAAGGAAAAGTAATCAAGAAGGAAATTCTTTTTCAGGTAAAAGAATCGAAGAAGAAGGTAAAATTCTTTTTCTCTTTGTTTGATCAAGAAGGAAAAAAGGAAAATGTTGAAGGAGAAGGCTTCTTTTAATTCTTCCATTCCTTAAGATAAAGAAGTCTTTTCATAAAAAATTCAATCAAGAAGGAAAAGGTAAAGAAGTCGAAGAAGAGGGTAAAAATCTCAAGAAGGAAAAGGTAAAAGAAGTCGAAGGGTTCTCTTTATTTGATCAAAAGGAAAAGGTTCTAAAAATCGAAGAAGAAGGTAAAGTAATTCAAGAAGAAAAGGTAAAAGAAGTCGAAGAAGAAGATAAAAAGTAATCAAGGAAAGGTTGGAGAAAAAAGAATTCTTCTTTTCAGGAAAAGAAGAAGTAAAAAGTAATCAAGAAGTCTTTTAAGGGTAAAAGTTTAATCAAGAAGGAAAAGGGTAAAAGTAGTCTTTGTTTTGTAAAAGTAATCATGAAAAAGGTAAAAAAGAAGTCGAAGAAGAAAAAAAAGTAATCAAGAAGGAAAAAGGCTTCTTTTTGAAGTCGAAGAAGAAGGTTCTTTTTAGACACTTTTATTTCAAGAAGGAAAAGGTAAAAGAAGTCTTTTCTTTCTCTTTGAAGTATCGAGGGTAAAATTAATCATTTAGGAAAAAGATTAAAGAAGTCGAAGGTAAAAGTTTCTCTTTGAAGGAAAAGGTAAAAGAAGCGAAGAATAAGATAAAAATTCTTCTCAAGACGGAAAAGATAAAAGAATCGGAAGAAGAAGATAAAAATAATTTCAAGAAGGAAAAGGTAAAAAGAAGTCGAAGGTAAAAGGATCAGGAAGGAAAAGGTAAAGAAGTCGAGGAAGAAGGTAAAAGTAATCATTCTTTTTTCAGAAGGAAAAGGTAAAAAGAATTCTTCTTTTCAGAAGAATTCTTTGTAAAAGGTTGTATCAAGAAGGAAAAGGAAAAGAAGTCGAAGGGAGAAGGCTTCTTTTAATTCAAGAAGGAAAAGGCTTCTTTTAAATTCGAGGTAGAAGGTAAAAGTAATCAAGAAAGGAAAGGTAAATGAGTCGAAGAAGAATTCTTTTTGTTTCTCAAGGAAAGAAAAGGTAGAAGAAGTCGAAGAAGAAGGTAAAATTCTTTTCAAGAAGGAAAAGGTTTAAGTTCTCGAAGAATAATTCTTCTTTTCAGGCTTCTTTTAAGAATCAAGAAGGAAAAGGTAAAGAAGTCGAAGGTAAAAGTTAGATCAAAAAGGAAAAGTAAAATTCTTCGAAGAAGAAGGTAAAAAGTAATCAAGAAGGAAAAGGTAAAAAGAAGTATCGAAGAAGAAGGTAAAAGTAATCAAAGTTTGAAAATTCTTAAAAGAATCGAAAGAAGAAGTTAAAAGTAATCAAGAAGAAAAAGGTAAAAAAGAAGTCGAAGAAGAGGGTTGTTTGGTAATCAAGAAAAAAAAAGGTAAAAAGTATCGATTCTTCTTTTCAATTCTTTTTAGAAGAAAAGGTAAAAAGTATTCAAGAAGGAAAAGAAGGAAATTACTAAAAGAAGAAGAAGGTAAAAAGTAATCAAGAAGGAAAAGCATTCTTCTTCGAAGAAGAAGGTAAAAGTAATCAAGAAGGAAATCGCAAAAAAAGTCGAAGGTAAAAGTAATCAAGAAGGAAAATTTTTAAAAGTCGAAGAAGCTTCTTTTGAATTCTTTTATCAAGAAAGGTAAAAAGAAGCTTCTTAGACTTCTTTTAGTCTTTGGTAAATTCTTCTTTTCAAGAAGAAAAGGTAAAAGAAGTCGAAGAAGAGGGTAAAAATTTTTAGAAGAAGGAAAGTTTGTAAAAAGAAAAGAAGAGGGTAAAAATTCTTCTCAAGAAGGAAAAGGTAAAAGAAGACGAAGGTAAAAGAATTCTTTTACTTTCTCTTTGTTTTGATCAAAGGTAAAAGGTTTTGTCTCTTCTTTTTCAGGCTTCTTTTAAGAAGAAAAGTAATCTTCTTTTCAGGCTTCTTTTTAAAAAGGTAAAAGAAGTCGAAGAATTCTTTTTACTTTTCTCTTTGTTTGTAATCAAGAATAAAAGGTAAAAGAAGTCTTTTTAAATAAGGTAAAAGTATCAAGTCTAAAAAGGTAAAAGAAGTCAAGTAAAAGTAAAAAAAAAAGATAAAAGGCTTCTTTTGAAGAACTTTCTCTTTGAAAGTAATCAAGAAGGAAAAGGTAAAGATGTAAAAATAAGGTAAAAGTAATCAAGAAGGAAAAAAAAGAAGTCGAAGAAGAAGGCTAAAAGTAATCAAGAACTTTGTCGTGGTTTAGAAGTCTTCTTTTCAAAAAGTAATTTCAAGAAGAAAAGGTAAAAGTCGAATTCTTTTAAAAGGCCCAAATCGCAATCTTCTTTTCAAGGAAATTCTTAAAAAAAGTCTGAAGAAGAAGGTAAAAGTAATCAAGAAGGAAAAGGTTAAAGAAGTTTGAAGAAGAAGGTAAAATTAATCAAGAAAAAAGGTAAAAGAAGTCGAAGAAGAAGGTAAATGTAATCAAGAAGGAAAAGGTAAAAGAAGCCTTTCAAGAAGAAGGCTTCTTTTAAAAGTAATTTAGAAAAAAAGGTAAAAGAAGTTTCCCTTGAAGAAGAAGCTTCTTTTCAAGAATTTCTAAAAAAAAAAAGTCGTCGAAAATAAAAGTTTTCAAGAAGGAAAAGGTAAAATTCTTCGAAGAAGAAGGTAAAAGTGATCAAGAAGGAAAAGGTAAAAAGAAGTCGAAGAAGAAAAGGTAAAAAGTAATCAAGAAGGAAAGATAAAATTTTTCAAGTCGAAGAAGAAGGTAAAAGTTTTGTATCAAGAAAGAAAAGGTAAAAGAAGTCGAAGGGCTAAAAGTCTTTTAATCAAGAAGGAAAAGGTTCTTTTGAAAGAAGAAGGGTTAAAGAAATCTTTGAAGGAAAAGATAAAATTTTCAAGCTTCGAAGAAGAAGGTCTTTGTTTAATCAAGAAAAAAGGTAAAAAGAAGTCATTTTAAAAAAGTTTGATCAATTCTTCTTTTCAGGTAAAATTCTTTTACTTTTCAAGAAAAGGTAAAATTTTCAAGTCTTTTTGAAAGGTAAAAGAAGTTTTTTAAATTCTTCTTTTCAGGATCAGAGGAAAAGGTAAAAAGAAGTTTGAATCGAAGAAAAGTAATCAAGAAGGAAAAGGTAAAAAGTCGAAGAAGAAGGTAAAAGTTTGATCAAGAAGGAAAAGGTTCTTTTAGAAGTCGAAGAAGAAGGTAAAAGTAAATTCTTTTTCGAAAAAGGTAAAAAGAAGTCGAAGAAGAAGGTAAAAGAATCAAGAAGGAAAAGGTAAAAGAAGTCGAAAAAAGTTTGTAAGTAATCAAGAAGGAAAAGGTAAAAGCAGTTTTCGAAGAAGAAGGTAAAAGAATTTCAAGAAGGAAAAGGTAAAAGAAGTCGAAAAGGTAAAAGTTGATCAAGAAGGAAAAAGTTGTAAAAGAAGTCGAAAATTTAAGTCTTTGTTTGTATCAAGAAGGAAAAGGTAAATAAGTCGAAGAAATTCTTCTTTCAGGTAAAAGTAATTTCAAGAAGGAAAAGGTAAAGAAGTCGAAGAAGAAGGTAAAAATTCATCAAGAAGGAAAGGTAAAAGAAGTCGAAGAAGAAGGTTCTTTTTAATCAAGAAAAAAAATTAAAAAGAAGTCGAAGAATTCATTTAGGTAAAAGTAATCAAGAAGGAAAAGGTAAAAAACTTGAAGTCGAAGTAAAAAGTAATCAAGAAGGAAAAGATAAAAAAGTCGAAGAAGAAGGTGAAAAGTAATCAAGAAAAAAAGGTAAAAAGATTCTTTTGTCTTCTTTCTCTTTGAAAAAATAAAAGTCTTTATTTCAAGTTTGAAAAAGGCTTCTTTTTAGAATTCAAAGAAAGAAGAAGGTAAAAGTTCTTTTTAGAAGGTAAAGGTAAAGAAGTCGAAGAAGAGGGTTCTTTTGTAATCAAGAAGAAAAGGTTCTTTTCAAAGTCGAGGAAAAAGGTAAAATTCTTCAAGAAGGAAAATTAAAGAAGTTTGTATCGAAGAAGAACTGGTAAAAGTTTGTATCAAGAAGGAAAAGGTAAAAAAGAAGTCGAAAGAAGAAGGTAAAAATTCTTCCAAGAAGAGGAAAAGTTTGTAAAAGAAGTCGAAAAAATTCATGTAAAAGTAATCAAGAAGGCTTCTTTTTAAATTCTTTTAGTTTGTAAAATTCTTCTTTTCAGTCGAAGAAGAGGGTAAAAAAATCTTTTCAAAGGAAAAGGTTTCTCTTTGGTAAAAACTTCTTTTCAGAAGAAGAAGGTAAAAGTAATCAAGAAGGAAAAAGATAAAATAAGTCGAAGAAGAAAGGTAAAAGTAATCAAGAAGGCTACTTTAAAAGAAGTCGAAGGTAAAAAGTTATCAAGAAGGAAAAGGTTCTTTTCAGAAGTCGAAGAAAAGGTAAAACAATCAAGAAGGAAAATTCTTCTTTTCAGTCGAAGAAGAAGGTAAAAGTAATCTTTGAAAAAGGTAAAAAAGAAGTCGAAGGGGCTAAAAATTTACTTTGTCTTTGGATCAAGAATAAAAAGGCTTCTTTTTAGAATCGAAGAATAAGTTTGTAAAAGTAATCAAGAAGGAAAAGGTTTTGAATTCTTTTCCAGTTTGTAAAAGTCTTCAAGAAGGAAAAGGTTTTAAGAAGTCGAAAGAAGAAGGTAAAAGTAATCAAGCTTCTTTTAGGAAAAAGGTAAAAGAAGTCGAAAAAGAAAAGGTAAAAAGAATCAAGAAGGAAAATGTAAAAGAAGTCGAAGAAGAAGGTAAAAGAATCAAGAAAGAAAAGGTAAAAATAAGTCGAAAGAAGAAATGTAAAATAAATCAAGAAGGAAAAAGGTAAAAGAAGTCAAGAAGAAAAAAGTAATCAAGAAGGAAAGGTAAAAGCAGTCGAAGAAAAGGTAAAAGTAATCAAGAAGGAAAAGGTAAAAAGAAGTCGAAGGTAAAAGTAATCAAGAAGGAAAGGTAAAAAGAAGTCGAAAAATAAGGGTAAAAGTAATCAAGGAAAAGGTAAAAATAAAAGGTGAAAGAAAGGTCAAAGTAATCAAGAAGCGAAAAGGTAAAAAGAATCGAAGAAGAAGGTAAAAGTAATCAAGAAGGAAAAAAATAAAAAAGAAGTCGAAGAAGAAAAGGTAAAACGTAATCAAGAAAAAAAAAGAAAAGAAATCGAAGAATAAGGTAAATATAATCAAGAAGGAAAAGGTAAAAGAGAATCGAAGAAGGGTAAAAGTAATCAAGAAGAAAAGGTAAAAGAAGTCGAAGGTAAAAGGATCAAAAGCATGGAAAAAGGTAAAAAAGAAGTCGAAGAAAAAAAAAATCAAGAAGGAAAAGGTAAATAATTCGAAGAATAAGGTAAAAGTAATCAAGAATGAAAAGGTAAAAGAAGTCGAAGAAGAAGGTAAAAATAAAAAAGAAGAAAAAAGGTAAAAGATGTTGAAGGAAGGTGTAAAAGAAAAGAAGGAAAAGAAGAAAGGTAAAAAAGAGTCGGTAAAAGCAATCAAGAAGGAAAAAGTTAAAAAAGCCGAAGAAGAGGTAAAAGTAATCAAGAAAAGAAAAGGTAAAAAGAAGTCGAAGGTAAAAGTAATCAAGAAAGAAAAGGTAAAGAAGTCGAAGAAGGTAAAAGTAATCAAGAAGGAAAAAAGGTAAAAAGAAGTCAAGAAGAAGGTAAAAAGTAATCAAGAAGGAAAAGGTAAAAGAAGTCGAAGAAGAATATGAAAAGTAATCAAGAGAAGAAAAGGTCGAAGAAGTCGAAGAAAAAAGTAATCAAGAAGGAAAAAGGTGAAAAATTCGAAGGTAAGTAATCAAGGAGGAAAAGGTAAAAGAAGTCGAAGAAGAAGGTAAAAGTAATCAAGAAGGAAAAGGCAAAAGACGTCGAAGAATAAGGTATAAGTAATCAAGAAGGAAAAGGTAAAAGAAGTCGAAGAAGAGGGTAAAATTAATCAATAAGGAAAAGATAAAAGAAGTCGAAGGTAAAAGTAATCAAGAAGGAAAAGGTAAAAGAAGCCGAAGAGGAAGATAAAAGTAATCAAGAAGGAAAAGATAAAAGAATCGAAGAAGAAGATAAAAGTAATCAAGAAGGAAAAGGTAAAAGAAGTCGAAGGTAAAAGTGATCAGGAAGGAAAAGGTAAAAGAAGTCGAGGAAGAAGGTAAAAGTAATCAAGAAGGAAAAGGTAAAAGAAGTCGAAGAAGAAGGTAAAAGTGATCAAGAAGGAAAAGGGAAAAGAAGTCGAAGGAGAAGGTAAAAGTAATCAAGAAGGAAAAGGTAAAAAAAGTCGAGGTAGAAGGTAAAAGTAATCAAGAAGGAAAAGGTAAAATGAGTCGAAGAAGAAGGTAAAAGTAATCAAGAAAGAAAAGGTAGAAGAAGTCGAAGAAGAAGGTAAAATTAAGCAAGAAGGAAAAGGTAAAAGCAGTCGAAGAAGAAGATAAAAGAAATCAAGAAGGAAAAGGTAAAGAAGTCGAAGGTAAAAGTGATCAAAAGGTAAAAGTAGTCGAAGAAGAAGGTAAAAGTAATCAAGAGGGAAAAGGTAAAAGAATTCGAAGAAGAAGGTAAAAGTAATCAAGAAGGAAAAGTTAAAAGAAGTCGAAGAATAAGTTAAAAGTAATCAAGAAGTAAAAGGTAAAAGAAGTCGAAGATTAAGGTAAAAGTAATCAAGAATGAAAAGGTAAAAGAAGTCGAAGAAGTAATCAAGAAGGAAAAGGTAAAAGTATTCGAAGGTAAAAGTAATCAAGAAGGAAATGGTAAAAGAAGTCGAAGGTAAAAGTAATCAAGAAGGAAAAGTTAAAGAAGTCGAAGAAGAAGGTAAAAGTAATCAAGAAGGAAATGGTAAAAGAAGTCGAAGGTAAAAGTAATCAAGAAGGAAAAAAGGTAAGAAGTCAAGAAGAAGGTAAAAGTAATCAAGAAGGAAAAAGGGAGAAAAGAAGTCGAAGAAGGTAAAAGTAATCAAAAGAAGAAAAGGTAAAAAAAGTCGAGGTAGAGGTAAAAAGTAATCAAGAAAAAGGAGAAAAGGTAAAATGAGTCGAAGAAGAAGGTAAAAAGTAATCAAGAAAAGAAAGGTAGAAGAAGTCGAAGAAGAAAGTAAAATTAAGCAAAAGAAGGAAAGAGTAAAAAAGCAAAAATCGAAAAAATGGTAAAGATAAAATCAAAAGAAGGAACGAAAAGGTAAAATAAGTCCAAGAAGGTAAAATAATCAAGAAGGAAAAGTTAAAAAGTAGTCGAAGAAGAAGGTAAAAAGTAATCAAGAAGGAAAAGGTAAAAAGAATTCAACGAAGAAAAAAAAGTAATCAAGAAGGAAAAAGGTAAAAGAAGTCGAAGAATAAGGTAAAAGTAATCAAGAAGAAAAAAAAGAAAAAAGTCGAAGATTAATAAGGTAAAATGAAATCAAGAATGAAAAAGTAAAAGGAACAAAGTCGAAGAAAAGTAATCAAGAGGAAAAGGTAAAAAGTATTCGAAGAAAAAGTAAAAGTAATCAGTAAAAAAGATAAAAGGGTCGAAGAAGGTAAAAAGTAATCAAGAAGGAAGGTAAAAAAAAGAGTCGAAAAAGAAGAAGGTAAAAAAGTAATCAAGAAGGAAATGGTAAAAAATAAAAATTAAAAAGTAATCAAGAAGGAAAAGTTAAAAGAAGTCGAAGAAAAGGTAAAAAGTAATCAAGAAGGAAAAGGTAAAAGAAAGAAGTCGAAGAAAGAAGGAAAAGTAAAAAGTAATCAAGAAGGAAAAGGTAAAAAGAAGTCGAAGAAGAAGGTAAAAGTAATCAAGAAGGAAAAGATAAAAGAGGGCAAGGTAATCAAGAAGAAAAGGAAAAGGTAAAAAAAGTAATCAAGAAAAGTTAAAAAAGTCGAAAAGAAGGTAAAAGTCGAAAAAAATGTAAAGACGTCGAAAATAAGGTAAAAAGTAAGAAGAAGAAAAGGTAAAAGAAGTCGAAGAAGAAGGTAAAAGTAATCAAGAAGGGTAAAGGTAAAAGAAGTCGAAGAAAAGTAAAAAAGGTAAAAGAAGTCAAGAAGAAAAAGGTAAAAATGAAAAGTCGAAGAAAAAAAGTCGAGGGAAAAAGAAGGTAAAGAAGAATAAAAAGTTCAAGAAGGAAGGAAAAGAAAAAAAGTAATCAAGAAGGAAAAGGTAAAAAGTGAAGAAGAAAAAAGTAATCAAAGAAGGAAAAGGTAAAAAGAAGAAGAAGAAGGTAAAAGTAATCAAGAAGGAAAAAAGGTAAAAAAAGTAATCAAGAAGAAAAGAAGAAGAAGGTAAAAAAAGTAATCAAAGAAGAAGAAAAGGTAAAAAGAAGTCGAAGAAAAGTAATCAAGAAGGAAAAGGTAAAAGAAGTCGAAGAAGAAGGTAAAAGTAATCAAGAAGGAAAAGGTAAAAGAAGTCGAAGGTAAAAGTAATCAAGAAGGAAAAGGTAAAAGAAGTCGAAGAAGAAGGTAAAAGTAATCAAGAAGGAAAAGGTAAAAGAAGTCGAAGAATAAGGTAAAAGTAATCAAGAAGGAAAAGGTAAAAGAAGTCGAAGGTAAAAGTAATCAAGAAGGAAAAGGTAAAAGAAGTCGAAGAAGAAGGTAAAGTAAAAAAAAAAAAAAGTCGAAGAAGAAGGTAAAAAGTAATCAAGAAAGGAAAAGGTAAAAAGAAAGAAAAGTCGAAGTCGAAGAAGAAGGTAAAAAGTAATCAAGAAGGAAAAGGTAAGGAAGTCGAAGAAGAAGAATTAAAGTAATCAAGAAGGAAAGAATCAGAAATGGGAGGTCGAAGAAGAAGGTAAAAACAATCAAGAAAAAAAAGGTAAAAAGAAGTCAGCGAAGGTAAAAAAGTAATCAAGAAGGAAAAGGTAAAAGGTAAAAAGTAATCAAGAAGGAAAAGAAGTCGAATAGAAGAAGGTAAAAAGTAATCAAAAGAAGGAAAAGATAAAGGTCAAGTCGAAGAATCAAGAAGGAAATGTAAAAAGAAGTCGAAAAAAATGATAAGAAAAAAAGGTAAAAAAGAAGTCGAAGAAGAAGGTAAAGTGATCAAAGGAAAAAGAAGAAGGTAAAAGTGAATCGAAAAGGAAAAAAGTAATCAAGAAGGAAAGGAAGGAAAAAGGCAAAGAAGTCGAAGAAGGAAGCAATCAAAAGTGAAGAAGGAAGAAGGAAAAGAAGTCGAAGAAGAAGGTAAAAGTAATCAAGAAGAAGGTAAAAGGTAAAAAAGGAAGTCGAAAGAACCAAGAAGGAAAAGTAAAAGAAGTGAAGAAGAAGGTAAAAGAATCAAGAAGAAAACGGAAAAGTCGAAGAAAAAAAAGGTAAAAGCACCTAAGAAGGAAAAGCGGCAGTTAGTCGAAGGCAGTAATCAAGAAGGAAAGGTAAAGAAGTCGAAGAAGAAGGTAAAAGTAATCAAGAAGTAAAGGCAAAGACGTCGCAAAGAATAAGGTAAAAAGTAATCAAGAAGGCAAAACAAAGAAGTCGAAGGTAAAAGTAATCAAGAAGGAAAGGTAAAAGCGTCGAAGAAGAAGGTAACAAGAAGGAAAAAGATAAAGAAGTCAAAGAAGAAGGTAAAAGGATCAAGAAGCTTGAAAAGGTAAAAGAAGTCGAAGTAATCAAGATGGAAAAGGAAAAGAAGTCGAAGAAGAATAAAAAGTAGGATCAAGAAGGAAAAAGGAAAAGAAGTTTGAAGGAGAAGGTAAAAGGAATCAAGAAGGAAAAGGTAAAAGGTGCCTAATGAAGCATGCAAAGTGAACAAGAAGGAAAAGCGAAAAGCAGCCCAGCTGAAGAGGTAGTAATCAAGAAGGAAAGCAAAAGAAGTCGATGGTAAAAAGTAATCAAGAAGGAAAGTTAAAAAAGTCGAAGAAGAAGGTAAAGTAACTGCAAGAAGGAAAAATGCAAAAAAACGCCTGAAGAATAAGGTAAAAAGTAATCAAGAAGGGTAAAAGAAGTCGGCTACAAAAGTAATCAAGAAGGAAAACAGAAAAGAAGGTAAAAGTAATCAAGAAGGAAAAAGGTAAAAAGGAGTCGAAGAAGAAGGTAAAAGTAATCAAGAAGGAAAAGGTAAAAGAAGTCGAAGAAGAAGGCAAAAGTAATCAAGAAGGAAAGGTAAAGAAGGAAAAGGTAAAAGTAAAGGTCGAAAAGAAGAAGGTAAAAGTAATCAAGAAAAGGTAAAAGGTCGAAAAAAGGTAAAGTCGAAGAAGAAAAGGTAAAAGACGTCGAAGAAGGAAAGGTAAAGAAGGAAAAGGTAAAAGAAGTCGAAGAAGAAGGTAAAAGTAATCAAGAAGGAAAAAGGTAAAAAGAAGAAGAAGGTAAAAGAATCAAGAAGGGAAAAGTTAAAAAGAAGTCGAAGAAGAAGAAAAAGTAATCAAGAAGGAAAAGAGAAGTCGAAGAAGAAGGTAAAAGTAATCAAGAAGGAAAAGGTAAAAGAAGTCGAAGAAGAAAAAAGTAATCAAGAAGGAAAAGGTAAAAGAAGTCGAAGAAGAAGGTAAAAAGTATCAAGTATAAAAAGATAAAGGAGTCGAAGAAGAAGGTGCAATCAAGAAGGAAAAAAGAAGTCGAAGGTAAAAAGTGATCAAGAAGGAAAAGGTAAAAAGGTCGAAGAAGAAGGTAAAAAGCAATCAAGAAGGAAAAAAGGCAAAGAAGTCAAAGAAAAGGTAAATGATCAAGAAGGAAAAGGTAAAAGAAGTCGAAGAAGAGGTAAAAGTAATCAAGAAGGAAAGGTAAAAGAAGTCGAAGGTAAAGAAGTGATCAAAGAAGTTTGAAGAAGAGGGTAAAGTAATCAAGAAGAAAAAAGGTAAAAAAGTAATCTAGAAGGGAAAGGTAAAGTAGTCGAAAAGAAGGTAAAAGTAACTAAAAAAGTAAAAGAATCGAATAAGGTAAAGAAGGAAAAGGTGATGTTGAAGGAGAAGGTAAAAAGTAATCAAGAAAGAAAAGAAGTAAAAGAAGTCAAGTAAAGAAGTCGAAGAAGAGGTAAAAGTAAAAGCTGGAAAAGGTGTGAAGTCGAAGAAGAAAAGTAATCAAGAAGGAAAAGGTAAAAAGATGTCGAAGAAATAAGGTAAAAGTAATCAAGAAGGAAAGGTAAAAGAAGTCGAAGAAGAAGGTAAAAAGTAATCAAGAGGAAAAAGGTAAAGAAGTCGAAGAATATGAAAAGTAATCAAGAAGGAAAAGGTAAAAAGAAGTCGAAGAAGAGGTGGTAAATCAAGAAGGAAAAGGTAAAAAGAAGTCGAAGGTAAAAGAAATCAAGGAGGAAAAGGTAAAGAAGTCAAGAAGAAGAAAAGCAAAAGAAGTTGAAAAGGCAAAAAGACGCTAAAAGAAAAGGTAATCAGAAGGAAAAGGTAAAAGAAGCCGAAGAAGAAGGTTAATCAATCAAGAAGATAAAAGAAGTCGTAAAAAGTAAAAGAAGGAAAGCGAAAAGAAGAAAGAGGAAGATAAAAGTAATCAAGAAGGAAAAAGAGCAAAAACCGAAGAAGAAGATAAAAAGCAATCAAGAAGGAAAAGGTAAAAAAGAAGTCGAAGGTAAAAGTGATCAGGAAGAAAAGGTAAAGAAGTCGAGGAAGAAGGTAATCAAGAAGGAAAAGGTAAAAGAAGTCGAAGAAGAAGGTAAAGGATCAAGAAGGAAAAGGGAAAAGAAGCTTGAGAAGGAAAAGTAATTGAAAATAAAAAGTCGAAGCAGAAGGTAAAAGTAATCAAGAAGGAAAAGGTAAAATGAGTCGAAGAAGGAAGGTAAAGTAATCAAGAAAGAAAAGGTAAAAAGCCTGAAGAAAGAAGGAAATTAAGCAAGAAGGGTGTAAAAAGTCGAAGAAGAAGATGAAGAAATCAAGAAAAAAAGGTAAAAAGTCGAAGGTAAAAGGTAATCAAGAAGAAGGTAAAAGTAATCAAGAGGGAAAGGCAAAAGAATCAAGAAGAAGAAAAGTAATCAAAAGGAAAAGTCGAAGAACAAGTAAAAGTAATCAAGAAAAAAGGTAAAAAAAAGTCGAAGATTAAAAAAGTAATCAAGAAAGGAAAAGGTAAAAGAATCGAAGAAGTAATCAAGAAGGAAAAGGTAAAAGTATCTGATCAAGAAGGAAATGGTAAAGTCGAAGGTAAAAGTAATCAAGAAGGAAAGCAGTCGAAGAAGAAGGTAAAAAAGTGATCAAGAAGGAAAAATAGTCGAAGGTAAAGTCAAGAAGGGAAAGAAAGAAGTCGAAAAGAAGGTAATCAAGAAGGAAAAGGTAAAAGAAGTCGAAGAATAAGGTAAATGTAATCAAGAAGAAAAAGGTAAAAGAAGTCGAAGAAGAGGGTAAAAGTAATGAAGAAGGAAAAGTTAAAAGAAGTCGAAGAAGAGGGTAAAAGTAATCAAGAAGGAAAAGGTAAAAGAAGTCGAAGGTAAAAGTGATCAAGAAGGAAAAGGTAAAAGAAGTCGAAGAAGAAGGTAAAAGTAATCAAGAAGGAAAAGGTAAAAGAAGTCGAAGAAGAAGGTAAAAGTAATCAAGAATAAAAGGTAAAAGAAGTCGAAGAATAAAGTAAAAGTAATCAAGAAGGAAAGGTAAAAAGAAAAGCCGTAAAAAGTAATCGAGAAGGAAAAAGGTAAAAGAAGGTGGAAGAACTAAAAAGGTAAGTCGAAAAGGTAAAAAGTAATCAAGAAGGAAAAGGTAAAAAGAAGTCGAAGAAGAAGGTAAAAGTAATCAAGAAGGAAAAAGTAAAAAGAAGTCGAAAGAATAGAAAAAAAGTAATCAAGAAGGAAAAGGTAAAAGAAGGAAAAGCGAAGAAGAAGCTAAAAGTAATCAAGAAGGAAAAGGTAAAAGAAAGTCGAAGAAGATAAAAGAAATAAAAAAGTAATCAAGAAGAAGAAGGTAAAAATTCAAGAAGGAAAGGTAAAAGAAGGAAAAGGATCAAAAAAAAGGTAAAAGAATCGAAGAAGAAGGTAAAAAGTAATCAAGAAGGAAAAGGTAAAAGAAGTAAAAGAAGAAGGTAAAAGTAATCAAGAAGGAAAAAGGTAAAAGAGTCGAAAATAAGAAAAGAAAAGGTAAATAATTCGAAGAAGAGGGTAAAAGTGATCAAGAAGGAAAAGGTAAAAGAAGTCGAAGAAGAAGGTAAAAGTAATCAAGAAGGAAAAGATAAAAGAAGTCGAAGAAGAAGGTAAAAGTAATCAAGAAGGAAAAGGTAAAAGAAGTCGAAGAATAAGGAAAAGTAATCAAGAAGGAAAAAGGAAAAAAGGTAAAAAGTCAAGAAAAAAAAAGGTAAAAGAAGTCGAAGGTAAAAGTGATCAAGAAGGAAAAGGTAAAAGAAGTCGAAGAAGAAGGTAAAAGTAATCAAGAAGGAAAAGGTAAAAGAAGTCGAAGAAGAAGGTAAAAGTAATCAAGAAGGAAAAGGTAAAAGAAGTCGAAGAAGAAGGTAAAAGTAATCAAGAAGGAAAAGGTAAAAAAAAGAAGGTCGAAGGTAAAAAAAATAATCAAGAAGAGAAAAGGTAAAAAGAAGTCGAGGAAGAAAAGTAAAAGTAATCAGGAATGAAAAGGTAAAAAGAAGTCGAAGAAAAGAAGGTAAAAGGATCAAGAAGCGAAATCAAGAAGGAAAAGGGTAAAAGAAGTCGAAGAAGGTAAGGTAATCAGAATCAAGAAGGAAAAGGTAAAAGAAGTCGAAGAAGAGGTAAAAAATTAATCAATAAAGGAAAAAGATAAAAGAAGTCGAAGAAGGTAAAACGTAATCAAGAAGGAAAATGTAAAAGAAGTCGAAGAATAAGGTAAAAGTAATCAAGAAGGAAAAGGTAAAAGAAGTCGAAGAAGAAGGTAAAAGTAATCAAGAAGGAAAGGTAAAAAAGTCGAAGGTAAAAAGTGAATCAAGAAGGAAAAGGTAAAAGTCGAAGGAAAAGGAAGAAAAAAAAGTAATCAAGAAGGAAAAGGTAAAAGAATTCGAAGAAGAAGGTAAAAGTAATCAAGAAGGAAAAAGTAAAAAGATGTCGAAGGAAAGGTAAAAAGTAATCAAGAAGGAAAAGGTAAAAAAAAAAGAATAAGGTAAAAGGTCAAAAAGAAAAGGTAAGAAGTCGAAGAAGGTAAAATAGGTCGAAAAGGTAAAAGTATCTGAAAGTAATCAAGAAGGAAAATGGTAAAGAAGTCGAAGAAGAAGGTAAAAAGTAATCAAGAAGGAAAAAGGTAAAAGAAGTCGAAGAAGAAGGTAAAAGTAATCAAGAAGGAAAAGGTAAAAAGAAGTCGAAGAAAAAAAAGTAATCAAGAAGGAAAAGGTAAAGAAGTCGAAGAAGAAGGTAAAAGTAATCAAGAAGGAAAGGTAAAAAGAATTCGAAGAAGAAGGTAAAAAGTAATCAAGAAGAAAAGGTTAAAGAAAAGTCGAAGAATAAGTTAAAAAGTAATCAAAAGAAAAGGTAAAAAGAAGTCGAAGAAGAAAAATTAATCGAAGAAAAAGTAAAAAGAAGTCGAAAAAGTAATCAAGAAGGAAAAGGTAAAAAGAAGACGAAGGTAAAAAAAGTAATCAAGAAGGAAAAGGTAAAAGAAATCGAAGAAGAAGGTAAATGTAATCAAGAAGGAAAAGGTAAAGAAGTCGAAGAAGAAGGTAAAGGAAAAAAGGTAAAAGAAGTCGAAGAAAGAAGGTAAAAGTAATCAAGAAGGAAAAGGTAAAAGAAGTCGAAGAAGAAGGTAAAAGTAATCAAGAAGGAAAAGGTAAAAGAAGTCGAAGAAGAAGGTAAAAGTAATCAAGAAGGAAAAATTAAAAAAAGATGTAATGAAGAAGGAAAAGTAAAAAGTCGAAGAAGAAGGTAAAAGTAATCAAGAAGGAAAAGGTAAAAAGAAGAAGAAGGTAAAAGTAATCAAGAAGGAAAAGGTAAAAGAAGTCGAAGAAGAAGGTAAAAAGTAATCAAGAAGGAAAAAAAGGTAAAAAGAAGTCGAAAGGTAAAAAGTAAAAAAATAAGAGGAAAAGGAAAGAATCGAAAATAAGTAAAAAAAGTCAAGAAGAAAAGGTCGAAGTAAAAGTAATCAAGAAGGAAAAGATAAAAGAAGTCGAAGAAGAAGGTGAAAGTAATCAAGAAGGAAAAGGTAAAAGATGTCGAAAAATAAGGTAAAAGTAATCAAGAAGGAAAATGTAAAAGAAGTCGAAGAAGAAGGTAAAAGTAATCAAGAAGGTAAAGGTAAAAGAAGTCGAAGAAGAGGGTAAAAGTAATCAAGAAGAAAAAGGTAAAAGTAGTCAAAGGTAAAAGTAATCAAGAAGGAAAAGTTAAAAGAAGTCGAAGAAGAAGGTAAAAGTAATCAAGAAGGAAAAGGTAAAAGAAGTTGAAGAAGAAGATAAAAGAAATCAAGAAGGAAAAGGTAAAAGAAGTCGAAGAAGAAGGCCAAATTAATCAAGAAGGAAAAGGTAAAAGAAGTTGAAGAAGAAGGTAAAAGTAATCAAGAAGGAAAAGGTAAAAAAGACGAAGGTAAAGAAAGAAGAAAAGGTAAAAAAGAATCAAGAAGGAAAAGGTAAAAGAAGTAAAAGAAGAAGGTAAAAGTAATCAAGAAGGAAAAGGTAAAAGAAGTCGAAAAATAAGGAAAAGTAATCAAGAAGGAAAAGGTAAAATAAGTCGAAGAAGAGGGTAAAAGTAATCAAGAAGGAAAAGGTAAAGGAAGTCGAAGAAGAAGGTAAAAGTAATCAAGAAGGAAAAGATAAAATAAGTCGAAGAAGAAGGTAAAAGTAATCAAGAAAAAAAAGGTAAAAGAAGTCGAAGGTAAAAGTAATCAAGAAGGAAAAGGTAAAAGAAGTCGAAGAAGAAGGTAAAAGTAATCAAGAAGGAAAAGGTAAAAGAAGTCGAAGAAGAAAAGTAAAAGTAAAAAAAAAAAAGGTAAAAGGAAATCAAGGTAAAAGTGAAGAAGAAGGCCAAATCAAGAAGGAAAAGGTAAAAGAATCGAAGAAGAATAAAAAAGTAATCAAGAAGGAAAAGGTAAAAGAAGTAAGAAGAAGGTAAAAGTAATCAAGAAGGAAAAGGTAAAAAGAAGTCGAAGAAGAAGGTAAAAAAGTAATCAAGAAGGAAAAGGTAAAAAGAAAAATCGAAGAAGGTAAAAGTAATCAAGAAGGAAAAAGGTAAAAAGAAGTCGAAGAAGAAGGTAAAAAGTAATCAAGAAGGAAAAAGGTAAAAATAAGTCGAAGAAAATGTAAAAGTAATCAAGAAGGAAAAGGTAAAAAAAGAAGTCAAGAAAAAGAAGCGAAGAAGGAAAAGGTAAAAGAAAATTCAAGTCGAAGAAGATAAAAGTAATCAAGAAGGAAAAGGTAAAAAAAAAAGAATCGAAGAAGGTAAAAAGTGATCAAGAAGGAAAAGGTAAAAAGAAGTCGAAGAAAGAAGGAAAAAAAGAAATCAAGAAGGAAAAGGTAAAAGAAGTCGAAGGTAAAAGGATCAAGAAGGAAAAAGGTAAAAAAGTCGAAGAAGAAGGTAAAATTAATCAAGAAGGAAAAGGTCAAAGAAGTCGAAGAATAAGTAAACGTAATCAAGAAGGAAAAGGTAAAAGAAGGTCGAAGAAAAAAGGTAAAAGTTATCAAGAAGGAAAAAGTAAAAGATGTCAAAGAAGGAAAAAAGTAATCAAGAAAAGTCAGGTAAAAGAAGTCGAAGAAGAAAAAAGTTATCAAGAAGGAAAAGTAAAAAAGTCAAGAATAAGGTAAAAGTAATCAAGAAGGAAAAGGTAAATAATTCGAAGAATAAGGTAAAAGTAATCAAGAATGAAAAGGTAAAAGAAGTCGAAGAAGAGGGTAAAAGTAATCAAGAAGGAAAAGGTAAAAGTAGTCGAAGGTAAAAGTAATCAAGAAGGAAAAGGTAAAAGAAGTCGAAGGTAAAAGTAATCAAGAAGGAAAAGGTAAAAGAAGTCGAAGAAGAAGGTAAAAGTAATCAAGAAGGAAAAATGTAAAAGAAGTCGAAGAAAAAGGTAAAAGTAATCAAGAAGGAAAAGGTAAAAGAAGTCGAAGAATAAGGTAAAAGTAATCAAGAATGAAAAGGTAAAAGAAGTCGAAGAAGAGGGTAAAAGTAATCAAGAAGGAAAAGGTAAGGAAGGTAAAAGTAATCAAGAAGAAAAAAAAAGAAGTCGAAAAAAGGTAAAAAATAAGAAAAAAAGTTAAAAGAAGTCGAAGAAAAAGGTAAAAGTAATCAAATGAAAAGGTAAAAAGAAGTCGAAGAAAAGGTAAAAGTAATCAAGAAGGAAAAGGTAAAATGTCGAAGAAGAGGGTAAAAGTAATCAAGAAGGAAAAGGTAAAAAAAGAAGTCGAAGAAGAAGGTAAAAGTAATCAAGAAGGAAAAGGTAAAAGAAGTCGAAGGTAAAAGGAAAACAATCAAGAAAAAAAGGTAAAAGAAGTCGAAGAAAAGGTAAAAAGTAATCAAAAATGAAAGGTAAAAGAAGTCGAAGAGGGGTAAAAGTAATCAAGAATGAAAAAGTCGAAGTAAAAAAGAATGCCGAAGAAGGTAAAAAAAGTAATCAAGAAGGAAAAGGTAAAAAAAGTCGAAGGTAAAAGTAATCAAGAAGGAAAAGGTAAAAGAAGTCGAAGAAGGTAAAAAGTAATCAAGAAGGAAAAGGTAAAGATGTCGAAGAAAAGGTAAAAGTAATCAAATGAAAAGGTAAAAGTCGGAGAAGAAGAAAAAAAAAGAAGAAAAAAGGAAAGAAGTCAAGAAGAAATGGTAAAAGTAATCAAAAAGTAAAAGAAGGGGGAAAATAAAAATGTCGAAGAAGAAAGTAAAAGAAATCAAGAAGGAAAAGGTAAAAGAAGTCGAATCGAAAAGGTAAAAAGAAGTCGAAGAAGGTAAAAGTAATCAAGAAAAAAGGTAAAAAGTCGAAGAAAAGGTAAAAGTAATCAAGAAGGAAAAGGTAAAAATGTCGAAGAAAAAGGTAAAGAAGAATCAAGAAGGAAAAAGGTAAAAGGTGTCGAAGAAGAAGGTAAAAGAAATCAAGAAGGAAAAGGTAAAAGAAGTCGAAAGATAGAAAAAAGTAATCAAGAAGGAAAAGGTAAAAGATGTCGAGGTAAAAAGTAATCAAGAAAGAAAAGGTAAAAGGTGTCGAAGAAGAAAAAAGTAATCAAGAAGGAAAAGGTAAAAGAAGTCGAAGTATAAGGTAAAAAGTAAGAAGAAATGTTAAAAGAAGTCGAAGAAAAAGGTAAAAGTAATGAAGAAGGAAAAGGTAAAAGAAGTCGAAGAAGAGGGCAAAAGTAATCAAGAAGGAAAAGTTAAAAGTAGTCGAAGGTAAAAGTAATCAAGAAGGAAAAGGTAAAAGAAGTCGAAGAAGAAGGTAAAAGTAATCAAGAAAGAAAAGTTAAAAGAAGCCGATGAAGAAGGTAAAAGTAATCAAGAAGGAAAAGGTAAAAGAAGTCGAAGGTAAAAGTAATCAAGAAGGAAAAATGTAAAGTTGAAGAAGAAGAAAAGAAGTAAAAGAAAAGTCAAGAAGAAAAAGGCAAAAGAAATCAAGAAGAAAAAGGTAAAGAAGTCGAAGGTATAAGTAATCAAGAAGGAAAATGTAAATAAAAAAGAAGAAGATAATAAAAAAGAAATCGAAGAAGAAGGTATAAGATAAAAAAATAAAAAAGAAAATCAAATAGAAATAAAGAAGGTGAAGATAAAAAAATAAAATGTAAGTACGCAGTCGTTTACAGCTTGTGAGAGTGAAAGTTTAGTAACGACTGAGAAGAGGGAGGATTAACGGAAGGACAAAAGTGGAAAAGGATTCAAGAAGACAGAAAATGGCAACTGATGTTACAGTTAAAATTTTGAAGACTGCAGTTTTCAGGGATGCAAGAAAGCGAAAGGGAGTTCCATAGGTGGAAACTCCGAATGAATAAACAGTCGGATTAGAAGTGCCGGTTGCATTTATCTAATTCCACAGTAAAAGCGTTTGGATTTAGATGCCAATCTAGTCACCCACTTACATTTATGTATTCGGGGCACCGGGGGGAAAAAGTTCTCCAGAACAGAAACCATGAAAATATTTGTAGAAAAGACAGAGGGAAACCACGTCATTTCGGTGCGAAAGTGACTGGAGTCGAAAGGACTATTCGCGATCGATTACTTTACAGATAATTGTCTAGAATCTCGAGGTATATAGCAGGAGAGCCAAACTAGATATAGCAATAGTATTCAATGCACTGACTTTTGGTAAGTTTCTAAATGTGGAAGATAGATTTTGACGAGAAGAATCTACTGAAACGTCACAATGACCCAAACTTCCCTGCAGTAGTTGCAGCTATTGATCCGATGTAGACACTATACTTTAAGTCAGTGGAGAACGTCAGACTAAGAAAGCGTAATGGTTGGCTCTTCTGGAGTTTACCATCAGCCATGCTGATTGCAGACAGATATCATTCTTTCTGGTGGTTAAATATATGCTGTTTTGTTTTGAAGGAGTAAGAATTTACAAGCCATTTCTTGCCCTAAGAACCCTTAATTCGAGGTCCTGTTCATGAGCAGCTGCCAGGTTTCTTTGTCAGATTTGTTGTATTTACTACTGGGACAGCAGTAAATGATAGTGACATCAGTATAAATATCAAATTGAAAACTATATATATATATATATATATATATATATATATATATATATATATATATAATGAAAATTATAAACAAAACGAGAACTTGTAAATCTTGGGATGACCCATGCCCCTTATGCCTACATGAAAACTACACATTAAGTTTCTAAATAATAAAAAATCTGTTAAACAATAGACATGAGTTAACGGTTTTTTGCCGACATCATCAAATTTTTGCATTGAATAATTAGCATAAAAACAAATAAACAATAAAATAATTTTTAAATTCCAGTCTTAATAGATAGTTTAAATGCCCTACCCAAAAAGATAACCCTTTATGAAGTCGTCAAAAAACAAATGTTAGCGATTTACGACAAAACTGTCGTAAATCGCTAACATTTGTTTTTTAAATTATATACACAAAACCCTTTCAGAAGAAAATAAAATAAATAAATCTCCATAGACACTTAACCAGACTAGACGATGTCATCTTCCGCTTTAAATTTAGACTCCCCAACCTTACCCTGACTTGACATCTGTGAATGTAACTGAGATATTGATACAAATTATTAACACATTACGCCCCTTTTCTTTAAACATTTGCTCTAGCCGCTACCATAGAAATTTTGATTTCAATAATGAGTATGCTTATAAAACGCGTAAATTTCAGAAATAAGTTATTCCAACATAAAATTTCGCTTGGAGATGGAACAGAGCTTAGTACTTTAATTCAATTTAATTCAAATAATTATATTGAAGTTTTCGGCTCTTGTTTTGAAACATGAGAACTCTTATGTAGCGTGTTGGAATCATATTTTTAAATAAATATTTATATTTATGCTCTACTTTTGTATCGAGCACTATTTTTAAAAAATAATAACAAAAATACCAAAGAACTTTGGATTATTTACCTAACGAGTTCTTTCCTATTTTCTATATATTTTTCACACACACACACACACACACACATATATATATATATATATATATATATATATATATATATATATATATATATATATATATGATGGCCTCTTCTGTTGGTTTTGACGTATAAGGATCCGATAACTACATTTTTACGTTTGCGACATGTGACACTTCAATTCCGCTCGTGATTTACAAGAAGACCCCATATCAGAACAATGAGAATCTCGGGATACAGCAACAAGACCAGTTGCTGACGATCTTTGCCGTTGTCTTTCGTCTCTTAGCCGGTCAGTATAGCTGATTTCAAAATTTCTTATACAACAGTGGCACAAATATCTCCAGTTATTTCTATTGAGGGATTCTCGTCCGGTGTTACTAGAAGACACATTGGCAGCTGAGGGGTTACACTTTAGCTTGTCTTATATCTGAACCACATTATACCTTTTTTTGTATTTACTCAACCCTCCACGAGGAAAGGTTGTCACACAAGGTCGGTTTAATACACACCCGAGCTAGGAACTAAAATTGCCCAAGCACACGCTACTATTGGTTGTGCTGTCCACGGTGCGAGCACTGATCCCTCTCTCTGATGCAATAAGAGGGCGCGGCCTCTGGTAGCTGTTCCCCAGGGCTGGGCACCTCTCTGTATAACTTTTCTCCGTTGCGACTATGTCCTTTGTCAGTGAGCGCATTCTGCCCAAAGACAGAAACGCAACAGAGATTATAAATAACCTTTATACCTTTGTCCAATGTCAAGTTGACTATACATAAGGAGCTTACGAATTTTCTCGTCACTCATCCTATGAACATGACCAGCTCAGCGAAGTTGTGACTGCATCAGGAAGGTCTGAGTCCCACCGAAGTTGCATTTTGCGAATAGATCAACATTAGACACGCCATCAGTCAATGTATAGACACAAATCATGCGGAGAAAACTTCTGTGGAAGACTATATATATATATATATATATATATATATATATACTTTAATCTCCAATCGACTTTATATAGATGAGGGCCTAAAAGTTCACTTTAGAACAAAGCCGCTTGACTGCGTGGAATAATCGCTGTTATAGTTAAAAATGTAGAACCAGCCGCATTTTTTCCAGAGTAGTGATCAAAGAGAAATGGTGCACAATATCTCCATAATGTGAATTCACAGTTTTTCATCTCTCGTTCAGTGTAATAGAGCACTGTTTATTATTCTATTTAATCTCTAGCAAGAGAAAGTGGGATTTATGCATTTCTCACGTCCATTAGCGCTCAGTTAATGAAACTAATTATATATATATATATATATATATATATATATATATCATGACGAAACGCATTTTTAGTGTGTACCCATATTTGAGTAGTTCCGTTCATTATTTCAACAGTATATTTGTCTATCGGCCTGAATATTGATAGTCGACACACTTCATGTCCGAGTCGGTCTAAAGCACATCGGATATAACGTGGTTTGCTCCAGCATAGAGGAGAGTAGCTTCTAATCCTGCTGGAAGGCACATATATTTCTTTAATATAATTTCTCTAATCGTCAAGCAGGCAGATGAAAATAAATAAATATACTTTTTAAAAAGATAAATGGAGCGCCTACTAAAATAAATGTATAGCCATTAAAACAATGTTTAAAGGGATAAAATCTGTCGGATTACGAAAGAAAACTTTTTCATAAATAGGTTTATATATATATATATATATATATATATATATATATATATATATATATATATATATATATATAAATTAAGGCAAAAGTAACTCCCTTTTTATTTATTAACTTTGTTTTCTGACAGTAGTTAAAAATGGCTTAAGATTAAATGGTTAAATCTTAATTTCGACATGACGTTGATAGAAGAAAGTTGAGCAATTGAGTGACCATCACAGTCAGTGGTACTAACACCACCAGATTTTTCTTTTGTTGTGGGGTGTACTGCAAGATCTTATTTACAGGATCAAAGTGAAAACAATCCGTGAATTTAAACAAGCAATTTCTGATATTTTTTGGGGGAAATCAATATAGAAATCAGTCAAGTGGTATACTTGTAGTGTTCAGTGTTGTATTGAACATAAAGGCGAATATTTGGAATATGTTGAATAGTTTCTTAATCCCACCAAATCATGTTGTTTGGAGGTTACAATACTTATAAAGCTTATTCAACTACTGTAGTTTATATTTCTTCAGTAAAAGTTTATAAATAAAAATGGCCTTACTTTTGCCAGATCCTGTATATATTATGGAAATAAGAACTTTTCGCATTCGTCATTTTTAAGCATCGTTTCCGCATTTTACTCTATTTTTATTTGGTTTATATTTATATTTATTTAAATAAAAAAAAAATCACATTAAACTGATGTGTAAACTAAAAGCCTGACGTGAGCAAATGAAGATGCTGAAAATGAAACGCAAAGGTAATGGGGTTTGTTTTAGAACGTATTATGGACGCTAGAATAAAAATGGGTAAAAATTGAAAACATACTGTGTATATTAAGAATTCCATAATAAAGTTATGTCAATAAACATGACGCTTATAAAATAACTACCGGATATAGATTTTGGCTAACGAACGTGCCATTTCCGGTTTGAATAATTTTAATAAAATCTGGCACTTTACGTAAACATTGCGGGATTTATTAATCTAAAAGGAGGAGAAAACAATGATGAAGAAATGAAAAATGAATTATATCTACAAATAGAGGAATTAAAAACGAGAAAAATGTACGAAATAAAGAAATGAAAGAAAGGGTGAAAAGGAAGACAAAAAAAAAAGATTGTAATGAAAATGTTAGAAAAGGAAAGCAAGAGGAAAAGATTATCTGTAAAATATAAAATGGCCAGAATGCATGATCGTCAGAAAAAAAAATGGCTTCTCAATGTTTGAGTTACGTATTTGGTGAAAGTTTCAAGAAACGATGTTCTTAAATTGACTCGCCGGCTTGAGACTTTTCTATAGTGATTTTCTAAGTGTAGCTTAGATGCGGCACAAGGCCGGAAGTATATGGGACAATCTGTGAGGATCGAACACACTATTCAGTTGTAATTAATCTAGAGACAAACTTGTTACCTATACCAGGCTGAGTCTCAGTTTTTCATATATATATATATATATATATATATATATATATATATATATATATATATATATATATATATATATATATATATATATCGTTCAGAATAATCTAAACTGTCATCTGTATACACTCATTTTCTCAGGTCAATGAGTAAAAGTGGCTTTAAGTGAATGGAGACTGTAGGCTTCAGCGAGGTCTCTCCTTATGCAAACCAAATGAACTGACGTTACAGAATCTTCAAAGAAATGTACCAATTAACAAAAATGGCATCACTTGAAGACTTTGAGCAATAGCAACAGCTAAAATGGATATCACATGTAACTCGAAGAGAAGATAATGACATAAGAAAGATATTGATATTCCACACTATTTCCAACAAAAGGCAATGAAGAAAACTCAAATCAATACCGGAAAGTACTATAAAATTTATTGAACTTTAGAACCCTATTTTCCTGAAAAATCTTTTTTAAGAGAAAGATTTTATAAATTTCAAACGACAGTGACACTGGCTACACGGCAATGAATACCGAATGTTTCCTTATTCGGAAACGGCTAATATTAACATTTCCATTACGCAAAACATGAAGGAACAATTTGACACAGGAAGAAGTTCAGTCTCACGTTGACTGCTGACCTGAGATGGAACAAATACATTGAGTCAATTGCTTCGTCCGCCGCAAGAAAAGTTGGCTCCCTGTGCCGCGCCAGGAGATTTTTCTCCCCGGATTCGATCCTCCACATCTACAAATCAACAATTCGCCCTTGCATGGTGTATTGCTGCCATGTATGGTCTGGATCCCCTTCTGTTTGCCTCGGGGTTCTTGATAAGCTCCAGAGGCGGACATGCAATATAATTGGCCCTGTTCTGGCATCTCGTCTACAGGCACTTTCTCACAGACGCGTCGTCACCTTTCTCTGTCATTTTTACAAATACTTTCATGGCAGACTTCATGAGTTCAAGCGCCCTACGAGGCTGGCATCCCGCTCTCACCCTTTCACTGTATGTAGCCGTCTCCAATATCTTCATGTGTCGCACCTCTCGCCTGTGGAACTCCCTTCCCTATTCCAGTTTACCTGAGAGATATAATCTCTAACTATTCAAATGTAATGTCAATCGACATCTCCAGTTGCCTTGATCTATCCACTACCTTCTCCTCATCCTTTCCTCTATCACTCCTATCTGATCTTGCTCCAAATTTTCTGTAACCCCTTGCGTCCTAGTGGCTTCCCGCCTTGCTTGGTGTGAAACGATTAAAAAAAAAGTTTCTAAGGAATAACGAAAGATGGCTTCTCCAAAATTCCCAATGTATTAGGACAGAAGTAAACACCGTTACAAACAAAAGACAACAGTACTATGTAATATCTAACTTACTATTTAGCAGTAAATATTGGAAAATCACCTGACAAAGGCATTAAACACATATGGTTCCACCTAATAATGCACAAAACCTGAACATATCATGTGCTTAAAGAATAAATTTTAAGGATATTAATAAGTACTACGGAAATGCTGCGAACAATCAAAAAGAGATAACGGAAATTTCTTTGATGCACAATGAAAACAGATGGATTGGCGATTTCATCACTCACAGGGTATACTGGAGGCAATAGAAGAAAGAGGGCACAACAAGTAAACTAATTAACGAATTTTTGCAAATGAATGGGCCGACAAGAATATATTTATACGATTGATCACCCAATTTAATGCTCAAAATCAACAGAGAGTTACTAAATTAGTTTGTTGTAGAGGGGGGGTCTCTTATGCTCAAACAAGAACGATTACAGTTTTCCCGCCAATGCCACCAAGCGGACAGCGAAACCGTCTCATCCTTACTCTTATGATATCCTTCTGGATGTATCTTCTCACAAAAATTGATTTTCACACAAAACATAGCTCGGCACATAATGTTGGACATTGAGGATCTGTGGACAGCAATACAGGGCCCAGCAGTGAGGAAAGAGATTGTCAATGGAGTTTCGATCAACCATATGACTGTCGGAAGATGATGATGATGATGATGATGATGATGATGATGATGAAGTGGGTACAGGGAAGAAATATGGGACAGATAACGACTTGAATAGTTTAAGATCCTAGGCATCGAGGAATATCTTCTCAGGAGACCGCTCTATATTGCAACTGTTCTGGAGAAGATGTAGTGTTTCCTCTTTATCAACTGAATATGAAAAGAAATGGCATGAGTCGACACAGTGAACGCGTCATGACGGTTCCGATCTGTAAATGTTGGAACTGGCTGTACCAAGGAATGTAGTTCGACGGGTTATCTGACATGAACATAGCGATAGAGTAGCTAGAGGTTTTGAACGTTGTTCAATTTCTTGTTAGCAGGGGAAACGAAACTTGAGTAGTAGGGTGTGTTGTTAAAATAACAGATCCGCCAGAATGCCACGTGAAGGGTTTTAAAATCGACCGCGTTGGAGAAGCATTTTCGAAAAGAAAAGTCAAGCGATTTCGAAAAGAATTTCAGTTTTCAACTGCAGCCCCAGCTCAGATGTGGCAGCAAAATTATCTTTTGGTCTGTTCAATTTCTTGTAAAGAGAAGGCATAGCAGGAGGAAACGGATACTTACTTGAGTAGTACAAAAAATTGACCATCTTTCCAGTGTTGTTAGAAATGAATTTTTATATTGTAAATAGTCAAGAATTATTTAAATCAACAAGAGAAAAGAAGTTTGTACGATTATTGTTCGCCTGCTTAACGAAAAGACTGTGGTAAGATAGTAGATAAAGACAGAAGAAAAAGATAGGTGAATATGGATAAATGTAGAACCAGATAGAATTTATTTCAACTGAAATAGATAGATAGTCATAGCGATTTTCGAAAAGAAATTTCAACAGACTTTTCAAAGATAATTTACCAGACAAATATAGATAGATAGATGATAATTTAGACTGATAGATAAATGAAGAGAAAATAGTAGATAGGGGAAATAGAAAAATATAGATAGATAGATAGATAACCCTGGGTAAGATAGTAGAAATGTGAAAAGAGCAGATTGGGATAGATAGATAGATAGATAGATAGATAGATAGATAGATAGATAGATAGATAACGAATAGACTGTGGTAAGATAGTAGATAGATGTGAACAGACTGAAATAGATAGATAGATAGATAGATAGATAGATAACGAACAGACTGTGGTAAGATAGTAGATAGATGTGAACAGACTGAAATAGATAGATAGATAGATGAATAAACCGATATTGATGTAAGTAGATAGATATGAATAGGGTGAGACAGATTGTAAATAGATGTGAATAATGAAACTCACACACAGACACACACACACACACACACACACACATATATATATATATATATATATATATATATATATATATATATATATATATATATATATATATATATAGATATATAAATATGAAAAGATAGTGAATACAGTAATGATAACGAAATAAATACGGATAAATATTGCACTCAAATTAATAACAGATTAGATGTGAAAAAAGAAGCAATTTAAAAATACAAAAAAAATCCTGCAGCATCTAAAGTGTGTTGTGTTATTAAAGTATTGACTTATGAAAACAAGAAATATATTGAGTCGGCGATACAGAGTGGTTTACAAGATGGCGGCACAAATAGGAAATGAATCAAGAGGCGTCTGCAGCTTGTGCTATATTAAAGTATATCCGTTATGAAACGGGAATCAAGCAGGGAACAGTTGAGAGAATTCGCTTCCAAAATGAGGCATAGAAATACATAGTCGCTCGGTCAATGCTGTCATGAAGAGAAGCATATGAAATTAGAAATAAGATGGGAAAAAATAGATGTACATTGAACTGGACAAGCAAAATTGTAATAATTACACTGTTGAGCAGATTTCATTTCCGTTAGTAAATTTAAAGAAAAAGGGTTCAATAATAATAATATTATTAATAATAATAATAATAATAATAATAATAATAATAATAATTATTATTATTATTATTATTATTATTTTCTGAATGTAAATTCAGAATTTATGTACATTCTTCGTCGTTCAATTCCGAGTCGATTTTATTTATTTTATTTTTTTTCAGTGGAATTCTTCGATATTTATCCTAAGAAAGGGAAAAATAAAAATGCTATTTCGTTTCGAGTGTTCCTTATAAATATCTTGATTTCTTTGGAGGGGATAAGAAAACATTTACTAAGAAGAAAATACATTGAAAGTGCACTGATTTCATAATTGTCTACGTTCAACCGTACACTGGATTCCTACGCATCATATTAAACATCATATAAACATCATATAAAAGTATGAGAAGAAATTTGTCTCACAATTAAAAAAAATATATAACAGATTTAATATGTTGGCTATTTTTATAATTAATGTATAATGTCTTTACAAGATTTGTTTACATGAAATAATGGTGAGAATCTAGTAGATGTACAGTATAGCTGAGACTAATTGATGTACAATACAAGATAACATTTAACAAAAATAACAAAGGAAAATTTAAGAGAGTTTTACTTAGAAAAAAATTGTTTATGTATTTGGGTGTGACTTTGACTGTGTGTGAAACGTCAACAGCCCTTTTTTGTCTTGGTGTGTAAAGTTGGTTGCACACACATTGCAAAGCGGAAAAACAGAAAAAAAGAGTCACTTAAGGGTTCACCTGTTTTTATATCCTCAGAGCTACTGCTGATAATATGTTTATTAATGCACTAAACATTAGATCTGTTCGGAGTGGGTTACATTTTCAAATCCAGAAGACGTTAATGACTCCAGTACGTAAAACAACGACTCCATGGATGCAACGTTTTATTAAAGTATTATAACGTTTTATATTCTCATTAAGGGATTGTCTCTGATTTCCGTTTGACGAGAAAACGTTAAGTAGTTTTCTTTCGCTTTTGTCTTATTTGTAAATACAGACACATGCGAGGACATAAACAGATACGTACACATGTATATATATATACGATTATGTGAACACTGTTCGAAAATAATTATTCGAAATGCAAGATTTTTATTGAAGTAAAAATGTAAATAATTAAAATAGGAAATACACAAATGGTAATTAATCGAAATATAATTATCGTTAATAAAACAATTTAGTAAGAAAGTTATACTATACTGCATGCAAATAGTCAACTACTGAAAACAACTCGTTAATTTTTGTTTTCCATTTACGTGGGAGTATTTCTTGGGGCTCTTGATATTTTGGCAACCTGCTCTTACTTTTGCGATAGGAATCTCTTGTAAGTCCTGTTCTTTTGGAAGAGTGTCTAAAAATTTCCAGATTGTGGGATTATACAATGACATTTATTGTAAAATAGCCCAATGCCATCTCTCTAGGGTGTTATTATTTCTAGGTAAATCAGCTCAAAGCAAGACCACAGACATATTTAAAACATACAGATTTCGTATAATTATCATTTAGTATAATTGTTCTTTCGATTAAATTTCATTCAAACAATTTACAATTCGAATTAATACTTTTCGAATAACTGTATTAGATCAATTATTTTTGTACAATTTTATTGATACGATACATACATACATAGATGCATACATACATACATAGATGCATACGTACATACATAGATGCATACATACATACACACATAGCTGTATCCAACCACTTTCTCAGATTTATGGTTATCGACGGCTTTGAGTGTATGGGTCTTGCAGATCTTAGCGTGGTTCATCACTCTTCAAACTTTCTGAAGTGCCGGTACCGAATCAAAAACAAAGAATTCTATCAAATGACTGAATCCACATTTGAAGACTCTCAGCAACAGGAAGAATTAAAATTAATATTTCATGTAACTAAAAGAGAAAATAATATCATAATCATAATGGTAGCCTTCTACACTGCATCATGTCCTGGGTATAACGATAAACTATATCCTGCAGCAAGGCTTCTGATCGGGAAATTTTTGGGTGCGTGGAACCGCCTCTTAATTGCTGTTGTTCCCAGTTCCACTCTGACCGGGGCTGTTAGCACCTGTTTGGTTCAAATCTATGGAGAAATAGTTAAACTCTCAATGAGACCTGATTTACAAACTGATTTCTTAAACGAATAAATATAGTTATGAGTCCTTTTTTAAAGCTGATTGTTTTGTGTTCATTTTGTTTAGTTCTTTTTCCGTAACAGATTTAATGTTTAGTATAGTGTTTAGAAAAAATTCGCAGTGTGAGATAGACAAGAAGTAAGGCATGTAGCAACATCAGCACGGCAAAGGGCACTCCTTTAAAGGCAAGGAAGGGCAAAAATATTTTAGGTCAAGTGATAGCGATTGCTGTATGAGTTGTACGATTTTTGAATCAAGCACGGGCAATACCGGGCCATGCTGCTAGTCAATAATATAAAGAGAAATGACAATTAATTGTAAGGCGAAATCTATTTTCCTGAAAAATTGTTTAAGATCGTATTTTATAAATTTCAAGCGTCACTGGCTGCTTAGTCGATAGTGAGTTTGATCCACACTGGTTGCTTCACACTATCGATCTTGTGTTACATCTAAGTTACGGTTAGAAAATAATTTTGGAAGCACATCGACGGGGTGCAATGGTTATCAAGCTTGTCTCGTTCGATCAAATAAAACTCTGTATTGAGTTCAATCCTAACTGGGTACTCCATACTTTCTCGCTTGTACCACGACTAAGCCACGCTTAGTAAAACATCATACTGGCAAATGTTCTAGATTTTAATCCCATTTTAATCCGATTTTCGCTTCCAGCGTCTTATATGCACGGGATTATCGTTGCTTCGAAATCATCCATGTAAACTGAAAGAGACTATCATCACATTCTTGTCCGTGTATTGCTTAATATATTGTACAGTAATTGTCATCTTTGATAATGGCTTATGGAAGCCGAAAGCTTAGATTGGATTAAAAAATATGGATCAATATTGTGATTTTCTTTCTTCGTTTAATGATAATGTTATTAAGCTCATCAGACGTTATGAAAAGAATTTACATAAAATAAATTGACAACTCTTGTCTATATTATTTAATGAAACATGTATGAATGAAAAAATGCTGCCTAATTACACACACACACACATATATATATATATATATATATATATATATATATATATATATATATATATATATATATATATATATATAGTCATCCATAGACAGACAGTTTCGGTGTACATTCGATCGCTTCAGGCCGGGACGGAAACCCGATCGATTATGTATCAGTCGGAGAATATAACCCCTAGGCAGAGAAAAAAACGAATTTTTACGTATTTAATTTCATAAACGGACGTCACTCAGAGAACTAAATCGGTATAGTGACCGTTTACAAATTCGTTACTCGCCACAGTGCTCGACCAATTAAATTCTTTTATCGAGAGCTAATATCGCCTCCATAGGCAGACTGTTTCTCTGTATCACAGCTCATCAGTATATATAGTTTTAAATTATGCTATATTTATGGGTTAACGTGCTCAACATTAGAGATAGAAAGAATGTGAATGTTACCACTTCAAACCGCTTCATTTCCTGTACAAAATGCTTATCTGGCCATTCATTGAAGGTTACTCTGATCCCTGAGCAATTGTATTTGAATTTAATACTTGTGTTGTCATAACCTGCTATGGCAACAAAAAAAATCTTTGAGGGAAATTAGAAATAAGGATGTTGCAATTGAGAGGTTTTGAAAAAAATATGCGGTGGAAGGGAAAGTAATATTAATAATGCAAAAGGATAACGGTTAACTTCGGTGATCGTACGCGAACGAGTGTGTCAATGTGATATGGCCGTAAGCCCGCATCTATATTTTAACATTAAACATGTTCTGAAATTTGTAATATCTTCATGATTACCAGCCAGCGGCAGGAAGAGAAAAGGTTTTAACGATGTCTTCCATATTCATCTAGCACTAATGCCATTGTGAAAGACATATACATTTATCTCTTCTCCTACCAACTATGGGTCAAGTAGCACGGAAAACTCCGAGTTTTATCTGTTGGTTGGCAGTCACCCTTGGAGAAGGAACATTTTATTTTTTTTTAAGTTGAAACTGTAAAGAAGTCAACCAGAATATCATATTTTTGTTTTATGACAACCGACAGATATTAGAAGGAGGGAAACCGTATATGGCAATGACTTCCTAAGTCCTGAATGAAAAGAGCTGAAGAATGCAGAAAGTAATATTATATTCTTTCATTGTATCTTTTTCAAAAGATTTAAAAATTCTCTCTCCAGATCAAGAAATGTTATTGTCATATGCCCTAGTCGACGAATGGGTTTATAAGGCGATCATACGTCGACCAGAAGATATATACATTATCACACCTGTGGAGAGATACTGGTTATCTCTCCCAGATCATGACAATGGACAATTAGTAAACAAAAAAAATATTATAAAGAACACTGTTCGATTAGGATAATTGATCAATAATCTTTTCCCAGGTTCACTTCGATTTCAACACGAATACTGATCCACAATTCAAGGACGAACGATAAGGCGTAGTGAATTTTGATATAAGAACTTTAATATGTACAGATATACAAAATATTAAAATAAAAGAAAATAATCATGAGTAAAACATCGGACGACCAGATCTCAAGACTTGGGATATCAAAATATGCCTAACTCCAAATGGATTCGACTGAACCCGAACGGATAAAAAAATATAAGTATTTATAACTACGAATGCAGAAATTAACGCATAACCAAAAGAGATGGGATAGGAGTTACATATTATTATTTTGACATGTGGAAAGGTGTTTGTAAGAACATAATATTTATGGATGCATGTGTATCTTTCTAACACGGGTCCAAAATATATGATTACTTATCTTTATAATCAGTTCTCTTTTTCTATCATTGTTCTTTCTTTTCTCTTTCACGTTTCCTCTTTACTTTCCCTTTTTTTTCTTGACACAAATACGATTACACACACTGTCCGGCTGTAACAGAGATATACACTTTCTTCCTTTCTCTGGTTTTCTTTTTTTTTCTTTCTTTCTTTCTTCTTCTGTATACAGTTCAGTTTCAAACACGATTCAACTTCAACAGGTAAATACACTTTCTTCCTCTCTCTGGTTTTCTTCTTTCTTTCTTTCTTCTTTACACAATTCAGCCTGTAACAGAGATATATACTTTCTTCCCCCCTGTTTTTTCTCTTTTCTTCAAACGCAGTTTGTATTCTCAGCGTAGAAATTCCTTTGCGTCTTCTGTGTTAAATAATACAGGTTATCGTCTTCAATTTGGGGTTATCGAACAGAAATACATGTCTTATATTTCTTGTCTGGAGTTGCCTGGGATGAATCGGACAAGTTCCATCATTATCAAATGAGTCTCATCTTTCCATTCATAAGTTATCAGCGCTTCGATTTCGAGTCTTGCTCCTTCAAAGACAAGACAGCAACTAACTCCCAAGTAATTTTCTAATTCTCACGTGTCCTGCGTTTTGGCGCGAATTCCAGCTTCCATCAGTCCCCTGTCTAGCTTTTGTCTCGACATCTGTTGCTACGGGTAATTGGGTCAGTCAACCTCTTGACTTGCTTTCCCAAAATATCTCAAGACTTCCACGTAACCTCGTCTGTTGTCAGGCGGAAATTAACCTTAATATATGCATGTAGGCGTGTTTGGGCTATCTGCGCCCGTCACAGTTATGAATTGTGAATTTCCCAAAAGAAATGATTTAGTTATTGAGTGACAGATTCTTCAGAAAATAAAAATTATATCCTAGTCGAGAGAGTGATCAAATCTATCAATCCATAAGATTACAACCAAAAGCGATTACGGATTGCTTAATTTGAATCGTGAAGCATTTATTGATTAAAAATATAATTTTAGACACTCTCAAAGACCAAAAATAGATTATATGAAAATTTCATTAGCTTCATTAGAAATCAATTACATTTGTTTTATAAAAAAAAACTGCATATTATATGTTTTACGTCTATTTGCGTTATACATTTTAGATCGACATATATGCATTTTATTCCGAATGCACCTTTTGTTGGCATATGGACATTTTATTTGAAATGCACCTTTTGTGCTGGACAATCTTGTTAAGGGTGGATGACGTTTAAACGAGTGCATTGAGCAAAAATGTTGAGGACAACGGTCCCAAGGTGGTCTGAATACTTACGGCCAAACCCACATCACAATATTTAATTGATTGATTACATATCGGAATATTGGGGAGAAAGAATTTTTAATATATAGGCTTTGGCATTTAGGCCTTCTGGTTCATTCTTTTTCTTTTGCTAACACAGCGGCCTTGTTTGGGGTTTGTCTTCTTACTCACTAACCCTGTGGGGATTTTGATGATGATACCCAGGATGAAAAGTTCATTAGATCAGAACCCCATCGTTATCATAGGTTTACTCACTCCTAGGATGAACTCCTTATAGATTGACCATGTCTTTAAGGGTGTAGCTGCACTCACCACATTTGGAAAATTGCGGAGGTTTTGCATTCAGATTTGTTTTTCTCCGAGACCGCTCGCCAATCAAGACTATAGGACCCAGTCTGTCCTGCTATTTCTTCATAGCTGGAGTGGAGAGAAAAGTTACATTCGTAGTTTTCCCAACGGTATTAGCATATAAATAATTGAAAGTAATGGACTCGATTAGAATTCGAAAAAAGGCTCTTCGTTTTCTCATTCAGAGCCGTTATTCATTACGTCATGGTGTCTTGGAATTTTGATTCAATCCATGGAGACGGATTGTTTTCGGTCAACTTTCCATGGTTAGGAATTTACGTGCCTTGTCACGTTTTGCCACTGAAGAAGAGTGCGAGACTTTTCACCAAGGAAATGAACTCAAAAGCAAATATGTTTTAAAGTTTCGGTTGGAAAAAAAAAACATTGTGGAGCATACTGAACCGAATATATATATATATATATATATAGGTCGTCCCAAAACGTAGTCACTCTTTAAATTGAAATAAATGAAGTGTTTACTGAATTGCAAGAAAGATTATTATTTTATATTACATACCAAATGAAATTAAATGCATGTATATAATTATTCAAACTGATGACAAAAAACAGCATATTTTTTGGCAAATTTAATCTTATATATATATATATATATATATATATATATATATATATATATATATATATATATATACAAATGTATTGAAACAAAGAAAGAGATATATTGTGTATATTCAGAGTCTAATATATATATATATATATATATGTATACATATATATGTGTGTGTGTGTGTGAAAAGTAACTGTGTATATAAATATATATATATATATATATATATATATATATATATATATATATATATATAATTATATTTATATATTATTTATGCGCAGGAGTTTGTCTGACGATCGCAAAAGTGTGAAACCCAGGGTCACAAACTCACATCAATATATATATATATATATATATATATATATATATATATATATTTATATATACGTTTAGAAGGATGTATAATACTATTCGGAAACGAAATTACTGATAATGGAACTAAGTCGAAAAACGTTCTTTAACGACAAGATGAATCTTCACTCTTCACTTAGAAATATCATAAAAAAATACTCTGCCCAAACTCAAATTAATTACCTTCTACAAAAAATTTAAAACAGCCACCCTTATCTTCAAATATAACATCACAACTGCAAAATCAAAATTGCAACGAATATTATCTATGAGTTCAAATATCCCCTAAAGGAACTGTGCCCCTGATCAATCCGAATTCACAAATAATTACATCGATCACACGACTACATGTTTATCTACACGCCTTATTTTACTCTTATCTGACCACAGCTCTATTAGAAACCATTTAATCACACACGCAAAATTACCCTCCGAAACATACAAGTAGAAAATACAAATATAATAACCTCATCCAAGTGTAAAAGATTAAAAATAATGTAAGGCTTAATAATAAAAAAGAAATACCAACACTTAATACTATTAACTACGAACATGGCCACAATGTGTTCGGAAAATAAAACATGTCTATAACTCTATGTAGAAAACCAATACAATAAATGACACTTACCGGCGTAAGAGTTCCAGCTAGCGTCCAGCTGGAAGACAAAAATAAAGCAGGTTGTAACTTAATACAAACCCTGCAAAACTAACTGAGAAATTAAGCTGGTATTTATATAGAAATACTTCCACTCAGGTACCAGCAGCCAATCACAGCCCAAGCAATGGACTATCCCACTTTAGCTTAATGAGATGCTCCATTGCACCATAAATAACTCTCTTCCTCAATGTTGAATCATGATTCACTCAGCTTGCTCCACAACTGAGTGTTTATCTTGACCACGTGATTGTTCGACATGGCGCTGTGAACAGGATTTATGACACCTGAAAATTGGGAACTCTTCTTCATTGAAGCAGGCATATCCACCGACTCGGCCAAAACTCATGCAACAAGGTTTGCGGATGAGAAGCTGACAATCGAGAGCCTTCAAATGCTGGATCGATCTATGCTTAAGGGGAGCTGGGAGTCCCATTAATGGGAGAAGCCCTGTTTATCATCAAGCAGGCTAAGGAATCCACCACCCAGACAACCCGCATTCAGGCACTAGCAGCCAAGCTCCCCATCTCAATCTCGAGATGACACCACAGCAATTCAGGAAGTTCCGAATTGACTGGGATGTCTTTACCAAGATGACAAATATGCCAAACTCCCAAGCTAATATTCACCTATACAATTGTGCTGATGTGGCTGTGCAAAACGCCATAATCAACACACACCCTGACTTCTTTACCACTGATCCAGATAATCTACTTGACATGGTAGAAGTGTTGGTCACCCAGAGGTCAAGTCCTATTGTCCATCGCCTTGCTTTTGCCTCCATGTCTCAGGATGCTGATGAGCCAATACAAAGTTACCTTGTCCGCCTCAGAGCCATAGCCGTTGATTGTAACTTTACCTGCCCCTCGTGTGAACATGACCTGTCTGATATATACATCAAGGACCAGATCATCCGTGGAATAGCAAATGACACACTCAGGCTGACCTACTGGCCAAAGCTGGGGCACTTAAATCCTTTGAACAAAATATCCGTCATGCTGAGGCATTTGAATCAGCATTGCGGGACCAAACATCAATGGCCAGTGCTTCAGATACAACTGCTGCTCGGCTATCAACATACCGCAGACAGAAGGGTACACCACAAGCCAACGAGGTGATCCGTACCAGCACCTATTGCAACTGCAATGTTAAACCAAACCACCAGGCTTGTTTAGGTTGTGGCAGCCACCAGCATGACACCTCAGGAACTGAATCACGCCGGCTAAAATGCCCAGCATGGGGACAAACATGTAGTAATTGTGGGAAGCCCAATCACCTATCGAGGGTATGCCGGGCTAAGAAACTAGCTCAAGCGGTCAGAAAAGCCCAGAGGCTAATGAAGCCGCCATGGACACACTTATCGCCCACATCACATTCAATCAAACGACAGGCACGTATACATCTAAAGACACAGGCCAGATAAGGGAAATTGATGCATATGTTGTTCCATTTTCGCCAAAACCGGATCCCAGACAAATTAAGAATATCCCCAGAAATCATAGCACTAGGATGACAATCTTTCCTGACAATGGGGCCACCATATATCTCAGGGACTTAAGCACCTTCTGAATATGGGGCTCACTATCAACAACCTCATTCCATCAAGAAAATCGTCCGAGCTGTGGAGGCTTTACGCTTGTATGTCAGGGTTGGCTCCCGTGGAATTCATCGTCCAAGGAAGAACAACTAAACAAGCCCTATACATATGCAAAAAGATTCAGCGGCTATATTTCAGCAAAGCAGCCTGCATTGATGTAGGGGATACTGACAAAAGACTCCCAAAGCCAACAACTACAATATTACCCCAAACAACAATGCAACACATGCCCTCGACAAGCACACATAAAAAATCGAACGTGAGCCCTAAACAATGCAAAGTCGAGGGACAACTTCCAACACGCTCCTTTTCTCCCAACAGAACAAAACATTGATAGGCTCAAGAATTGGCTATTGAATCAATTTGCCGAAACGGCGTTCAAGAACAATGGTGAATTTCACCGATGTCTGGCCCCACTGCACATATACACCTCAAAGAAGGAGCAGTCCCCAAAGCCAGACATAACCCAATTCCTGTGTTTTTCACTAAAGAGCCCGTAAGACAGGCCCTTTGGGGAAATGTGAAAAGGGGTATCATAACCCCAGTACCCGTCGGCATGCCCACTGATTGGTGTAGCACTATGGTAATTACTGCCAAGAAAAATGGCAAACCACGAAGAACCATAGACTACCAACACTTGAATTCTGTGTGCAAACGGGAAACACACCATACAGGGTCACCATTCCAGCTAGCACTACAAGTGCCACCTAAACAAAAGAAAACAGTGTTGGATGCTGTTGATGGATATCACTCCATCCCATTAGATAAAGAGTCCCAGCCACTCACCACCTTCATCACACAGAATGGGGAAGGTTCATGTACCTGAGAATGCCACACGGTTACCTAGCATCTGGCGATGCTTACACCAGAAGATATGATGAAGTAATAAAAGACATCCCCCGCAAAAAATAAATGACACCCTACTCTATGACTCTGACATTGAAGGAGCCTTTTTCACACCTTCGATTTTTCTCCTCCATTGTGCAAAAAACGGCATTGTACTAAATAGAGAAAAATTCCAATTTTGCCAAGACACGGTGCAGTTTGGGGGCCTCCAAATAACATCTTCTGGTGTAACCCCTTCTAAATACATGCTGGAGGCAATATTAAGCTTCCCAATACCAAAAATCGCTCACCGATGCCAGATCATGGTTTGGGCTGGTCAACCAAGTCGCTTGGGCATACTCACTGAGCCCAGTCATGCTTCCATTTCGTGATCTCGTAAAACGAGACTCACACTTTATATGGAATAAAAGCCTTGAGGATGCATTCCAGCATTCAAAGAAGGTCATATTTGACTTAGTCCGAAAAGGCATCGCAACATTTGAAAAAGAACGAATAACCTGCGTTGCCCCAGATTGGAGCAAAGATTGAATGGGCTTCCTACTTCTGCAGAAGTATTGCTCATGCACCACTGACAAAGCCCCAGTTTGCTGCCCTGAAGGTTGGCGCCTGATATTTGCTGGTAGCAGATTCTGCATTGATGCTGAACGCAGATATGCACCTATTGAAGGCGAAGCAGCAGCAATTGCATGGGCATTGGGAAAATGTCGCATTTTGTAATGGGTTGCCCGAATCTCATAGTGGTTACAGATCATGAACCACTAAAAGGATTATTCGGAGATAGAGACCTTAGTAAAATCCAAAAACCCCCTGATTATTCAGGTTAAAGGAGAAAACCCTCAGGTACAGATTCACCATTCAGCACTGCCCTGGGAAATGGCACAGAGCCTCTGATGCTGTCTCTCGTAACCCAGCAGACATCTCACAAGCACTCCTAAATGTATTCACTGCTGAACCCTCTCAATCAGACATCATAGAGTCTGACAACATGGATGACTGGGTCAAATCAACAACCCTATTAGCAACATTCGGTGCAAATGACAACCTGGAGCTCATCTCACCAGACGTTATCCGTGCGGTGGGACGCAGCGACCCGCAATACAAAAAATTAATTGAAGTAATACAAAACGGGTTCCAAAGGACGCGCATCCTCACTGCACCTGAAATCCGCGAATACTGGGAAGTGAGGCACCGCCTAAAAAATTGACGACGGGTTAGTGCTCTTAGATCAAAGAATTGTTATCCCCACCTCACAACGTGCAAAAATATTACATAGCCTACATTCTGCACACATCAAGGCGAAGTTGGCATGAAGGCACGTGCCAATGAATCTGTTTATTGGCCCGGGATGAATGCTTCAATTCGTAACATTAGAGCAGGTTGTACGTTCTGCTCAAAATTGCTTTGAGTCAACCAAAAGAGCCAATCAATTTGACACCATCTCCTGATTGGCCATTTCAGCAAATCGTCATGGACATCTTCCATGTTGGAAACCATGGTTACTTAGCATGCGCTGACAGGTTAACGGGCTGGCTGAATCTATACCACTTGAGCCACGGAGAAGCTAATGCCTCAAGGATTATTTTTGATTTGCCGAGACATATTTCAAACCTACGGCGCTCCTGAGGAACTCAGCAGTGATGGTGGGCCACCCTTCACATCTCTTCCATTCAAGCAATTTTTGCAAGACCTGGCTGTTAAACAAAGATTATCATCTGCTGGTTACCCACAATCCAATGGTCGAGCAGAGCTCGCTGTCAAAACAGCCAAAAGAATCATAAATGGCAACACAGGAGCCCAAGGATCGTTGGATAATAACCGTGCAGAAAGAGCCATCCTCCAATACAGGAATACGCCTATTCAAAACATTGGGCTATCCCCTGCTCAACTACTACTCCACCGCCGACTACGTGACTACATACCATCCCACCCCACACTATATAAGCCACACGCGAATTGGATAACCGCAGCCCAAAATCGTGAGATAAGTCTGTCCCGGCGGAACGCTCGTCTCATAGAGAGATACAACAGAACAGCACACACTTTAAACCCACTTCAAAAAGGACAAATAGTGGCACTACAAAGACCAACAATCCGTCGATGGGATACAACAGGTCAGGTCATTGAAATCCTCCCCAACCACCAATACCGTATCAGAGTTGACGGATCAGGTAGAATTACCTTACGAAATCGCCGATTTCTCAGGAAACTGGATACCAACAATTCCAGTTCCAAGACCTAGTGCCTTACCTGAGATCCCCACCATTGCCACAAACATTCGACGCTGAATACCATCAAACACTGCACAGCCGTCTAGAATAACACGGACAAAACCCCTCGGCATTGTCCAGACTACTTCCACACAACCAGCCAGGTTTAAAGGAACAAATCCTCCCCAAAAAAACTACCAACACGCGATGGGGGGAAAGGAGATGTAAATAACAATAAATAAATGACACTTACTGGCGTAAGAGTTCCAGCTAGCGTCCAGCTGGAAGACAAAAAAAAAAGCAGGTTGTAACTTAATACAAACCCTGCAAAACTAACTGAGAAATTAAGCTGGTATTTATATAGAAATACTTCCACTCAGGTACCAGCAGCCAATCACAGCCCAAGCAATGGACTAACCCACTTTAGCTTAATGAGATGCTCCATTGCACCATAAATAACTCTCTTCCTCAATGTTGAATCATGATTCACTCAGCTTGCTCCACAACTGAGTGTTTATCTTGACCACGTGATTATTCGACACTCTAAAACATACACACAACCCATACACCCAATTAAAAAGCAAAAACAAAACCATTCTTAATAATGGCTAATAGCACAGCCGAAAGCGCTCGGAATTCTAGAACAATTGGACATTTTCTGCGCGCTCTGTGAACAAAAAAGAAGACACTTGTTCGAACACAAGAAAAACTGAATAAAAATCTTGATCGCAGTATCTTGCCTGTTGTCTTTAGTGAATCATATATATATATATATATATATATATATATATATATAGGCTCGTTAAGGAAGTTCGTGGAATGAAAAATAGAGTGATAAAAATAATGTCAATAATATTCATTTTATATTGGTAGGGCTTTTGACTAAAACGAAGAAAGAGAAAGATTTTAATGTCGGAATTTTCAGACACGCGCGTGTCCTTTATCAACGTGACAAGAGATAAACAATCAAGTGGGATGGAATGTCTATTTCTGATCTTGTTGATAAAGAACCCAGGCGTGTCCGAAAATTACAACTTCAAAATTATTCCCTTCGAGCTTCAGTTTATTCAAAACGCCCACTAATATAAAATAAATATAATTAGTCTTATTGACAATATTTGTATCATTTGGTTTGTCTTTTATTCCTCGAACTTCATTAATAGGGCTATTAAATCTACATATTATAAAATCATAAATGGAATATATTTCCTTATATATATATACATATATATATATATATATATATATATATATATATATATATATATATATATATATATATATTTATTTAAAAATTATAACATAATTATGTTATAAAATCACTACAAAAATAGCCATTTTGTTTCAACACCTCTAGTGTCTTATCAACTGATGATGTTCAATGTAGAATAAAAATAAATAAATATTATTTTTTATTCTAGATTATAAAAATAAAGGTTTTTTTCTACATTATAAAAATAAATAAATAAAACGGTTTTTATTCTACATTCAACATCATCACTTGATAAGACACTGGAGGTGTTGAAACAAAATGGCTTTTTTTGTTGTGATTTTATAACAATTATAAATTTTATAACATATTTATGTTACAATTTTTAATAAATAATTATATCTGCTCTACTCTGTATTGAGCACTCTTTTAAGAATAGTAATTGTTGGTTATTGGAATTTTTTCCGTATACACCAACCCTATACTTGTATATATATATATATATATATATATATATATATATATATAACTCTTGATATCGACTTCACATCATCTTTGTCGAATAGTCTTAATTAAATAGTAAAAAAGAGCAAGATAAAAGGAAATAAATTCAATTAATAAATTTCGGTGAAATCCTAATTAATTCATTTCCATTCATGTTCTGCTCTGTTTATTTCTTCTCTTCATGGTAGTTTCTGTAATTCACTTGATCTCAAAATGACTTCATTCATTTATTCTTTCTTTTTTTTTGCGATATTTTTCCTGCCACATCTTTCCCACTCGGACTTTCAATACCAGCCTCCATACTTGCACGATCAGGTTCTCTTTGCATCTATCATTACATTTGCTTTCACTGTTATTTTTATTATCACAATTACTTGTTAGTTTCTTTTTCTTTCCCAATAGCAAAACTTGTCAACATTCCCTTCTCATCATGCAGCAATAACGTTCCTACCAATTCCAGAACTGACATCATTATTTCTGTTGTCATTTACACGATTTCGGTTCTTGCTTGATTTGAAATTTTTATAAACTTCTTTATAAGTTATTCGGAACGGTTTCATGCAGACTTCATGCGACTCACATCCTCCTTTGCCTGGCTTTTTTCTCTCTTTTTTTTATTTTGTATAGTATTATTTGCGATAATATTTCAAATTCTACGGATAATATCCTTGTCGGAAGTTTTGTCACACGTCCCATTCATATATATAAATTCATGAATGGATAATTCACTTTTGCAGACGCGGAATAATAATACTGATGCTGTACACTCTGAACAGGAGTGTACAAAATCAGTATAATAATGAATGCCTATGAAAAAAAATCTGTATTATTGAATGCCTATGAAAAATCAGTATTATTGAACGCCTATGAGAAAATCAGTATTATTGAATGCCTATGAAAATTAATTATTATAAAATGCTTACGAAAAATTAGTATTAATGAATGCCTATAAAAAATCAGTATTATTGAATGCCTACGAAAAATCAGCATTATTAAATGGCAATGGAAAATCAGCATTATTGAATGCATATGAAAAATCACTATTATTGAACGCCTATAAGAAAATCAGTATTATTGAATGCCTATGAAAATTAATTATTATAAAATGCCTACGAAAAATTAGTATTACTGAATGCCTATAAAAAATCAGTATTATTGAATGCCTACGAAAAATCAGTATAATTACATGCCAATGGAAAATCAGCATTATTGAATGCCTATGAAAAATTTATATTATTGAATGCCTATGAAAAGTCAGTATTATTGAATGCCTACGAAAAATCAGTATTATTAAATGCCTATGGAAAATCAGTATTATGGAATGCCTATGAAAAAATTAATAATATTGAATGCCTATGAAAAATCAGTATTATTGAATGCCTATGAAAAATCAGTATTATTGAATGCCTATGAAAAATCTGTAATATTGAATGCTTATGAATCCACATTTTTGTTAGTACACAGAACTCTTATTTTCCATAAATAAACACGCAAAAATTACTATCTGGATCTCTGTTAATCTTTTATTCTGTAAGCTTGCTCTTGAATCGGTTATCCATCCAAAATTTTCATCATGTAAAATGTGAATATCTCATTAACTTGCATAGTTACTGAGATATTCACCAACTGTGTCATGACACACGTCAACTCGGCAGTCCAACACTTGCCAAATACACTCTAGCATATCATGTGCAAAATTATCCAGCATCTCAGCAAAATTCCTCGAGGCGTGTAGGAAGAGGGGAATATAGACCTATCCTTTCACATAGTCGCATTGAAGAAACATCACATGGTGTCAAGCCAGATAAACGTCGTGGCCATTTGAACAGCACATTGCCATTATCACTGGAACGCCCTATGTTTCTCCATGATAAATTGTTATTGAGAGAAGTCAGCACTGAGGCGCTGGGCAATGTTATGCAAGACATGCTACAGCGTGTTTGGCAGGAGCTGGACTACAAACTTGACGTGTGTCGTATCACAGGTGGTTCGTATATTGAACCTTTCTGTAGTTTTGTTAATTCGATTATAAGATCTACATCCCTTTGAATATCTTGTTTGAATTTTGCTATATAAATCTTATATTGTTTAACATAAAGCTTATTTAATTTCCCATTTTAAATGATGCCAATTATGTGCGGCGTGACAACACTTATACCCAGTAAAGAGCTGTTGTATTTTCCACAGTAAGCAGATTTAAAGCGTGGAGTTACTAGCATCACACACAACAGGTTTGGAATTCGGAATTGCCTTACCCCTAGAGCTGATGCCAACCACAGCAATCTGGTATTTTCAATTTTGTTTGGGTCAGTTCTCATTGGTCAGTCACCTGTCGCGTGCATTAAAACGGTAAAATTTCTGTATGCATATAAGCTTGTGAAGATTCTTGCATGTCTAAGCAGAAATCAGATGGTAATGTGTATTCGTAATTATGTATGTGTTTCTGTCTAGAGGGAGTTCTGATGTCTTCACCTTCGTGCGGTCAGCCATTTCAATCAATGGCTAATTTCTAAGCATGTATTTTTTGTACTAGATAGATGTCAGATTCCTTAAGGATGGATTCAAAGAAAGATGGCGATGTAACGTAATGTTTTAAGCGTGTGTTTATAGTTTGTAATAGTGTTATTATTAAGTTTTCAAAGCATTGTCTCCTTAAAGAATTATGTTCTTTTTAAATTATGGTGGCATTCGTGAAAATAAAGTTATGTCGATGAGAGAGTTAGATAGTTGTCCAAACACAAGTCTTCCCTGTGTTAGTAGATATATTAACATCCAATGTTCAGTTTAGTTTATCAATGTTTATCGAACCAATATATTATTAATTTCTGACGGACATGTCATTTGATAATAAAGAGAGCCTAAGTACTATGCTTCTGGAGAAAGTTATATGATGAAATGGATGGGAGGTTAAGGCGAGTATACAAACAGCGAGTCCCTATGAATGCATGCACGATCAAAGAGGCTATTGGTTGGAAGATTTTTTGGGACTCAAATTCCTTCTTAGATTCATGTAAAACCTATGTACATGACCAATGGTTAAAGATGCAGGAAATGTGGTTAGCTACGTTTAGTTTACCGTTCCAGAAAGTACCTGACACCAGCTGACATTCTCTGATTTTATAACCGTTAGTTCAGATCAACGGAGTATTGATGCCATATAGGGACTGAAACTATCCAAACTTACCTCTCCAAACTTGACAGATTTCACATGCGTTTACGCGGCTTTGAGGTGATGCATTATTTCTCATTCTCCACAACTTCTTCACGTACAAAATGATGCAATGCTATCACTTCCCTATTGTTATTTCAATATATTCAGAACTTTACATCCAAAGTCCGTTTTGCCAGTTCAACATGGGAGAACCATCTTCATTCGCTTCGTATTTGTCAGAAGTAAATTCTACAGATGTTGCTCCCTAATATAATCTCATCCTCTTCAATCCAAGATATCTATTGAGTGTCGATTTGGCTTTGTATTAGAGTGTGATTCCATTGGATGAGCTTGTGACCGCTGTGACTAAGAATTCGGTTACGAATTCCTCACGCCTTTTTAGTCAACATATTGCAATAACAGCTTGACGGGGACGAAAGAGCCATTTCCCCGGGTAAGCTAATTTCCTTAATATTATATGGATGGATATTTTCCGGACATATTTTTTATCGACATTACTGATTTTTTTAAACACTAACTTTATGATTCTAGGTAAGACTCAAATTCTTAACATACAGTCAGTAATGTTTGGGGCGCCTCGGCGTGGTGTAATGGTTAGCAAGCCTGTCTTGCTATGTCAGTTACTACTAAAAAGTGAGTTTGATCCTCACTGGATGCCCCATGCTTTCGTCTTGTGCCGCATCTAAGCTACGCTTGGAAAATCTTTGCTGCTGGGCGCCTCAAGGCGGTGTAATGGCTAGCTAGCTTATCTCGCTAGATCAGTTACGACTAAATAGTGAGTTCGATCCTCACTGGGTACCCCATTCTTTCGGCTTTGTGCTACATCTAAGTTTCGGTCAATAAAATTTAATCTTGTAGGCCACAGAATTATAAAAACACGCATTAATTTATTATTTTTTAACAAATCAACTAATATTAGATAATATAGAATGTTTTGAAAAAGCAGAGAATTGCCAATGAGAAAAGTGTGAGTCTTTCATCATCATAATCATCGTCATCAGATGCTGCGAACTCTCATCATCAGGCTGGTCATGACCAGTTTTTCAGGCTCATTTGGGCTTCATCAACACCCAGAGACCCAACCTGAGTTTTATACTACGACTATATTGAGCGGACATTTCTTCAACAACCAGATACTATGGTGAGCGAATATCACTTCAACACCCACGGAAACAATCTGGGGTTTGTACTGCAACTATGTTGAGCGAATGTTTCATCAACACCCAAGTATTACTTATATTATTCAGACTGTTATCCTCATCTTCATTACCATATTCACAGCGTTTCTGCCGTTGTACACTCCGGCCTTCTTCAGGTGATTGTAATTTCGAATCGAACCCTTTATTTCGTCCATCGGGGTAGATTATTCAGGTTCCACGTGCCATGCCTCAGTTATTTCCCTTTAACTCAACACTCCAAGGTTTGGTATTGAACCAAAAGCCGTTATTCACTAGGCCATGTGTGCTTGAAGATATCTGTGTATGAATTTCTGGAAAATATAAACATAAGGTCTCAGCGTTCATTTGTTTACCAGTGCTCATATTGCAATATTCCTATTATTATTATTCTTGCATGTTTTTTTTACCAGAGCTTGTATTGCAATTTTTTGTTGTTGTTGAGACATCCGTAAGAGGCATGGCACGGGAAACTAGAAAAATTTATCCCGGTCGACGAAATAAAGGGTTCTGTTCAAAATTCCTTTTACTTCACGAATCCCAGAGACTACAAAGACCGAAACGTTATGAATATGGCAATGAAGATGAGGGTAACAATCCAAATAATGTAAATCATGTAAGTAATTATAATTAGGAGGTAGAGACACATACTCCAATTAGGTCGAGCAGATTTTATTTCCACTCAATTACGTGACCACCAGATCCGCATTCAATTTTGAATACAGAATTGTTGTCCTATATTGTTTGCCAACCATGGCTAGAAAACATTTTCGTTTTAGATATTTTCAAATCAAAATTATATTCACCTTAGAAATCACCTTTAAATAAGATAATTAACAGTTAAAATTAGAACTTCCACCTACAATTCTCTTTCTGTAATAGCAAAGTTAAACTGAAATTTGTAGCTTCTTTTTTTCGTAATATTATTTGTTGAGATTGAAAAAATATAATATTGATAGATTTAGACTTGATGTAAATTGAGTGTTTAAGCGTGAAGGTGATTTATAAAAATGCGTAATCGATGCTTTGATCAAGGATAGGAATATATGATGTTTTTTTTGTGCTTTCTGTATGTTCGATTAAGCATTCAGTGTGGAGGAACGGATCGATTTAATGAGAGATCGCAGTCGCCGATAGATTGAGTTGTCGACGGGGTCATTCGGTAAATGCGATAATTCAGTTCCTAGTAATAAGTAAAATGAAACATGGATTTTCACTTAGAATACGCGTGGCTAGGTTACATAGTTATGTATGTATGTATCTATCTGTCTATGTGTCTGTCTATCTATCTATCTATCTATCTATCTATCTATGTATATATATATATATATGTGTGTGTGTGTGTGTGTGTGAAAAGTCTGTGTATATAAATAAAACATAAGTATATATATGTGTATATAAATATATGTATATATATATATATGTGTGTGTGTGTGTAATATATTATATATATTATTGTTTATATATTATATGCGCAATCTACATAAATCCAAAATTTAAAAAAATAATGAATCAGTTTGTCTGACGATCGCAAAAGCATGAAACCCAGTGTCACAAACTCACATCAATCCCACCAAATATATATATATATATATACACACACACACACACACACATATATATATATATATATATATATATATATATATATATGGATTGTGTAGAGATAGATAAAAAGAGATATGAAACACGCTTTAATAGCTAGCTAGCTAGCTAGATATGAGCAGACTGAGATAGATAGATAGATAGATAGATAGATAGATAGATAGATATAGATAGATAGATAGATGGAAAGGGAGGGACAGAAAAAAAAGAAATTTTTGAACAGACTAGTACAGAAAAAGAGACAGGAGATGACGCCAACTTGCCTTTTATATATATATGTACACACACACACACACACACACACACACACACACATATATATATATATATATATATATATATATATATATATATATATATATATATATATATAAATATATGGATAATATAATAAAACCGACAGTATGAAGAAAATATATATAAAAAAAAAAACAAAATCAATATATATACAATTATGCTGTTTTAATGTTAATATGTCAACGTCGGACGTTTCTGTCTAATAAACCATCTTCAGGACATATTCATAAATTATAATTTATTATCAATACAACATGACATGTTTGGAAGATTTTCTTAGAATAATGCTATAAACGTCCGAAGATTGAATTAAGATTAAAACAGCATAATTGTATATAAGATTTTTGTTTGTTTTTTCCGTATATATTTTTCTTCATAAATATATATATATATATATATATATATATGTGTGTGTGTGTGTGTGTGTGTGTGTGTGTGTGTATGTGTGTGTGTGGATTGTGATAGATAGATTTTTATCACTTGTACCACCCGAATATCCAAGCTCACAGCATCTGGTATTCATAAGTGGTTCTCGGTCTAGGTACTAACCAGGGTCAACATTGCTTAACTTCTCATTATGCAAGTTCGAGATTTCCGTTGTATCTTTCTGCTTCTGTCTGTGTTTGTGTGTTTCTTTTTGGTTCCATTTTCCTTACGAATTCTTCGTTGCTTAACTTCTCCTCCCATAGTATTCTCAGTATCCTTCTGTAGAAACGCTTTTGTGCTACCGCCAATGTTCTATTCCTCTGGAGTACTGGGTATGACGATAAACTACATCCTGCAGATAAGCCTTTGATTGGGAGAGTGAAGGATCTGAGTAGCGTGGAACCACCTATTAATTGCTGTTGTTTCCAGATCTACCCTGACCCAAGGTGGTAGCACCTGTTAAGCTCCCAGCTACGGGAAAAATACCAATAATACATATTTATATTAAAATTACCCACAATACAGGTAAATTACCAGCAATACATTTTATAGTAGAATTATCAACCAAACACTTTATAGCAAAATGATCAAAAATACATTTTATCTGGAGTAGAAGCATACACATGCGTTCAAACTATATTTAGATGAAGTCCTAAAATTGTGTCCAAAATATTTAGATTTTGGCATTAAATAACCCATATAGGTGTTGATATACCGGTAAACCAATGTGCCATCTGTGAAGAAATTGTCTAGTATTCAACGTCTTTTCAGGTGAATTGATGTTCAGAAATTGTTCTTCTTTGTTTCTAACCAATTTTTCAGTTTCATAATTTGTTTCCCTTATTGAAGAGGAAACAAATAATTTTGGTACTTTCAGAGTATTGCAAGACAGGAGGATTTCTTTGATAACAACGTATACTGAACTGTTCGTGACATCTGTCCTTCTTTGCGATAGCGAATGTTGGTGGATTTCCTCGAAGAACAAGAGACTCGAGGCAACGGAGATGTGGTTCTAAAGAATGATGCTAAGGATATCATTGATCGAATGTTTGAACAACGATGAAGTCATAGAGGGGATGCAAACAAGGAGAAGGTTTATACTTATCACCAGGAATAGGCTGCTGAATTTTCTGGGACACATAATGAGGAAAGAGAGCCTGGAGAATCTGATACTCACAAGTCGAATTGAGGAAAAAAGAAACAAGGAAAAACAACAAATGACATACCTAGCGGACTTAAGCAAGTGGATGATAGAACGTGGTCTGGGGGAGGTGGCAGAGGAAAGATGGAAGGGATAGAGAGAGGCGGAGAGCCATGATTGCCTACGTCTTGAAATGACATGCCACATAATAAAAAAAGACTTTCTTACAGATAGGTAAATTTGTGCGCCAGCTTTATTCTGATGTTAATTATAACTCCTACCTTAATGTGTTTTCTTTTTCTGGTAATTATATGTACCGTCTTTGTACGATTAATAGTCAGTCCTTTCTTCTCGCTTTCTGTTGCTACCTTGTCAGAGAATTGGTGCATGTTTCGTTCTGAGTCAGCTATTAACGCAGAACTCTTATCTTCTTAGCTTAGCCTATTTAAATGCCATATCTGAAAGCGTAACTCACCATATTGTTTACTAACACAATCTTGATTACTAAAACAATGTTTCTGACTATCACTCCAGTGTAAATTCCAGTCATAACTCAATTCTTTTCGTTTCGATAACTCTTAAGTTACCATCGACAAATCTGACACATTTTATAAGCACTGCTGTGTACGTGCCAATATTTTTATATCTTTTTCTTTGCACACGATATAATCACAATTATCAATCCCAAATCGGTTGGTCATACATTGAAGACTTTTTAAAAATAAATCTACAGTCTACGTGTCTATTCACTTAATGTATATCTATTTCTGCCATTAATGTCTGTGTAAAACGTTTTTATCAGTCTACGGCCTCCTGTCTTGTACGGATGAGACTGTGGCCCGACAAGCGTTCATTCACTCTCGTCTTAATATTAAGAGGATCCCACCAAATTAGAAAGCACACGAAAGAGGAAATGAGAAAGACGTCCAGAGTGGAAACCGAGTGATTCTGTTCGGGAAGAAGAAGAAGAAGAAGAAGAAGAAGAAGAAGAAGAAGAAGAAAAAAGAAGAAGAAGAAGAAATAATGTTAGGATGGGAGGAAGAGGATTGAGGTAAGGGTTTTAGGAAAATAATATCTAGCCAAAACTTATATGCTATTTCAAACCCTGGGAGTTTGATTCGGTATCTATTATGGATCGAATAACAAATCGATATATCGGATTAACGTGGTGAAAGGCTCTAAACACGAAAGCAATTAATGGCGCTTTTCTTGCTAAAAAAGGCGCTCGGTCAAGTATTGGGTGAGGGTAGGTGCTTGGAAATTATTCGTTTAATAGAAATTGCTCGATGACAATTTCATATTAATGACATCGTTATCTACAAAAGGATTATTATTATTAATCAATTTGATACGCCATGTGTATTTTATATATTTTTGTCTGTAAATTTTTGCTTTAACAAGGAAACAAAAATAATAAGCAAATTCAAACCTTGACCTGATGTAACACTAGAAAGGACTTATTTGATATACCATCTCTGTTCTGATCGGGCACCATGGTAAAATTAACTTAAAACATTTTAAATTGGCAAATGGCCTATTACTAAATTCACAATAAAAGAATATGGTGGAATTAAAAGTTTAAGTTGGAAAATCCATTCATAATTAATTTAAAAATATTGATTTGTCTTTTTTATGTCTTATCAATACTTTGTGGGTTATTTAAAACCGAAACATATTTCTCATTGTTGGAGTTTGTTTACAATAGCAGGTATTCTCAAACAGTCTCCCATCTAAGTACGATGTTGCTTAACTTTGGTGAACGAATGAGTACTGGTGTTTCCAGCTTGATTTCATTGAAGAGTTCAGAACAAAAAACGGACGTTGAAATAAACTAACAGGTGGGTAAAAATGATGAGTTCACTGTTAGATTGGCTGACCTTCTAGATCTTGCTCTCCTTTCTTGAAGATGATTCAGAAAAGCAGATTGAAAACTGCTGAATCCACTAAAACACGTTGATCAGTTAAAAAGTGAAAATAATAGCACCAAGCTGAAACGGAGTTGTCCTGTTAAAGAATGCAATCGAAACTATCGCATTTTCTATCAGGAAAACAGCGGCAATATGCAATTTCGGATATGTCGTTACTCATTATTATTAGGCCATCTTAATATTTGCCTGTTGTTGTTATATCGCTCTTTTAGAAGAAAAAACAACTAGTATATTAACTCAAATTGATATATTGACTAAAAATAATGCCCATACTTACTATAAATTATGTTGAATAATATATATATAAATATATATATATATATATATATATATATATATATATATATATATGATAAGATCAAATTTTCTTAATATACATGAAAATCGTATTCTAATTGTGCTTGTCCTTTTCTTTGATAGTACAACCGTTACGTCCTGTCAATACCTAAAAAATAATGGACTATTCCGCGTTTTGATCCAAGGGAAAGCGTGGAAAAGGCATTGCTTTGTTTCTGTGTGAAAATTAAAGAAAGAAGAAACAAGCAAGAATGAATGTGAAGACAGATATACTGATAGCGAATCAGATTAAGCTGATAAAAAGAGATACTACACTTTGATCTTAGCCAAAAGGCCGTGAAGCTGTGGCGACATCGATAAAGGCAGAATTTTTATCAGACGCAAACCTAGTAAGCAATCGCCAAACAACCAATTTCTTTAGATTAAATAAAATAACATTGTCAGCGGAATTGTTTTAAAGTTAGTATTATTAAGAGAAATGTTCGCAAGACGGTTCTAGTTAGAAAGAAAAAAAAATAAGGGAAGATGAAAGTATTTTAAGGTCTCCTGCCAATACCTCATATATAATCGCCTATTCTGTTTTGATCGCAGGGGAAAGAGGAGAGACGACATTACTTTATTTCAGCCAGAAAATAAAAGAAAGAAAGAAAGAATGAAAGAAAAAAGAAAGAAAGAAAGAAATCATTTAATGGCTATTTCAGTGAAGTGGAAATGTTATCAATTTAAAATCTTCACTTCTACGCGCTACTTAAAATAACGACCAGCATTCATATGTATGATTTTTATTGCAATATTTTTTAAAGTTATTAAGCTCAGATATTTGACGACGCTACAGGTGATTTCTACGGATATTTTATTCTTGTGGAAAACATGAGCTTAAGAGTTAAAAATGAAGATTCATCAAAAAATTTAAACCTTGAGATTTTCGCGTATCTTTCTACAAAAATAATAAATTCTCGTTGTATTCTAGCATAAATATATCCGAGCCTATTATATGTAGAAAAGATGTCAGTTTTTTCTCTGCCAACTGATTGACCACTGCACCCACAGTTTAACATTTGTCGTAATGGTCACTGAAATCTGTGGTGGAAAACATTATTTTATAGATTGTGAGCAGAGATGTATTTTTAGGAACGTCATTAGGAAATTGATGTCCTGCATGAGGATAACAGAATTCGTTTGGGTTTAAATTAAACTTAAATGGGTGGCAAATATTCTTCTTATAATCGCTATATTGTACATTGAAAATAATAATAATAATAATAATAATAATAATAATAATAACAACAACAACAACTGACAGGGAAATAAAAGACAACAGACCTGATATTATCATAACAGGCAAGAAATATAGGAAGTGTATTCTTATTGACATAGCAGTACTATCTGAGAGAAACACATCTAAAAATTTATCAATAAATTGTCTACATACAAGGACCTGGAGATCGAGATTAACAGGATGTGAGGAATGAAGATTGGGACCGTAACAATAGTAATCGGAGCTCTGGGCCTCGGGAGAAAAGGAATGGACAATTTTACTAAACGTGTCCCAGGTAACATCAACATACAAGAAAATCGCTCTACTAGGAGCATCGCCTATATTAAGAAAATTGCTCTCGATTAAATGACAATACTCATTAGGGCCTAAGGACCATAGTTTGGACCCGGCTCTGCAGGATGCAAAGCAGAAAACATAACATACAGAAATAATAATAATAATAATAATAATAATAATAATAATGTTTGATGTAAATAAATGTTTACTCTTTTAAAACGTGTCTTGATGGAATCGACTCTTAAATTATTTGTATCACAATAAATATACAACAAAGAAAATGTTCTACCATCTGTTGTTAACAGAAGCAAGGAATGTCTTTTTTTAATTTTATTGCCTCTGAAATGAGGCAGCTATCTTGTAATCGTCTGAGAAGACAGTGTTTACCATCCATAAATATGGCTGATGCTAACCTCCAGGAAAGTCATTGCGCTTTCTTGGATTAACGTTTCCCGCTGACATGAGGTGGTTAGATTCTATTGAATCATCTGCTAAGTCAGTTGATAATAAAGTTGTTTCACTGTTTCGTGCTAGACAATTTCTCTCGCCAGAATTTATGATAAACATTTATAAATCAACCATTCGTCCATGCACTGAATATTTCTGCCACATCCGTTCTGTTGTTTCTGCTTTGCGTTCAGTGAATCAGGATAATATCCAAAGAAGAATCCACGATTTTATCGGTCTTAACCTTGTATCTCTGCTTCAGTCATCCACCTCCCCCAACGCTCCCCGCCCTGTCCCGGCGTAATGTAGCTTCCCTTTGTTTGTCTAGGAATATTTCCATGGTAATTGTTCTGATGAGCTTTCCTGTTTCGTACCTCGATTTTACGAATTTAAACACAGTGCAAGATTGGCAGATAGATCTCATCATTTTACAGAGGAAATTGCAAGATGAACCGTAAATTCTATGCTAAGAGTTTCTTCTCTCGCATTTCTCGTTTGACAAATTCTTTTTCATCTTGCTTTCAATTCTGCTTTGAAATAAAAAAGGCTGAATGAAAAAAAAATAAATGCAAATATCAATCGTTATTTTTTGATTTCAAAATTCTAGTTATTATATTCTTCTCTTTCTTTCCTGCCATCCTACTTTTCTTTATATTCTTTCATGCTAATTAACTCCATTTGTGTTTTAGGGTCTTTATTGCCTTACTTGGGGATACATGATAGTTTCAGTCTTCAAATTTGTTATAATTACGCCATTTTATATGACGTAGTATAAAATCCTAATGTTTTAAGACGAGCGATGTGCTAAAATATTCTCCGGTAGATAAGTAAACATTCTTCTTTTTATGTGCTCAGGAGTCAGTTTTCCACAATATCCTATTACTTGTAGGTCTTAATAAAATTTAAGCTTCTACCATTTCTCCTAAGTCCTGTTCCTACATCCATTTACTCAATCTCATTATGTTATGCGATGCACTCTGTCTCGTGAGTATTAGACTTTCCAAGCCATCCTTTCTCATTATATACTAGAGAAATCTCTTGTGTCTCTTCCTATTAGTTTCCTTTTTGTTTCCATTTTCTCCAAACCTTAGATACATGTTCGATCCACGGTATCCTCAGAATCCGTCTACAGAATCACATTTCTGTTGCTTCAAGCCTCCACTTCATCTCTGAGGAAGAACAAAAATAATGACACTTGCTCGCATGTAGATAATGAGATCTTCTCTTTACCTATAATCGCATTTCTGTAACATTTATCCATTTTAGTGACATGTGTTTCCATAGACATGCTGGTCTTTTTTTGAAATTCGCCTGTAAGAATTCTCTTATTTTCCATTTCTTTCAATCAGGAAGATATGTTCAGTTTTAAGTTCCATAAAGCTTTGCGAGCGTTATCTACTCCTCCCTTTTGCTCTTTCTCTCTCTCTCTCTGTGTCTCACTCTGTCACACACACACAAACATACACATATGTGTGTGTGTGTGTGTGTGACAGAGAGAGAAAGAGTGAAAGAGAGAGGTAGATAATGCCTGCTGTCTGAAAAATGCTGTAAACTTTTTTTTGTAATTTTACAAGGTGAAAATGATCATGATGATATCTTAATTCCGATTGTAAGAATTATATTGCTCTGTTTATTCTAAAAAAAACATTCGTTTTAATATTTAATATTTTATATTGTGTTAATAGGATTCACTTGGATTATAGACCAACGGATTATCCTCCAGACGACTTCGAAACTCTTCTGGACGGTCTCCTTCTTAATGTTGGTGAATGCTGCCATAAACTGTGCCTCAAGTTTCTCTTTGTTGTTACAAGGAGTTTTGTTGGTCTCTTGCCCAACACAATAATCAACAAATCTATTTTTTTCTTTACATAAATAGTTTTTTTTATATATATTTTCTTCTGTATTATGTTTCTATTGATTATTTATGGAGAATCAGATGGATAATTAATATTAGAAAACACACAGACACACACAAACACATTCACATAGACAAACACACAAACACATTCACATACACACATATATATATATATATATATATATATATATATATATATATATATATATATATATATAAATATATATATATATATATATATATATATATATATATATATATATATATATATATATATATATATATAAAAAGAAAGAGCAGTAAGATATATAATCCGGTGTTCTTATAGATATTTTTATTTTAAAAATAGTCCTCAATGTAAGTTTACAGAGAATTAATATTATAAATTAATTGATTTAAAATATTTTTTTTTCGTTGCACAGTTCTAACCATCTTTCAAAAATGGAAGCTAAAAGCTTCGAATTTAATTTTGTAATTAAATTAAAGATTCGCTTGAGGATGAAATGGAATTAATGTCTTTAATTTAATTACAAAATTAAATTCGGGGCTTTTAGTTTCCATTTTTGAAACATGGTTAGAACTGTGTAGCGAAAAAACATATTTTAAATCAATTAATTTATAATATATATAAATTTTAGATATTTTTTTTAGTTTTAAATTGAAATCTTTGGCTAGATTCTGAATATATTGTTGAATGTACTTAACCAAGCACTATTTTTAATGTAAATTATAACATTTTTTTATTTTTTTTATTTTTTTTTTTTAGTTGAATACATACGTGTCAAAATCTTAACCGAAGAACCATCCAGACAGAATTTCTATGTTACACTTAATTTTTTTTTTTTTTCAAATGTATTGTATATTGCCATTTAATGTAAGGATTTATATCTACAATCCGGATGTTAAATTAGGTCGCCACGGGTGTTAATACAACTGAGACGACACGCCATTTCCTCCTCACACCCTACTTACATGACGATAACTTAACATCTTTTTCCCCAACTCTCTCAATATGAAATCACTATTCTTAATTTTTAAACCTAGAGTAAATTTGTCCATTTTCATTTCGTTTACATGTCTGAAGATTTGGATACGCTTTTATCAATTTAATGAAATAACTATTACTTACTTATGGTTCTTCAAATGTTTTTTCTCATTATATATATATATATATATATATATATATATATATATATATATATATATATATATATATGCATGTTTCATTAAAAACGACAGAGCTTTCTTTTCTGGACAAAAGAGTGTAAAACCTGTCAAAATGTTCTATAATTCCGAGCGCTTTCGGCTATACATTTAGCCATTATCAAGAATGATGCGATTTTTCAGCTTAATTGTATGCATTGTGTGTATCTCTTAGTGTGTAATAGGGATGTTTAAATTTAATCTTAGATGTCCTCGTAGAATACAACAATAACACTTTCATTACATCATTACATAAAAAAAAAACACTAGCAAAAACTACTTTAAAAGCGAATGTCTTCTTAGGTACAAAATAACAGTAATAAAAAAAAACTTTCTAAAAAGAGCACACCAGATTTCATCCTCTAGACTTTTTGTTAAGGATTTTTCTAGACTGGAGAAATTAATATAATGATTTGCTTAAATCGTCAAAATTCTATTTTATTATATATATATATATATATATATATATATATATATCATTGATAGAGGTAACATATTTACTTGATTGATGTGATTTTGTGACATTGAGTTTCATGGTATTTGCAATCGTCAGACAAATACCGTAAAACCCATGATCACAAACTCACATTAATACAAATAAACATATATATATATATATATATATATATATATATATACAATATGTAAAAAATATATATGTAATATATAATTATGAAAATAAATTTTTAATATATATATATATATATATATATATATATATATATATATATATATATATATATATATATATATACTAGCAGTAGAGCCCGGCGTTGCCTGGGATATAACAATAAGAGATAGATCAAGTATCCACCATCATAAAGACTGAAAATAAAATTGACAAAGATTATTGTTTAAGGTTGACGGACACGCATGTTTTAATTAGTTTTTTTTTTTTTTAAATTGGTCAAACTCAAACTCAAACAAAAAACATTGTTTTCAATCGTTATGAGTCTACTGATTGAATAGAATTTTATTATAAACAATTGTCTTGTAAATGGAATTTTTAAAGCATGCTGAATGTAAAAATAAAGAAAAAAGTGTGCAAGACAATAAGAAACACTACATGCCAAAAAAAAAGTTTTGTTGAAATCGGTTGAAAAATGTAGGTAGCCTTCTGTAATCTTTTAGTGTTACAATTTATGATTTTTACTTATTGAATACAGTAAAAGAAATTGATTATTTTGCTTCTGGTGATTCATAATTAGAATTCTGATTTGAATATATTTTTCACTCGTTGTTTCTAATACAAAAAATATTAACTTTATTTGGATTTATTAATTATGATCTAACAAATCTTATTCATTTAGTGGCCTTCTCTGTAATATATAATAATCTTTTACAATTTATGATTTTTACTTATTGAATACAGTAAAAAAAATTGGACACCATGTGTATTTAAAGTAGTTTCCCGTTCCGGGTATTATTTTCAGTTAGGACTTGTGTATGTTTAGATTTCATTATCTTTCCCTAAAGATAAAGAATTTATGTTTGTATTCGTACAATCAGTAGAGATCGTTAGATTATTGCTTAAGGTTGACGGACACGCACATCTTAATTAGTTTTATTTTAATTTTTTACGAATTGGTCAAACCCAAACTCAAACAAAAACATTGTTTTCAATCGTTACTGATTGAATAGAATTTTATTATAAATAATTGTCTTGTAAATGGAATTTTTAAAGCATTCTGAATGTTAAAAATAAAGAAAAAGTGTGCAAGAGAATAAGAAATACTACCTATCAAAAAAAAAGTAAAGTTTTGTTTTATCGGCTGAAAAATATAGGAAATCCGCTCCCATATTTAAAGTAACCCACACACACAAACAAACCGATGTGAGTTGTCCCCCTTTCATTTTCACGATGTCTCTTAATCGTGTTTTCAAATCGATTTTCTGCAAAAACAATTATATTTTTCCCATTTTTGGTGATGTTAGAACCACCACAAGGTAATTTTATGTAGTCCTGTGAAGTTTTGTTGAAATCGGTTGAAAAATGTAGGAAATCCGATCCAATATATAAACGTTACAGACACACACACACACACACACACACACAACCTGCGTTTTATATAATAAGTAATATATATATATATATATATATATATATATATATATATATATATATATATATATATATATATGTGTACGTATCAGATAATGATATATAATTTTAAATATATATATTTACAAAATATATATTTTTTACATATATATATGATATATAATTTACATAAATCAGATTTTTAACACACACACACAAACACAAAACCCCACACACTGCACACACGCATATATATATATATATATATATATATATATATATATATATATAT
>CAHIKZ030004700.1:1502500-1620000 GCA_903632075.3 Acanthosepion pharaonis | reverse complement strand
TATATATATATATATATATTTCAGAGTATATCGCAGAAGATTTTTTTTGCCCTTCCCTTTGTTGGGGCGCTATGCGTTTCCTTGTGAAGACGCCATGAACATTATGCACACACGCACGCACGCTTTTTTTCTAATCCTAATTTTAGTATATATATATATATATATATATATATATATATATATATATATATATATATATATATATATATATATATATATATCAGGTCATCCCATAAGTTCTGTCCAAAGGAATAAAATTAATTCGTTTCATAACATGAACATTTATTGATACCAATAAGAATGAATATTTTAAAATATTTTAAAATCTTAATATATTTGTAACATCTTTTATTCACTCCTCTCAAAATGTGGTATTTGGACACATTTATTATTTATGAGAGAAGGTTTGATTAAATTCAATGTTTTAAGTGTCAATTATCAAATAACATGCAATTAAACTGAACGTTACTTGATTTCTGTCATATCTGAGCTAGAGCTGTCAGTCCTAACTAGCCAGACTCATTCATTCCCTTCATATTCCATTGGTAATGAAGAAGTTTCAGTCAAGCAGATTATTCCTCGGAATGATTGCAGCGTGAACCGGACTTCCGAACGGATGCTTCCTAGACCACTACAACCATAGGGCCTTCGGGGCGAGAGTCAACCGTTATATATCTGTTGAAACCGAGGGAAGGTTTCTAAAAAGAATAATCAAACGAAGGTTTGTAATGAACGATAATAGTTAGGACACGAACAACACATATAAGATTCGCCAGCGACGCGTAGAAGAAGTAGTAAACTGCTAGAAGTGACTCGAGTGAATTCCACTATGAATCTACAACTGCGGGATATCTACCAACCGCCCCACGTGGCCAGTTGTGGCACAAAGACGAATTTAATGTGGGGTATCTCTGCCTGTACGCTCCGTCAAAAATTCCCCGTAGACCGTATAAAATGGGGTCGAGTAGCTGTTTCCCGAGACGAGAGTGTTTCCCTTCGACATAGCTTCATCTGGGGATCCTCTCTGTCGGGATTCTGAGAGTTTGACCAGCACAGCTGGAGACGACTCTCTAACTGCAGACCAGCATACAGTATTTACTACTGTATTTATGTGACAGGGGACATACCCTTTGTCGTCCGTAGGTATGCTACAACAAAAACCTACATATCCTCATGACATACAACTCTTGCTCGCTTTATGTAAGCTCTTACAGCATCCCCATTTAGTTACGCTCTAACTGCTTTGGCACTTAGGCCTCGTATTTTGCGAACAATAGTAAAAAGAAATATTACCTTCATGAATATGCAAAAAGGACAACTTACGGAAAACGTTTGAGAATAATCGGCGGTATTTCCTTAGCATTTGTAAACCAAATATTGATTATCCGAAATAGTATATATTGAATGTCGTTCTTTTTCCAGTCCATTATGCTAGTTTATGTTATTGTTGACAATAGCTGAATAAAATATCGAAATCTGCAAATTGGCATGAAACGATGGAAAAGCGGCAAAAGAAACGCGACGTTCTGGAAAAACCGGGGAAATGACTCGGGCGGAAAATTCGACAGGGAAAGCGCATCTAGCGAAAAAAAAAAAATCCGTCCGAAAATAAAGAACTCAAAGAAGTCGAAATGTTTCGCTAAAAGCGCATAACCAAGAGACTGGATGAACAAATGATTGAAAAAATATCCCGTTATATATAATAAATCTATTTTCAATTGTCAAGCACCAATGAGTCAAAGTTAACCGAGACCAATATAACTTTGCAATATCATTGCCTGTGTGCCAGTTTTTCAAATTGGAGTCTGCTTGGAATGCGAAGCAATTTTTGTTATATATATATATATATATATACCCAAGTATATGATTGGTGAATACGGAATAAATTCCAATAACCAACAATTACTATTCTTAAATGTGTGCTGAATACAGAGTAGAGCAGATATAATTATTTATTCAAAAATTAACACATTGGATTTAGGATTAGCATTAACTCTAGCACTAACAAGAGTCTTGCAACGACAATTTTGAATTTCACTGCGTTCTTTGGATTCTGCTTCTGATCTAGTTGGATTATTTCTTTGTATAGAGATGATGGCTTATTAGCCGTTAAAAACTCCACTAAAATTAAGGTAGATCGTATTAGGAAAATGATCCATAGGCTATTTAAGGATTTAGGTCTTAGGACAATAGTTACAACTAATGTTAGACAAGTGGATTTTCTAGACGTCATCCTAGACCTTGCTAACAACACTTTCCAACCATATGTGAAGGTTAATTCCAACCCAACATACATGCATCCAAATTCCAATCACCCCACTTCAGTTATCAAACACATACCCTCTTCCATTGGATTTAGAATTAGCGCTAACTCTTCTAACAAATATCAAATTTTATCATGTAATTTAATACTTATTGGTTAGAATAAATTCTATTTTAGTACAAGCCCAACTTTAAAAGCTTTTAATAGCTATGATAAACTTACTTCATTGTCAAGTTTTTGGAATTCTTCTATACTTGTGTTTTGATTGGTCATTCTAGCTTTTGTAAAAGTGTTTTCCCCCTTGCGAAGTTCCGTTAATTAATTTGAAACTTTTAAAACCATTTTTTTTACATTCAACATCATCACTTGATAAGACACCGGAGGTGTTGAATCAAAATGTCTATTTTTGAAGTGATTTTATAACATATTTATGTTATAATTTTTAAATAAATAATCATATATATATATATATATATATATATATATATATATATATATATATAATAAAAAATGCTTAAACACTAATATTGCATGGTGTATATATATATATATATATATATATATATATATATAGAGAGAGAGAGAGAGAGAGAGATGTGTGTGTGTGTGTGTGTGTGTGTGTGTGTGTGTGTGTGTGTGTAAAATAGATAGGTTAGTTAATAAAACAAAGAGAAACGAAAGGGTGCCAATTATAATCAGTACGAAAAACATTTATTAGATATGAATTATTAACCATGACAGAAAAGATGCACGAAAAAAAAAAAGGTTTTAAGTCTGGACTTTTCGGACACGCATGTGTCCTTCATCAACGGAGCGAGAAAGAAACAAAGAAATAGGAATTACTCAACGGCAGATATTTTTGTGGACGGTTTAATTTCTGGTGGAGATCGTATTGTTAGTAAAACCCGATCTCTGTCTGATTCTCTGTTGTGCAAATCATTTTATGCAAATGTAATTAAATTTAAAATTATCTATACAAGCACATGAACCCTTTCATCTAATATATATATATATATATATATATATATATATATATATATATATATATATATATATATAAAAGGCAGGATGTGTGTGTGTGTCTGTGTCTCTGTGTGTGTAACGAATGCACGGCTGCAATTTTAGCGGCAAGACAAAGACCGACTTTGCATTTCCCAACTCCCATCGATAGTGGAAATAATCGATTTTTTCATGCTTCTACGGATATTTTCATGTAGTTTGCGGCCATTTTGTACTGGCCAGATTGAGAGCCTATAGCTGGCTGCCACAAATAGGCAGGAAGATTCTATTGGCCAGCGTGAGAGCGAACAGCTGACTGACACGAATGTTAACTAGCATGCTAGCATGCAAAAAATCGACATTGCATTCGTCACAAGTGGGAAAAATTTAAATCTGCATGGCACTTTACTCCAATTGGCTCATTCGCTTGCTTAAACTCAACGTTGATTCTGATTCCGCAGAACTGGGTTGGGTGTGAAAATTATTGTTAACATTCTTTTTCATTCGGTTTTTCCAGTTACGAGTCCTTTTTTAAATCTGGTCGTTTTGTGTTCATTTTGTTTAGTTCTTTTTTCGTAACAGATTTAATGTTTAGTATAGAGCTTAGAAAAAAATCGCAGTGTGAGATTGGCAAGAATTAAGGTATGTAGCAACATCAGCATGGCAAAGGGCACTCCTTTAAAGGCAAGGACGGGCAAAAATATTTTAAGTCAAGTGATGGCGATTGCTGTATGAATCCTACGATTTTTGAATCAAATACGGGCAACTCTGGGACATGCTGCTAGTCAATAATATAAAGAGAAATAACAATTAATTGTAAGGCGAAATCTATTTTCCTGAAAATTGTTTAAGATCGTATTTTATAAATTTCAAGCGTCACTAGCTGCTTAGTCGATAAATGCCGAATGTTTTTTTTCAGAAGGTTGGTTGGTTTCTTTGGTTTAGCGGCATATCAAAATCTATGTCCTATTCATGGCCGAAATAGAAATATTTTGTACGGCAAAGGGCACTCGTTTAAAGGCAAGGAAGGGCAAAAATATTATAAGTCAAGTGATAGCGATTGCTGTATGAGTCGTACGATTTTTGAATCAAGGACGGGCAACGCCAGGCCATGCTAAGTATATATATATATATATATATATATATATATATATATATATATACACTACACCTGAAAGGTTTGAAGTCAACTCCAGAATTAACATGGGATGAACATGAGAAAAGAATGAAACGTTTCCATTTCCAAAAATGAGAATGGAATCAATTATTAAACTAATACGAAAGGCAAAAATGTGCGCTGGAGTAATCAAGGCTAAAGGAGGATATTTTGAAGTGAGCAAAATTAATAAAATTAAACTTCTAAGAAAAACTTATGTCTCACTTTTTCAACCATGGATGTTAATATTCTATTAATTAAAGTGCAAAACTACTACGTTTTAGTACAATTTAAAAAATTTATTCGGGGTCTCAAACATTTGAACTGTAGTATATATATATATATATATATATATATATATATATATATATATATATATATATATATATATATCAGTCAGTTAAGTGCTACAGGCGATCATTTCTCGAGAGATACATGATCTGACGAGACAGATTCTTTCCCGCAGTAGATTGCCATTTATTTCTGCGGTAGACTGGTTGGCCATCAAAACCAAAGAAACCATCTCTTTTCACCCCATATCGGGAGGGAGAGGAGATGGATTCATACCTTTCCCAGTGGTATTTGTGCGTAAGTGAATCTAATGAACTCAACTGGAAATCGAACACTGTTTTCCAAGTTCTCACTTCGAACTGATATCCATTACACCACAAATTGCCCGCGTACACACACACACACACACACACACACACACACACACACACACACACACAGAGTCCTTCTCTCTCTCTTTCTCTCTCTCTCTCTCAATCTCTCTCTCTTCTAATTTTATTTTCATTCGCTTTCAGTAACCTATTAATAATGATTACACAATGACGCAACTTTGTTAACCCTCATCCCACGACTCTGGACTTATTTGCAGGAGCGGAGGTCATTAAAAACAAACGTTTCTCATCAAAAGATCAATAGTTCACGTTAGCTTAAAGAACACATTCAGTTTGCAGTGCAGGAGTTAACTCCTGAAATGCTTCAACACTTTAAGAATACATTTGCAGGGATCCAGACGAAATACACGTTGAAATTTTTCACTTTTGACGTAAGATTTATAAATCTATTTATTTTGTACCATAATTAAGTAATAAATATAAAATTGTGTAAATTTACTGATTTCATTGAAATAGTTAATTTAGGACACCCTATATATATATATATATATATATATATATATATATATATATATATATATATATATATATATATATATACTAGCTGAGCCACACGTATTCGAGGATACCAGTCTACTAGGGTGGCTAGACAATCCCTATTCCAGACTCTCGCTCAGGAATAATTGCGTTTGTTCAACACCCACATAGCCAACCTGTGAACGAAACGCATTGGCTGAGATAAGTTTTCCTATTGGCTTTACATATATATATATATATGTGTGTGTGTGTAAAAGACAAGAGAAAAACTATTTCAGCCAATATATATGTATATATATATATATATATATATATATATATATATATATATATATATATATATATATAAAATGAATCGTGAGTTCAGTATAAAAGATAAGTTTTCCTCTATATATATATATATATATATATATATATATATATATATATATATATATATGTAAAGACAATAGGAAAACTTATCTCAGTCAACGCGTTTCATTCACCGACGGATTCTATCAAGATAAATATGAGGATTTTAGTTTACAAGTATTTATATACATTAGCAAAAATATTGTTAGTTTTGCAATTTTTTAAATTTAATAAACACTCAGAAATATTCACCAGGCGAAACTAAATGATGGTGGATGCTCTGTGGCTAAACGAAAATGAAGAAATGATGCTGTATTTGAAATTTTCTTTTATAATGTAATTAATATCTATATTATTTTTATAATCTAATTAATATCTATCTTATTTTAGTTTGGAATTAATTCACATATTATATATTTTAAATAAAAGGAAGTTATGAATTTAACCGTTTTCTTCAATATTTTAAAAATATTTTTATAGTCATGTATGTTGTCTTGGGGAAGAGGTAATTCTTTCAGGGACGGAGTTATATGAAAAAATCCTGGGTGCAATGTTATATTTTGATGAGATTCGATAGCAACACTCTCAAGAATTTTCCGTCTACATAATTTACTTTTTCTTTTAATAAGTGTAGCATTTTTAGATCGAAGTTATGGTTTAATTCATTTGTATGTATGATTAAAGCATTTGAAAAATTGTTGTATATTTATCCCTTATTGATCAATTTTGTGTTTCTAAAGAAGTTTCCTGAATTCTGCAAATTTCCCCAATATATTGTGAGGAGTAGTTACAATAATAAAAATATTATCTACATTATAAAATCAAATAAGAAAAATAACATTATTGAATCACATTTGATTACTAAATTGCTCACTTAGCATCCTCCATAACTTACCTATTCTTTGCAGTTATCCTAATACTTATTTAGGAGAGAATTTTTATATTTAATTTAAAAAAAAAATATTTATACTTCTGTCTATAAATACTTGTTGCAAAATAAATCCTTACTTTTGCCTTGATAAAGTCGATCAGAGGACGAAACTCGTCGGATAAGATAAGTTTTCCTTTTGTGTTTTTTACATATTGCCTTTTTAGAAATATATTTTAGTTACATCGGAAATTTTAAACAAACACACACACTCACAAACGATATATATATATATATATATATATATATATATATATATATATATATATATATATATATATATGAAATGAAAACGAGTTGTGAGTTTCTAAACAGTGATTATTACTACTACTAATGCAATACTCTTTGATAAAACGAATGGGGTTCTCTCAGTCACTTACGTGTTTGTCTAATCTAATGTTTTGATTCTAGCTAGAGTCAACCGGGCGTCTGTCTACATTGATGATTTGTGATACAGAGAAACAGTCCGTCTGTGGATGACAATATGTATGCTTCTTAAAAATAATTTCGGTCGAACTCTCTGGGTAAAGAGTGATTATTACTGCTAATAATGAAATACTCTTCGACACAACGAATCCGGTTCTTTCAGTCACAGGTATGTTTTCCTAAAAATAAATACGCTTAAAATTCCTCTTCATCCCTGCCTTGACTTAGGGGTAGATTATCCAACTGACTCCAATTCAAGGTTCAATCGTAGCTAGAGGCAATCTGACGACCTGTGATACAGCGAAACAGTCTGTGGATGACAATATATATATATATATATATATATATATATATATATATATATATATAAAAAGGTAAAAATAACTTTTTTTTACCTTTTATCCATCCGCCCCTGATGATCCGCTTAGGTGAAACCTTGGTAGGTTTGTCTTGCTCTCTGGGTTTAACTTGGTCTGCTCTACTTACTGCATCGATTATTTTGCCTACTCGTATCGTTTTTTTTTCTTTGGGCTTTGGACTTGCATGCTAGACGATTATTTTCGGCTAACGTACATGTCCTTGGTTCTTTCTCTTTTTATATCTTTTTTTTCCATTTGGTATTGGTTTCAGATCAAAACACTGAAGGTTTTACGAACTGGTATACTTTTCTTATACTTATAAGATTACTACTAACAATATATATATATATATATATATATATATATATATATATATATATAGATAGATAGATAGATAGATAGATAGATAATACTAATTGGTCAATATATATATATATATATATATATATATATATATATATATATATATATATATATATATATATATATTTCTAAAAGGATAAAATACACATAGTGCTCAATGTACAATACCGAGCAGGAATATAACATAAAAGGCTCAAACACAAGTATTCTAGGGTTATAATCTATTACATTGGAATCGTAATCACAATACAATTCATCAGACCAATAATTTCATAAGGAAAAACAGAAAATATAACTCGATATAAACAACAAAATTTCAAGTAAATACATTATATTAAATATATATATATATATATATATATATATATATATATATATATATATATATATATATATATATATATGTATGTATGTATGTGTGTGTGTAGGTGTGTGTGTAAGTGTGTAAGTATATGTATGTAAGTGTGTGTGTGTGAGTTTTATATATTGCACAGTAATTGGCCCATGTTTAAATGTAATTGGCAGAAATGTCCAACAAATAGAATTGACAAAATCTGCAATAAGCAATATGAAGTGAAAGAATATAACAGAGCAAAATAATGCTAAACAAGCAATATATGCAAGACAAAATTAGACAAAACAACAATAATGAGGTAAAAATGTTCTCAAACTAACAATGGTGCTAACACAAAAAAGTGATACAGACAGGATATCGCAGCGTTCTGACTTCAAGACAAGAAAGAACAATAATATGATGGATGAAACCGAGAATTGGTATATCCTGTTCTCTAGGAAGATATCCCATCATGCATCTGGACGGTTTCTCTATAACTTTGGGAAGGGGAAAGTTTTTGCAATCAACCCCGGTAAGATTGATTTTTCTCTTTGGATTTGTTCATAATTTCATTGGAAAAAGAAAAATTAAGTTCAAACTTTATCCACGTTTTGTGCAGTGTTTTTATTTTATTGTCATTTGTTTGTGTATTTTATTCGTCCATTTTATTGTGTGTGTTGGTGAGGCAACCCCTATGGCGAAAATAGATTGAAATAAACGGCCAGTGATAGATAGATTGGTTGACATGAACGGACAGTGATAGATAGATAGATAGATAGATAGATAGATAGATAGATAGATAGATAGATATGTAAAGATTATATGTCAATCGATATATAGACATGCACAGATTGATAAGGATGAATAGATAAAGATATATGTGTGAAGGAGACGGATTGATAGGTAAATTGATATGTAGCAACTAAGATAGATAGATAGATAGATAGATAGATAGATAGGCATTAACAGGCTGAGATAGATAGATAGATAGATAGATAGATAGATAGATAGATAGATAGATAGATAGATAGGCATCAACAGGCTGAGATAGATAAATAGATAGATAGATAGGCATTAACAGGCTGAGATAGATAGATAGATAGATAGATAGATAGATAGATAGATAGATAGATAGATAGATAGATAGAAACGACGTAAAATAGAAATTGCCAGAGAAAGAGGGAAACAGACATCACTGGTTGAGATAGATATGAACAAATATGTTACTTATATAAAAAGAAAACAAATAGAGAGAGATAGTGGACAAGAGAAGAACGATTTGGAGATAGATAGATAGATAGATAGATAGATAGATAGATAGATAGATAGATAGATTAAATTACTTTTATGGATATATTATGTAAATCTATGTACTTTTTGCTTGATGCCTATTCACGCTATAAATAAACCGAAGCGATCTCCATTCGTTTATCTACAGCAGCAATAGAAAATCACAAAAAGCGAACAGCGAATTCTATTTCACACATTAAGCCGCCGTAATAACAAAGGTGTGGTCGACACAATAGAGAGCATAGAAAATCATTTTCCTAGCGACGAGCTTGTTCATACGGATTTAATCACATAAACACAATCACTTCGATTATTTTCCTTCCCCATCGCCGTCATTTTTTTTCTCTCTCTCTCGATTTGCCTCTGTGTCTGTACAAATAGTAGGCCATGATGACATCGACACGTAAATGACACGCTAAGCGCGAATTGCTTGCAACAGATCCGTTTCTCGGCTTCCCTGTTACGCCGCACATAACAATTGCAGCCTTTTACGAGCAATTGCACTCACTGCTCCTCAGAAAGATATTGGATGCCACGCTCTTGTGCGCGTTATACAAAAAGATCAATTATGCCTAAGAGGTGTTATATTCTACTTACTTATTTGAGATGGCGACGGAAAAAAATGGACATGCACCGAAGTAAATACATTGACAAGAAAATGTGCACAAATACAAATGTACTTAAAATTTAATTAGAAGTTTGTTCGGAAAATAATGTCCGATTTCAGAACAAACTTTTTCGTTCTAATATATTATTATAATATCAGAATAATTATATGTGTTGTGGAGTAACTGAATATCCTCACAAAATGGACTTGTCTATTAATATTTAAAAAGCATTCTCCATCTTTCGAAAATACCGAGCAATTGTTAACTGTTTATAACATTAGTCTGTGTTCTCAATTGTGTACTATATTATTCACCGAACTACACTTCTTCTTATTTTCTATATGCATGTCAACGTTTCCTATTCACGACGCAATTATATGTTACTCATTTATAATGATTAAATAGCCCTATTTATTAATCACTTTGAAAATATCAATTATATACCACAAATCTTGAACATGAAAAAAATAGAAGCGTTTACTTTTTTTAGCATGAGTTTAAGTTTGGTCATAATGCTTCTCAAACTGCTGCCAGCCTTAATAGAGAATTGAGGGGAAAATCACTTGTGATGTGACTTTACGGCGCTGGTTTCTGAAGTTCCGCAGTGGGGAGACGTGTCTTGAAGACCAAGGTGGTAGAAGACGTCCATCTGACAATCAACATCTGAAAATACTAATAGAGCAAAACCCACGTCAAAGAAAGGTTTCAGTGGATATCAGGATTTCAACAATATGAATGCATTTCAAAAGAATTGGCAAAATAAAGAATCTTGATAAATGTATTCCACGGGAACTGAGTGAATGTCAAAGTTTTCAACGTTTACAAGTATATTCGATGTTGCATCTGCGAAATTTGCTGATATATATCTTGGTCGAAGAGTGACATGTTATGGGAAATGGATCCTTTGTGACACTCGAATAATCATCGATTCATTGACTTGATTATGACGAAGGACCCAAGCACTTAAAAAAAAATTGCACCAACAGAAGATTATACAGACTATCAGAGTGCTTGCCAATGTCAATACCATTTACAGCTTTCTGGAATCTAACCGGAGCAACATTACTAAAATTCCTTGTCTGTAACCGGATGAAATTCACATTCAGTTAAACAAAATCTGCCCAACACAGATTAATCGATTAGGTGAAGTTCAGCTTCATGATAATGTTCAGTCATATTTTCCCAGGATCACACTGTAGATGCTCAGAGGCTTGAGATACAAGACTTTTCTACATCAACACTCTGATTTTCAAGCATTGTGACAATTCTTTAAACCCCAAAACATTCCGTTGCAAAAGAGATACAGAAACAGCATTCAAAGGATTCTTAGCGACCAAATCATTAGAGTTTTATCGTAAAGGTATAAATAACCTTGCAACTTTATGGCAGGAATCTATAGATGTTCAGGATTCTTATTTTGATTGATTCAAATATTGATTAAATACAATAATCCAGGAATAAAATATGATCCTAAAATCGAACATTATTTTCCAACAGCTAAATATGTACTCTTTCAGCGAAAAAGAGGAAATTATTTAATACTTACAAAATCCGGATAATAAGTTTGTTTTATCATTTGTTTAATTTTATTAATATTAATATTTATTTTATTTTTATTATTCTATTATTGACAAAAATAACTGATTTCCACGGTATTATTTTTTTAAATGACTCTTTGAGAAAATTTTTTAAAAAACTAAGTCACTCAAACAAATCTAATTCTTATCGAGAGATTTTTACTTAACGTTGAATCTTCTACTCAGGGATCTGTAGTTAGCAAAATGTGACTATATATAGCTGCAAGGGTCGGATTACCCTCCCCACATTTCCACTATATCGCCCTCCCCCAACACGTCCTACGCCCAAGTTAAGTTGAAAAATCTGCGAAAAGTGTATATCATGGAGTTATTATAAACATGAATTTAATAAGGCCAGGCGGAAAGAAGTGAAATATTTTGTCCAAACCTCCTCTACTCTTTTTTGTCCGTTCAAGTTATTTCCGCTGGCATTGGTGGCTTTAGAAAACTAAAAGTGAATGTACGCTTGATAATATTATTATAGTCCCTCCCTTGACTTAGGATCCATGTGTCTCGATTTCTTACTAATATTTCAGACTCTGTGACTAAACTTCCACTCTAAACAGTGATGTGGTCAGATATTTTTTTTCTTTGGTCTTCCTCTACTTTTGCCTAAATTCGTACCTTGTATGATGCCACTGAAATGTATAAACGCTTCTATATGCAGTTATGGCCATGAAATATGCAAGTGAAAACGATAAACGCTTCTATATGCAGCCATGACCGTGAAATATGCCAATGAAATCGAAAAACGCTTCTATATGCAGTCATGACAATGAAATATACCACTGAAATCTATAAACGTTTGTATATGCAGTCATGGCCATAAAATATGCAACTAAAATCTATAAATGCTTCTATATACTGTGATCAACATTGTTGAAACTTGAATAAAGCATGGAATAATTATAATAATACAACACAAAATGTACTTAAACAAAATGTATTGACACAATAACGTGTACACAATATTTACAGAGAGTTTGGTATATTCTTGGGAAGACCGTTCCTGTAGAATGGGTTGACTTAGTCGCAGACGGGCAGAGTCTCTGGATTGGATCTCTTCTTCCTCCCCACCGTCTTCCCGGTACCAACCATATTTATATGGTCGGTACTCCACTATGTAAATTAGGTGGATCGTACCACAACAAACATGAAATATGCCTCTGAAATCTAGAAAGTCTTCTATATGAAGTCATGACAATGAAATATGCAACAGAAATCTATAAACGTTTCTATATGCAGTCACGACAATGAGATATTCCACTGAAATCTATAAACCACGCTATATGCAGTGATGTCCATGAAATATTTCACTGAAATCTATGAAGGCTTCTTCTATATGCAGTCATGACAGTGAAATATTTCACTGAGATCTATAAATGCTTCTATATGTAGACATGACAATGAAATATGCTACTGAAATCTATAAACGCTTCTATATGCAGTCGTGACAATAAATTATGCCACGTAAATCTATAAACGCTCCTATATGAAGTCCTGAATATGAAATATACCACTGAAATCTATAAATGCATCTATATGAAGCCATGACAATGAAACATACCACTGAAATCTATGAACGCTTCTATATGCCTTCATGGCCGTGAAATATGTCACTGAAATCTATAAACGTTTCTATATGCAGTCATGACATTGAGATATTCCACTGAAATCTATAAGCCATGCTATATCCAGTGATGACCATAAAAATCTATTGAAATCTATAAACGCTTCTATATGCAGTCTCCACTCTGAAAAGTACTATTTTATTCCATAAATGCTTGTATAGGCAGTCATGACCTTGGAATATGCCTTTGAAGTATATAAACTCTTGTATATGCAGTGCCTGGCTCGGGAAAATGCCTTTAAAGTTAATAAACTGTTATATATGTTGGCCTGAAATTAAAAAGTGACACTGAAATCACTAAACGCTTCTATATGAAGGTGTGGCACTGGAAAGTGCCTCTGAAAGAGATAAACAGTTGTATGTACAGTCGTGAACCTGGAAAACACCATTCAATTCAATTTAACACTTGTATATGTAGACATGGATATGGAATAAGCGCTTGCATTGTATAAACGTTTGTATATACAGGTATCATCCTTGAATATACCTTTGAAATCTATAAATGCTTGTATATGCAGGTATAACTCTAAAAAGTGGTCCAGCAATTTATAAACGGTTCCATATTCAGTCTTGACGCCGATGAATTGACACTAACATCTATAAACGAATCTAAATTTACCTTTAAATTCGATAGTCAAGTGTTTATATTTTTCTGACACTGAAAGTTTAGGTTTCTTTGTTTTGTTTGTTTAACGGCATATGAAGACCTTATGGTTCATTTAATACCGAAATTGAATTTTCTTGAGAGTATTTGCAATTTCTTTTAAGAAAATTGTATTGCTGGTAGTTTTTCTTTTACAAAAATTTATCTTCTCTTAATATTTTTATAAAAATCTATTGCTCGTCATATTTTTATTATTATGAGTCTGTCTATATTTCTGAGATGAGGTATTATGTACATTATTTAAATTATTCGGACTATTGGCCGAAACGTTGTGATAAATATGGCGACAAAGATGAAGACAATAGTCCAAATAATGTAACTAATTATGTCTTTTTCAAAAATATTTCTGGTATCATTTATTCATTTGTTCATAAAACTCTATTGCAGGTAATATCATTTTACTTGTTTTGCAAAAACATATTGCTGGTAATATTTAATTTTTAATTCTCTTTCAAAAATATATTGCTGGTGACATTTATTTATTTTTTATAAAAATATATTGCTGGTAATATTATTTCTATTTTTTATAAAAATATATTGCTAGTAATATTTAATTTTTAATTATCTTTCAAAGATTCATTTCTGGTGACATTTATTTATTCATTTTATAAGACGTATTACTGTTAATACCTATTTAATTTTTTTTTAAATATATTGCTGGTAAATTTGTTAAAAATTTTTTTGCTGCTAATATTTTTTCATAAAATTATTTTGCTAGTAATATTTAATTTTTAATTCTCTTTCAAAAATCTATTTCTGGTGACAATAAGTGTTTATATTTTTTATAAAAATATATTGCAAGTAATATTTAATTTTTAACTCTTTCAAAAGAATAAAAAATATAAAAATGTTTTGCGGCTAATATTTTTTTATAAAAATATATTGCTATTAATATTTATTATTTATAAAAAATATATTGCTAATAATATTTATTATTTATTTTTTATAAAAAATATATTGCTAGTAATATTTATTATTTATTTTTTTCTAAAAATGTATTGCTGGTAATTCATTTACAGTGAAAATTCATTGCTGGCACTTCTACAAAAATGTATTTTTATACCTTCATAGTGTTTTGACTCTAGTTTTGAGATTAACTATTTGCCCATAGCTGTTACTCTAACAGGCGCCATCACCCTGTATAAGGGTGGACCTGGGAACAACAGCAATTAAAACGTGGTTCAACCACGCTCAAAACCCTCCCGGTCTCAGGTCTTGCTGCTGGATGTAGTTTATCATTACACCCAGAACGGGAATTCTGCATAAAGGCAAATGGATTTAATAAGTACCTGTATATTCTGACATTGTTCTGTTTGGTTCCCCACAATAGTCTTGCTCAGTTGAGATCTAATAACGATCAAATGAAGACATTAGTGTGTATAACCGACCTCCTTCAAAAGATATCCAAAATAATTTACATTTCTAAAAGAATCACATAGTGATACAGTACATTTTCTCTTGTTAATTTAAAATAGAGATACAAACATGAATTTCAATAACAGGGATTGGAAATATATTACGTTTGTGCTTTGCAAGTTTAGAGACGCTAATAACCCTGCTCTCTATACAGAACCTGCAGAAATTAAACGGTATATATATATATATATATATATATATATATATGTGTGTGTGTGTGTGTGTGTGTGTGTTCTTTTTATAGATATAAATATTTAAGGAAATGATCTGTTTATAATAACCAGTATTAATATTTACCAGCCTGAATGTTCAAGAAATTTTCATAGAAAATATGCGCCCACCAACAGGAATCGAACCTGTGAAACGCCCCTCTGTGGCTGAATTGGTATAGCACGTCGGGCTACATGATTGTTCCGTGTAGGATACAGGTTCAATTCCTGTCGAAGGACGCATATTTTCTACGTAGATTTCTCGGACATTCAAGCCGGTAAATGTCGTTAATACTGTTACTGTTTACTTAAATATTTGTAGCTATAAAAAGAACGTATAAATATAAAATTGTCTTAAAATAATTGTCGGACTTTATCCATTTCATAATATATATATATATATATATATATATATATATATATATATATGTGTGTGTGTGTGTGTGTGTGTGTGTGTGTGTGTGAAAATATATAGAAAATGCGAAAGAACTCGTTGGGTAAATAATCCAAAGTTCTTTAGTATTTTTGCTATTATTTAAAAAAAAAAAACTGAGCTCGATACAAAAGTAGAGCCTAAATATAATTATTTATTTAAAAATATGATTCCATCTCTACATAAGTGTTCTCATGTTTCAAAACAAGAGCCGAAAAATTCAATATAATTATTTGAATTAAATTGAATTAAAGTACCAAGCTCTGTTCCATCTTCAAGCGAAATTTTTTTTGGAATAACTAATTTTTTATAAGCATATTCATTATTAAAATTAAAATTACTATGGTAACGGCTAGAGTAATTATTTAATAAAAAGGGACGTAAGGGTTAATAATTTCTATCAATATCTAAGTTACATTCAAAGAGGTCAAGTCAGGGTAAGTTTGGGGTGTCTGAGTTCAAAGCGGAGTGTAGTCTGGTTAAGCGTCTATGGAGATTTATTTATTTATTTATTTATTTTATTTTATTTTATTTCTTTAAGGTTTTGTGTATATAAAAAAACTGTCATAATTCGCTAACATTTCAGGGAAAAAAATAAAATAAAAAAATAAATAAATCTCCATAGACACTTAACCAGACTAGACGATGTCATCTTCCGCTTTGAATTTAGACACCCCAACCTTACCCTGACTTGATCCTACTCTCTAACACACTATGTACAAAATTTGAAAATAAATTAGTTATCCCCAACACTAGGATCTTTACTCTACTTCTAAGACAATTGAAGATAAAATTAGGAGGAAAAATAGCACAAATATCACTTCAATTTATCAGATAAAGCGGTTGCAATGTAGATACACTTATATTGGTGAAACGTCGCTAAAGCTAAAAGCCAGCATTGAACACAAGAGAGACCTACAACTCTTAAAAGACGCTTGTAATACACAGGAACAATACAGGCCCTAACTTTGACAAGCGCCATCCAAATTAAATAAAGAACATTACACGTTACGTCGAAAAATGCACTTTAGGTGTTTGATAAATATTTTACCAGCTATAAACGCACGTCAGAAAGTTATATTACAGCATCAACCTTTATCAAAGCCTGTTGTAAAGAATCTAATTTCTATATTTAACTACCACGACAGGTGTTGACGCCAAAATGCCTCTAAATCAACATAGGGACAACAGGGAAAATAAATATTGCTTAGTAGGCATACACACACACACACACACACACACACACACACACACACACACACACACACACACATACTTATATACATTATCAGCTGAATGCAGCATAGACAAACTAGAACTATCATATACATACACAGAGATTATATACACGAACGCTGTTTGACAAGTCGAATGCAAACCAATGAAAATAAACAAAAACTAAAAAGAACCAGTAATTTTTTCATATCACGTTGTCTGATGAATCTTTAATAAAAGCGAAACGTGTTAGATTTATACAGGTTTTTCCTTTATCCTATATATATATATATATATATATATATATATATATATATATATATATATATATATATATATATATATATAGATAGATAGATAGATAGATAGATAGATAGATAGATATATAGATGTAGATAGATAGATAGGTAGGGCAACATAAATTTTGTGCCGATATATATATATATATATATATATATATATATATATATATATATATATATATAAGACAACAAAAAATTTGTGTGCATAAATTAACTGATTGACTTTTCTAAATTATCTCAGTTAAGGAGGAAATTCTGTCATATATTCTTCAAAGTTCATTTCCGAATAAATATAGTCCAAGCTTTCGAATTTCTTAAGGCATCATCAAGGTAGGTAGAGACAAATATTTGGTTTCATACTACTAGTGATATCGTGGCCAAAGAGTGTTGTGACGTAATCGAGGTGTGACCTGTGCGTGTTTATTGGCGAGGTCGGGGGCAGTATGACTGGACACTTTCTGTTGGAATCCCCTTCTATTTGAGGAGGATTATTCGTAATTCAGAAAATTCGAGCAATAAAATTAATCGACGCAAAATCTCTGTTGTCTTCAATAACCTTTGCCTTAAAGAACATTTGCTGCCAAGATACACAGAATATATATTCATGTATATGCATGCAGGTATAATATTACAAATGCATTTTAAAACATTTTAAATTTTATGCTTTTAATATTTGCTGTAGCAGAGTTATGTATTTTTGCTGCAAGTTCCATGCTAACAGAATTTTGCATTTCTCGCCTGTTCTGTAATTGTCTTCCGACCTCTTGCTTTCCCGTCAGCTTCTGTTACTCCAAGGTCCGTCTTTCCCTTTGAGGAGATTGTACAGCATTCACGGCCATAAAGGAAAACATATATCACGTAATTGTTCCGGATTTTTTTCTTTGTTCCTAACGAAATTTTACTGTTTCTTTTACCTTCATCACCTTTTGGAATACATCCTAATGCGCCTTCGGATTAGAGCGTCGCACTTTCCGCTGTCTATTAAAACACTTCCCAGATGTAATTGGCCCTGATCTGGCATCTCGTCTGGAACCGTTCTCTCACAGACGCGCCGTTGCCTCCCTCTGTCCTTTTTACAAATACTTTCACGGTAGCTGCTCCGGTGAGCTGCTTTCGCTGGTTCCCAGACTTCGTGAATTTAAGCGCTCAACTAGGCTGGCATCTCGCTCTCACTCTTTCACTGTCGAAACTGTTAAATATAGCTGCCTCTTCTAGTCCAATAGCTTCATGTCTCGCACTTCTCGCCCGTGGAACCCCTTCCCCATTTCTTGTTTTCCTGATAACTATAATCTCCAACTATTTGAATGTAACGTCAATCGACGTCTCCAGATGCCGGGATCTATCCCCTAAACTTCTCTTCATCCTTTCCTCTATCACTCATCTTTGTTCTCGCTCCTACTCTGAAACCCTTTGCGTGCTAGTGGCTTCCCGCCTTGCTTGGGGTTGAATGCTTAACATATATATATATATATATATATATATATTGTTGGATAGATGTGAGTTTGTGACCCTGGGTTTCACGCTTTAGCGATCGTTTGTCTGATGATCGCTAAAGCGTGAAACCCAGGGTCACAAACTCACATCAATCCAACCAAATATGTTAGCTCTATCTCTGATATTGAGCGCTTTCTAATAATTACCGCGCATATAATATATAAATAATTATACATATATATATCTATTTATATTTATATACACTTTTCACACACACACACACACACACACACACACACACACACACACACACACACACACACACATATATATATATGTTTGATTTTTGGGATTTTGGTACTTCTAATTTGCATTTTGGGATCATATTTTTACTAACTACAATACATTCTGTCTTCTTGTAAGTGATGTTTTGTACTTTCGTTGTCGGTCCCTACATTCTGTAAGAGGTATTGTAGTTTCCGTTTTTCTTCAGCTATTAACATTGGGTCATGTGCATATGCTATGCTGTTAAGATTGTGGCCAGCAACATTGAGTCCCGTTATGACTTCTCTCAGAATCGCTTCGCTATATAGGTTGAATAAGTCCAGCCAGAGACAACTTTTTTTTTCTATTTTTGTACATCTGCTCATTTTCTATCTTTATACTGGCGGTTTGCTGCCAATATAGGTTCTTGATTATTCTAATATCCTTCCCAAATATATTAATGTTGGTGAGCAGTTCCAACAGATCTTTGTGTCGTACTTTATCAAATGAGGAAACTAATATATATATATATATATATATATATATATATATATATATATATATATAGAGAGAGAGAGAGAGAGAGAGAGGAGAGATTTGATAGATAGATAGATAGATAGATAGATAGATAGATAGATAGATAGATAGATGATTATTTTTGTTATATGAATATTACTTCTAATGTAATCAGTAGATTTCCTCACTCTCTCCGTCTCCGTCTCAATTATTTCTCGCAAATAAATCTAAAAATATGCTCAGTAAAAAGCGTACTGTGATCTACACATCTCATACACTCAATAGCATACTTACACATCATCACACGGAATATTACACAATTAAGTAAAGAGACAGGTCTTCAATATTCAACAATGAAGCGGCGTCCATCTTGCCTCGGGCGCTTCTCTCTTCAAATACTTCCGGTTTATCTGGCGGGCCGGAAATGAGACTGATTATAAATTCCATTATGGAAACTGTAATGAATCTGGTCGCTTCAATTACGAGAATATCGGCTGTGAACAGGGTAATTATAGAAAGTGAAATGGCTTGGTGTACTGCCACGTCGATTCAGCTGAGAACCAGCGCAACACCCACTCGACGAAACGAAAATGAATTCCGCCCGTTGCTATTAATCTCGAGTCTATTTTTCAACATCTTTTGCCTGCAGCACTTGCGGATATAGCTTAGTGGTTACAACTGCTAATCGTGGAATCTATGATCTAGTGAAATTGCTTTTGCGTTATCAGAATCGCAGAAGAAAAAAATGCATTATATGGAACTGCTGTTATAAGCCCTCTTCTAACCTGCTGGGTTATCAAGACAATCATTCTGGATAGAATAAAATTCTTTATTATTTACTTTTCTTTGGTTGAGAATCTATGGATCATCTATGGATTATCATTGCGTATAATGCAATCATTTGGCTGAGTTAAAATAACATCGCTTTGCACTATTAGTCTTGAAAAATATATGACTCCATTTCCCTAAAGTTATAGTTTTTTTGGGTTTTTTTTTTACTAATGCTCACCAAAGAGTCACTCAAGGTAGATTGATGCTGTGTGGGGTTGTATGAGCGTAGGAAAGAACAGAAGTTGGGAGGATATCGCTGAAGCAGAATTTAGAAAGAACTGGAAACACAATCCCAAGCAGGAAACAAGGGATAAAATCCTACTTCTATTCATAAGACCTGGTAGGAGTGTGAAGCAGGCGAGAGGTGAACCTATCTAATCTTATTGATGGAGAAGATAAAAATATAAAATTAAATAAATATTTATTGGTTAAAATTTCAGAGATCAGGGGCAGACGTTAGGAGTACAGTGGTAATGCAGTCTTTAGGACGAACCGGAAACTTAATCCTAGAGTAAGCAGACAGTACTGTTCGATAAAAGTGACTGACCTGATTTTTTTTACTAAATGTTCTCTTCTCCGGTGAAACGAAAGTTAAGCAAAATTCAAAGGATAAGCGATTTAAAATCCGAAGAAGCTTTGAAAGCTCTTTGAATTTAGCAATAAGTACTGTCAAGCATCCATTCAGTATAATGTTCTGGGGATGCTTTTCTTTTCATGGAACTGGCTTCTTAAAACCTATTGAAAAGACCCTCAGGAGTGAGCAGTGCAATAAAATTTAAGAGTCTTGTCTTCTCCCTTCTACTGAAAGGGTGCAAATCGACCCCACCAAGCTCATTTTTATGCAGGATAATGCTCCCTGTCACAAATCAAAATTGATGAATGAATACTTTGATGAGAAGCAGGTGAGTGTTATGACATGGCCGCCCCAATCTCCTGACCTCAACCCCATACAAAACTTATGGAGCATTATAAAGTACAGGCTCTCGACAAAGCAGTTGAGCAACAAAGAGGATTTGATTGTGAATTTCATATCCGAATGGAATTCAATGCTTGGAGATGAGATTTGCCAGAATCTAATCAAGTCAATGCCAAAAAGGGTTGAAAAGGTTATTCAAAATAAAAGAGGACCCATAGATTATTAAATATTTCGAACTATATTACCTATTATAGATAAATTATACCTCTATTATGCTTTATTTAAAGCTGTGCGGTTATGTTTCTATTGATTACTAGTTGCAGGAAATAAGTGAGTCACTTTTTTTTGCACATAGTTTTTCCCTAAATCCCATTTATATCCAAAATTATAATTATCAATAGAATACCTTAGGGTGAGTAAACTTTTTTTTTACTGGGTGGTTGGGAACGGGTCTTTATATTAGTAAGATTAAAAATTTGTTTGACCCCAAAAACAATATGCGAAAAAATTTTAAGTAAAAAAAATCAGGTGAGTCACTTTTATCGAATACTGATACTGTATGATAAAACTTTAGACCAGTTTAAAAAAAAAAACAAAAAAAAACGTGGAGGAGTGCGAACCTGCCACTTCTTGTCTAGTTTCTCTCTTTGTTTGGCAGCCATTATACGAGAAGGAGGATTACGAATTCAAACTGGTACCTTTAACCATTAATGGATATTTCTCGTAGTTGATGAGTTCAATGTAAGTGCTTTCCACCAGTACTCCCAAGTGTGTGTGTGTGTGTTAACATTAAAGATCTTGAAAATAAAACACGAATTCATCTCCCTTCAGTTATGGGTTAAATAGTAGGTTGGTATATCTTTTATAGTTCATTTTCTTTTCTTTTCTTTTTATTTATTGAAGATTGGTCTCTGCATTGATTGCAACTGATCAACCAGTCATGATGTCACCTTGTCGCTAGATTATGGCGGCGGGGGGGAATGTCGGAAATATTGATCCTGGGTTGAGCAGCTCTTTATCGGCTATAAATCCATTCAAGGAAATAATTTTTCCGAATTGAAAGGAAACATCATATTCCTTTGAGGGATGGGGAACGTTGTCATTTCTTTCAGTTTTCTTTTTTCTTTGTTTGTTATAATCTCAACGTTTCGACCGTCTTACTCTCCGGTTATCCTCTGCTGTTACTCGTACCTGATAACTTTCTTTTGAGCCGAATACTTTATTCGAGCCACAGGGATAAGAATATTCCTATTCCATGTTCAATGACAAGTGGTTAATTTATATCAGTTAACACTTCAGAATTAAATTAATATTTGTATTGATTGTTTCTTCCTTCCACTAAACCAGAATATGTGGATTTTCCGTACATCCAAACGTAAAGATGAACCCACAAATCCCAAGGGATTAACTATTCTTTAAAATAACGACTGCATTTTTCTTCAGTAAACGTCGTACTTGTAAAATCGGCCATACCCGCAGCAAATGGGTAGCAGTCTATTTATGTGTAGTCTTCGAGTGGATTCAACATTTCTCATTCTATGCAGTTGATGCCCGAAGAGAAAAGAAATCTGGACGTGTTGGACGTCGATCGACGTGTTGAGAGTCGGGTAGCTGAGGCTAACTTGCAAATAGATCTTAAAGAAATTACTTGTATGGTTATGTGGGTGTTTTTGTGACACTCGCAGAAATGATTGTAAATGTATGCAATTCGGTCGTGGGAAATACCAGATGTTAATTCTTTAAACAATCTCTGAAAAGATACTGAATTCTAAATTCACAGCTACATTTACGACTATTAATATATATATATATATATATATATATATATATATATATATATATATATATATATATATATATATAGAGAGAGAGGGAGAGAGATAAATATATATAGTTAAATGTTTACCTGCACAACTATTAATATATATATATATATATATATATATATATATATATATATATATATATATGTGTGTGTGTGTGTGTGTGTGTGTGTGTGTGTGTATGTATCCGTTAAACTTTGTGCAGGGGAACATTATATATATATATATATATATATATATATATATATATATATTTATATATATATATAGATATATAATTAAATGTTTACCTGCACAACGTTAATATATATATATATATATATATATATATATATATATATTTCGTTAAACTTTGTGCAGGGAACATTTATATATATATATATATATATATATATATATATATATATATACTTGCAGTTGCCGTTGCCCGTGCTTGATTCAAAAACCGAACGACTCATACGGCAATCGCTATCACTTGACTTAAAATATTTTTGCCCTTCCTTGCCTTTAAAGGAGTGCCCTTTGCCGTGCTGATGTTGCTACATGCTTTACTTCTTGCCTATCTTACACTGCGATTTTTTTTTAAGCTCTATACTAAACATTAAATCTGTTACGAAAAAAGAACTAAACAAAATGAACACAAAACGATCAGCTCGGACTCGTAACTGGAAAAACCGAATGAAAAAAGAATGTTTAACAACAAATACTTTTTCAAAGTCTACCCAGTTCTGCGGAATCAGAATCAACGTTGACTTTAAATTTTTCCCACTTGTGACGAATGTAGCTATCGATTTTTTTTGCATGCTAGCATGCTAGTTAACATTCGTGTCAGTCAGATGTTGGCTCTCACGTTGGCCATCAGAAAAGTCCTGCCTATTCGTGGTCAGCCAGCTATTGGCTCTCAATCTGGCCAGTAGAAAATGGCCGCAAACTACATGAAAACTGCCGTAGAAGCATGAAAAAATCGATTATTTCAACTATTGATGGAGTTGGGAAATACAACGTCGGTCTTGGCCTTCCCACTAACGTAGAGCCTGTGCATGTAAATTTTGGTGCAACTCCCTCGAAAATTGCGGCCGTGCATTCGTTACACACACACACACACACACACACACACACACACACACAATCCCTGTCTTTTATATATATATATATATATATATATATATATATATATATATATATATATAAATATATAGATATATATATATATACAAACATACATACATACATATATATCACATGTCAGGTATCCACATATCAGGGTGATTGACAGTACTTAAAAACATCTTTTAAAAATAGGATTTTTGTAAATAAAATCAGTTTTACTGCGAAACTTTTTGATGAATGGTTAACGTATCCGTCAAATTCAAAATAGAGACAGATTTAATCTTATATGTCGCTATTAATGCTCAGTTACTAAATATTGGGCAATTAATTGAAATAAAAATCTGGTTGGCATAAAAGCGGTATTAGAAACAGTTAGCACAATAGCCAACATAAATACTCTCGTCGAACTTTTATTTTTGTGAAATTCAATCATTATATATATATATATATATATATATATATATATGTGTGTGTGTGTGTGTGTGTGTGTGTGTGTGTGTGTGTGTGTGTTTAATTTTCCCCGTTTAATGTAAAAATAAAGCGTCTTTTTTTTTTAAATTCGAATATCCACTACAATAATGTATGACATCGGTTCGATACGGTCAAATTGGTGGCAGACCTGAAAAAATAACCTCATTCCTGTTGTTAACTGTTATAAAAAATGGCGACTTAATTTTAACTCCTTCAAAACCGCGCTCTATTATTTGTCTGAGAGAATCCATTCTGTCTTCCATCAGCATGGCTGACGCTAACCTCCAGGATAATGCCTCATTTTAACCTTCTTCGGCTAACATTTTTCGCTGACAAGAAATGAAAAGATTATATTGAAGCAGTTCTATGTCTACCGCTAGGAAATTTTGTGTCGTGCCAGACAAGTTTTCTCGCCCTTGTCTATCTTGAATATGTATAATTCTACAATTCCTCCAAGCTTCGAATATTGCTGTAGTGCCCCTTTTATTTGTTTAAAGATTCATGATAAACTTCGAAGAAGAATCTTGGTCCTTATCTTATTGGTCTTCACCTGGCATCTCGGTTTCAGCCACTTTCTCACCGTCCTAATTTAGTTTCGCTGTGATTTTTCTATAAATATTTTTACGGTTATTGTTCTCATAAAACTTCATCTATTATTGTTTTTATTTGTCTAACCGAACAAACAAATATCATACGTATGATGACTAGTTAGGGGTTCATAGTATGATGGATGTAGTAAAAATGACAAGTGACAATGTGTTGTTTTGGTGCAAGGAATAATGTTTGTTTGGGTTAGTGATTTTGGAAAGATAAATTTAAGTTTAAACAGATAAGACATCATCATTCCCCGTTTTCGCTTGTGCCACATATACTATAAATTACCACGAATAAATATTCGCTTGTGGAATTCTATTCTGGTTTGTGCCTTTTCACTCAACTTTGATCTTCAAAAATTTCAATGCAATATAAATCGTTATTTTCTGTCTTCTTCATTCCTGTTCTTTTATTGTTCTCGCTTCTTAACTCCTTCCTCATTTTATGAAAAACGTTTTGTTTTCAGAGGATTTTTTATTTGTTTTTAATGTTTTTATATGTATTCTCAATAGTTCTTTAATTTTATTTTATCAAGGCATTTTTTATTATTGATTTCACTAATGTTATTAAGTTTTGCAATGTTAATATAAGTAATATTATTAATTATTTTGATAAATTCAGCGTCTGTTTAAATTAGAATTTGTGATCTTTATTACCAACCCTTATTTGCTATGTTACATGTTAATCTGCGCCTAAATTCAATTTCAAACTTAAACTCTAACTCATTTAAATATTTTATCATGAATAATAACCCACCTCAACAACAATGTATCTCATAAAATATTATAAAACGGTGTTAACCCAAAATAAAAAAAAAATGTCAGCGCTTGAAAATTGCGTCGGGATGAAACTCAGATATATGCAATCAATGTAAGCTATTTGGTTATATATATATATATATATATATATATATATATATATATATATATATATAAAGCATTTTTTTCATATATATACATTATTTATATATTATATATACGGGGTACTTATTGGAAAGCGCTCAGTATCAGTGATAGAGCTAACATATTTAGTTGGATTGATGTGTGTTTTTTTGTGGCATTTTAATATTCGTGTTATATTTTTTGTGCAGCTGATTTTAACGTTATTTTTGTTGAATATTTCTGCTCATCGGTTTGTTTCAGGGAAGTGTTTTTCTATTAAATTTAGGAATGTCCTTCCTATGTTTGTTTTGATCGTTTTGTTGTATAGTGGGTTAAAACAGATAATATTTCTTTTTCATTTTTTGCCATTCGGTTGTGGAGGTGTGTATTGTAGTTGTTGTGAGCATCCACTTTCTTATAGTGCTTCGTCGTATGGTGTTTTTTGTTATTGTAAACGTCTATGTTAGATGAGTTCTCAGATAGTCTGCGGCTGATTGATATGGGTATTTGTTTGATGATTGAAGGTGGATGGTTGGAGGTTGTGTGTACGTAAGTTAGGGTGTCATTATCTTTTTTGTACGGTTCGTATGTATTATTGTTCAGGTTGAGAGTGCCGTCTGACAAGTTTACTGTTCTTGTACCTGCATATATTTATATTTTAAATCCAAAGGTTTTTAGAGCATTTACTATATTTTTCTTGAATCTGTCTAATTTGGGGCCATTAGGTGCTCTTATCAGAATACGTCCGTCATCTCTATATAGTCCCGTGTATGAGAGCATGAGTATACCTACTAATTCACATGAAGACCCATCGTAGCTACCCATTGTTACATCAAATAGGTCGTGATTTTGTTTTTTGCCCATGGTTCATTATTGTGAAACAACAGAAATGTACGGCAGTGGTTGATTATTTTAATATCTCCGTCCGTACTTTTTACATGTTGTGCTAGTTGTATAGCGTCATTCAATATGTTTTCCGTGATGGATGGGTAGAAATCCACTATGCTAAATTGGATAAAAGTAGCTTTGTTTTTTTAATTTAAATTGCTTTAAACCAGTCTATGACAGCCTTGGTAGTTTTCCATTGGTTAAGACCAAGTTTTTACCTTAGCTTGGTGTTGATAGTTTCTAATATGTTTTTGCTGATTTTTCCTATTTCGCAGGGCTGGTTAGGCGGAATGTGGGGTTTTTCACAAACTCACATCAATATATATATATATATATATATATATATATATATATATATATATATATGAGTAATATCAAATGCTTATGAGACAGAAGTGTAGAAGTGTTTTATTTAATTCTTCCGTGCGTAAAAATTGCACCGATGCCTACTGAAAGTTTGCGAACACCAGACAGCGTCGAGTAATAAGATTATGTACTGGCAAGTGCGACATACATTGACACACTAAGTTCCGTGCGGTCCTACACAGCTGTTAGTCAAAGAAATGCACGCTCCTGTTTACTATATGCGAAACTGCGTAGCCAATATCGATTAAATAACGTTTTGTCACTTGAAAATCTTTGTAAAATTTGAAACTACTTCGCTTGTAGATACTGTTGTCGCTTTCGTAGAAATAAATAAGAGGCTTTACTGACACAAAGATGTGCGTGTGGTGTAATGTATTGCGGCTCGGGATGAGAAAACAGAGAGCCGTGTTCGAATTATAGTCGAGTACGTTACATTCACTTACGCGCAAATATCCTTGGGAAAAGTGTGGAATCAACTTTTCATCCGCTCAGATGGGTTAAATATCAGAGTAGATACGTTTTATAGCGTTGGTTGGAAACCTTTATAGAGATGATAACTGGATAAAATCAGACATCTCTTGGACTAAGCCACACGTGGGGATGAACAGGGCCAGGAAAATTGCAAATTACTGAAATAATTAGGTTGTGTGAGTTGTCATTATGTCGCAATTGGAAAAAAAGCGTTTACGTTTTTTTTTATTGCGAGCGCATACACACAGACAGACAGACACACACACACATACACACGCATTTTCATGCTTATAATATAATCGATAAGATAACGAAGAGTGTTGAATTCAATGTCCAATTTTATATTTGCATAGGCTCTATCCCTGAGATTGAGCACTTTAATCCATAAATATACCATACCTTAAAACTATATTTCATCATATATATATATATATATATATATATATATGTGTGTGTGTATGTGTGTGTGCGTGCGCGTGCTAACACGCGCGTGTGTCTTTCTTGCAAGAATGTTACTTAAGTGGGAATCACTCAACCTATTTCTTTCAGAATTGTTCACAGCAGCATGTACCCCCCCCCACACACACACCATGCATAACAGTTTTCTACATAAGCTGAATAAGTTTTATTTAACTCTGGCTTTTGCTCCACGCACCAGCCGGTGTGTCTCGGCAATGACCCTTGCCTCGTTCCCCCTTTCGGTGAAAATGGAAGGGAATCTACTACCACAATCTGAGAATAATTTTCTCGACATTTTTTTTATGTGTCATGCGTGATACACTTACGCTTTCGATAAATGACTGACGAGGCAGATTTTTCCCGTAGTAGGTTACTATTTCTATTTCCGGTAGACCAGTTGTCATCTAAGGTTATAGAACCAGGTCTGTCCTGCTATTTATTTATAGGTGGGGGGAGAAGAAAAGAATTCATACCTTTTCCAAGGCTAATAATGTCTAAGTGAATATAATTGAGTCCGCAAACCGAACCGCTATCCATTGCTCCATTGTTCCTCTCTCGACATACGTTACTAAACTAAATGAAGATATACCGAAAGATTTTAGAGTGCACATGAAAATATTAAGTGGGTCGAAGTTATTATTATCGAGTTAGCGAATAATAATATTTATAATTTATTGCAAACATATGCACCTGATAAACGGTTGGTGCAATGGATTACGGCTCGATTGTTCCAATTCTAGTCGGGTCCGTTTTATTTTCTTATGTTCAAATACACTTGGCAAAAGTATAAATCAAATTATTCATGAGTTAATTAGTAGGTTTTGAATAAATTGAAAAATTATCGCACTATGATCCCAAATATTTACTTGTTTTTTTTTTTTTTTACCTTAAGCTTTCGTAATCTAAGTAAATATCGATAACAAATACCTTTTAAAACGAAAATGTTTCTGTGATTTTAGATTTAGGACAAAAATAAACTATGTGCATTGATTCTAAGTCTCAGAACTGAAAAGTTTTTGGAAAGGAATTATTCGAAAATGGCATTAACCAAGAATAGGATGAAATCAATTTGTTTTTCATGTAATTATAGCAACTACGTCTCTTATTTTGTTTGAGATCCACAAACATTAAGCTTATTTCAGATGTCACTAAATCGGGAATAAGTAAGAAATGAAATGACAAGAAATACCTTGATATGCAGATTAGAATAATGAAAAAAATATTTGCAATAATAACAAAGAGGAGAATAAGAAGAGTGGGGGAGAGGAAGAGGAAGAGAATGAGAAGAGTCACAGGTGAGAAAGATATGATGCTCGATATCGAAAAAGAGACAAAGGATGAAGAGTTATTCAAATAACTCATTTTATCTGTTTTATTCGATATATAGATGTATATATACATATGTATCATAACGAATAGACAGAAAGCTAGATAGTTATTGATATGGAACGGAATAAGATAGATAGATAGATAGATAGATAGATAGATAGATAGTAAAAGAATTACATATTACTACATTCAGAAGAAAAAATTAAAAATTGTACTTGAGAAAACAAGAAAGACGGGAAGAAAGAAAGAAAGAAAGAAAGAAAGAAAGAAAGAAAGAAAGAAAGAAGCAAACAAAGGAGAAGAAAACAGATATAGGTTTGAATGTAAGAAAGAAAGAAAGAAAGAAGCAAACAAAGGAAAAGAAAACAGATATAGGTTTGAATGTAAGAAAGAAAGAAAGAAAGAAAGAAAGAAAGAAAGAAAGAAAATGTCACAGGTGACAAAAGTAAGAAAAAATGTGTGAAAGAACGGAGAAAAAGGCGATTATAAGAAAGAAAGGAAGAAAGAAAGAAAGAAAGAAAGAAAGAAAGAAAGAATGAAAGAATGAAAGATATGATGATAAGAAAAAAAGAGGCAACGAAAAGAAAGAATGAAAAAAGAAATAGGTGATAATAAGATAGAAAACTGAAAGAAAGTAAGAAGAGGCGGATATAACAAAGAAATGAAAAAATATAGAATAAAAAACAAAACGAAAAAAGAGTCGGTAATAAGAAAGGAAGAACGAAAGAAATAAGCAATTATGAGAAGAAAGAAAGAATGAAAATTAAAAAAAAAAAACAGGTGATTATAAGAATGCAAGCAGGAAAGAAAAATGTATGAGGCAATAGTAAGAAGGAAAGAAGCGATAATAAAAAAGAAAAAGAATCAAAGGAAGAAAGAATGAATGAAAGAAAGTATGGTAAAATGAAAAAAAAATGCGATAACAAGAAGGAAAGAAGCGATAAGAAGCAAAAGCAATGAAAGAAAGAAAGAGAAAAAGAAAAAGGAGATTATAAGAAATATAGAAAGAACGAAAGATAAAAATAAATGAATAAATAATTATATAAAGAAAGAAAATAAATTAAAAGCAAAAGGATATAAATCAGTGAAACAATTACATCGTTTTGCTTTGAAGAAAAAAAATTAATTTGAAAAAAGAAACACAGAAAGGGTGATGAGGATGAAGATAAAATAAAAACGACACAAAGATTGAATCAAAAGAAATAAACTAGCAAATAGATTAAAAATGAAAATGTCAATAAGAAAGAAACAAAGAGAAAAAAACAATGAAAATTTGATTTATTAAAATTACATAAAAGACAAAATAATTTCCCTCAGAATTAAAAGATAAATGAAATAAAATTAAAACGACTCTGAAAGAGAGAAAGGCAATAAAAAAAAAGAGGAATAAAGAGGATAGGAAAAGCGAAAAATGAGAAGAAAAGTTTTAAAAGGAAAGGACTTAATAAAGTAAATGAGAAAAACAAAAGAAAATGACGCATTAAAAAGCAAAGAAGAAAATAAGATTAAAAGAAAATAAAGAATGAAAAGAAAAAAGAGGAAAATAAAACCATTATAATAGAAACTATAAATAAATTAACTCTAAGAAGTAACAATGTTAACTTTCCGATGACTTTCTCTTGCAATCCCACCATGCCCTGCGCGGTTCCGCATGAAGCCAAATCTACTTAAACTTCCGGCCTGGACTACTTCCTTACATAATATGGCCGTACCTTAACTTCCGCTGTCATTTCTTCACTTCTAAACGGAAACCCGAAGCTAAAATGGAGATGTCTAACTTCTCCCTTCGTATACAGGCACTTCTGAGGGCATTTTACTATTAGAGATTGATAATACTATCAATAAGTACGAAGGATGTGGTATCCATTTCCTTTAAGGATATCCGTTGACATGGTTCAACTCTGAGCATACGTACATATTTCTGGTTATGTCTGCCTCTATTTAGATATGTCCACATGCACGCAGGCTTTTGTCTATAACTTTCTATTAAGTGTATACCTATAGGTAGATGCGAATGGATTAAAGTAACTCCGGAAAATATAGGCATAATTAATTAGTATTGATGAAGATGAGAGATCTTATCACCCAGATTATATCCGAGAGTTTTTTTTCTGCGAATCATGGGTCACTATCCAGAAAGAAATATATAAGGTATATTCAATTTACGAAAAGATTAAAACATTCATTTATATATATATATATATATAATTTGTTTATACCTTTCCTATTTTCGTAAACGATGTTGAGTGTTATGTTCGAAGTCGTGGATAAACTCTCCGAAGTTTATATTTTGTTATATTTGTTCAAGTACTTTCGACTTTTGCAGTCATTATCAGGAACCGATTTTAAACAGCCTAAATTAAATATAATAATCAGCATAGAAGATTGTATGTTGAAGTGCATATAATACAATTAATATGCACATAACATAATTAATGTGCACACATATTATATTAGTATTAAAAAATGAAAATAATTTAATTAATGAATAAATAAAATTAAAAAAAAATGACATTCTACTTGTGCAGTCTCCTTCCCAATAACCATTACACATGACGTCACGTTCAAACATCCTGCTTCCCAAAGAATAGCAGAATACAGTTAACGAACACACAGACACCACATCAACTCTTGAGCTTTTTGAAATTATTAAAAAATAGTACTGATGCCGCAAGTTTGGTAGAATCATAACATCTTTACTATGTCATTATTTTCTCTTCATATCTTATCATAATTTAGTTGTTTTTGCTATTGTAAATCCTCAAGTGATGTGGTTTCAGTCATTGTGTACAGTTATTTGTAATGCTGTAGCTACAATGTACAAGTTTCGAAAACGTATGTTTTTTGCCAAGGCCCGCGTATTTCACCATTTAACTATTAATCTGAGAAAACATCTGACAATTTAGCCGTTTCCGAACGAATTTCCTTTATATAAATGTCTTGATCTAACGAAATTATTTAATATGGCACGTTTTTTTTCAGTTAATGTTTTGCTTTTGTAGCAATCTTCACTATTGAGCAAAACAATCCCTAGCACCAACCATTCGGTATTCTGCCAAGGGAGAAGAAAAATGAATTATAAAAGGAAAAAAAAACAAAAGATAGAAAGAATTGAAGACGGAAAGAAAGGAATATAAAAGGAAAGTCAGGGAGAGGAGATTATTTGAAAGAGAGAGAGAGAGAGTGAGGGGGGAGCGATAGTAATAAATAATTAAATAAATAAACTAAAAGACGTGATAGAAAAAGATTTGAAGAAAATGATTGCATTAAGAAAGAAAGAAAGAAAGAAAGAAAGAAAGAAAGAAAGAAAGAAAGAAAGAAAGAAATAGGCGATGGTAAAAGAAGCAATATTCAGAAATAAGAACGTGGAAAGGAAGAAATAGCAAGCAAGAATGAATGAAAAAACGAAAGAATGAAATGGAAAATAATAAAAGAGGCAATAGAAAGAAATAAAATAATGGAGGAAAACCGAAAAGAAAGAACGAAAGAAAATATGAAGAACCAAAAAGATTTAGAAAGAAAGAAAAAAAAACTAAGTTTTAAAAGGTTAACTGCAATTTCAATCGTTATCTTTTTTCTTCTTAATTCTTGTTCTTTTACTGTTCTCTCAACTTTTCTCTTATTCTCTAACATTCAGTAATACTTTGAGCCTTAGTGGCTTTATTGACTTCATTGGGGTTAAAAGATGAAAAAAAAAACAGAAACAAACATAAAGACGTGATACAAATAAAATATATATAAAAATTAAATGTTATTAAGACAGAAAGAAAGAAAAAAAGAAAGAACGAACGAACGAACGAACGAAAGAAAGAAAGAAATAAAGAAAGAAAGAAAGAAAGAAAGAAAGAAAGAAAGAAAGAACGAAAGAAAGATGTGATAATAATGAGGAAAGAATAGCGCAGTATAAAGATATGGAGAAAATGGAAAGGAAATGAAGCAGAGAAAGATCAAAAAATAAATCTCTAGAAAGAAGCAAAGAAAAAAAAAGAGAGAAGAAAAATCAAGAAGAATAGCAGAGAGAAGGTAAAAAGTCAATGAATGAAAATTAACGGAAGAGAATAAATAAAACTGACAAAAAGAAGGAAAGTAAGGATTAATTATGATACCCCCGGAGAAACAAAAAAAGAAAAAAAGATAGAAATAAAAGAAAAAAATGAAGAATGATTTTAAGGAAGATAATGAGAAGATTATAAAAGATAAATAAAAAAGGGAAGAAGAGAAAAGAACGATAAAAAAGAATTAAAGGAAAAGAAAGAAATGTCGGAGATTGAATGAAAATTGCCTTTAACGATAAAGTAAAAAAAAAAAATCTTGAAAAATAAGTCTAGACGAAGCAAATTATATGGCAAAGTGTTTGGAGTGAAAAAACATATTTCAAGGTGTAAACGAAACAAAACGAAATAACGGTATAAAACAAAATGGCTGCGATAAGAAAGAAGCGATAACTGAACTAAATTAAGGAAATATGTTGGTCCTACATTTCGTCCGCCAGCATATGTCCTAACAAAAGACGAGACGTGGACGAAATTGCGGAAATGAAAGTCAGAGACAAACAGAATAAAAGATAAAGAAGAAAAACTTGTTGAAAGAGAAATCGAAAAAGATGCGAAATAAATGTATGTAGGTCGATTTTTATGAGGTGGTCATTAGTACAAATAATTATTAGAAATCACAATAATATGTCATATACAATAGGTGGATACAATGTAGTGACTTTGTTTATTAATATATATATATATATATATATATATATATATATATATATATATATATATATATAATAATATATATATATAAAAATAAATGTCCAATTAATTAAAGAGAAGTGATTTTTTAGCTGTCATGGTTATATTAATCTCCTCATCAGTGATCTCCATATAGTTTTGTGCAAAGTTAATGCAATTTATGAAAAGATCCCTGGAGATAGAGGAATAGTAATCTGTGATATCAAATTTGATAAAGGTAGTTTTTCTTTATTGCTAATGTTAACAAATCGTTTGATTGGGTTCGACGAACCTTTCCAGAAATTTAGTACAAAGTGTAACTAGTAATTTATCTTTTATTTTTTATTATATTTTTTGAGATTAGTCCTACGACAGTTTTTTTTTTTCAGTTTTTTTTTAATTATATTGCTCTATATTAATAAATTTTTTGGCTCAGTTTTGATATTTTATATTACATACCAACGGATTTTTTACCATATATATATATATATATGTGTGTGTGTGTGTGTGTGTGTGTGTGTGTGTGTGTGCGCGCACGCGCGTGCGTGTGTGTGTATGTATAATGTGGATTTTCCTGCTGTAATATCGACAAATCTATCATTTTTATTAAATATATATATATATATATATATATATATATATATATATATATATATATATATTTTTTTTCCTAACCGATAACATATACTTAATAGCTCTGCTGTATTACACGGAGCACTGTTTTTATAACACCACCACTACATCTGCGATATATTATAATTATATATAATTATATATATATATATATATATATATATATATATATATATATAATGCATCTGTATGATTGTGTAACATAATGAGTAATTAAAAAAGCTTTAATGTTTGGCATATCTCTCTATCCCAGTCCGTTTCTTCCTAGCTTTCTCATTCTGTTTCTTTTGTTTCTATTTATCTATCTGTATCAGTCTGTTTCTTTCTTTTCGCCAGATTTTGGTGAAGAGGGTTGAATTGTATAATTTTCAGCATCGCCTCATGTATATATATATATATATATATATATATATATATATATATAGATAGATAGATAGATAGATAGATAGATAGATAATTGTGTGTGGGTTTATATTTGTTCGTGTGTGTGTGTGTGTGCGTCGTGACCTGGAATCCTTTGATTATTCATATGTCACAGTAGTAACCTGCACCAACCTTAACGCTTTTCCCGCCATTTTCAGTTCACTTCCGGATAGCCACTCACTAATATCTTGCTTTTCATCTCATTCTTTCGCTTACCTCTTACAGTCGTTCATTCTCTTAACCGTTTCTGTAATCAGCCCTTGGCTTCGTTGTCCACACCTTTCTTCATTCACTTCCGAAAGAGCTCTCTTTCCTTGCCCGTGTTATTACATCATTAAATTGGCCAATTGGTTCGAATTGTTTCATGAGATCCACCCCTTCCCATTTTTCCTCCGATTTTCTCTACCGACCCGACAAATCAACCATCGCTTCGTCTCACTTTCTCTTATCAATAAACGCTTTTCCTTCTCCATTTCATATTTCCATAACCTACCATCCGCCACACCTACACCGTTATCGTAATTCCGCCTGTTTTCTTCCAGTCATCCTCTTCCCTCTACCCACGACCAGCATTGTTCCCCTATTGAAAACCCATCGTCAACCTTTCCAAACATCTACAATGAGTCTCCGTGCAATGTCTAGCTGTAAAACCATCCATCACCTGTACAGAGCGTTAGCAGGGGAAGCCTAGGGTTAATATCCGACCAACAGATCTCTGCCTCCTCATGCTAGCTCACGTACAACCTCGACACCCATATCAGAAGCGTGACATCCATTTGGCGAACGGGTTGATTATAGTCACACAACCAGTATTCACTGGTTATTGATGGCTTATTTCCGGGATTGCTTTATGAATTTAATAACAAGGGCCGGGGACGTGCGTATAAATCACTGATGCATTTCACTGGTGCGTCATGTGAAGACAGACCATGGTAGTCTCCTTGCACGCGATCCGTTTGTAGCCCAAAGGTAAGTAAAGAAAGAAAGTGTAAAGAATAGTTTGAAGAGAGAGAAGGGAATAATTCATTGGGAGATAAATTAGACAGTGAGAAAAGAAGGAAACACAATTAAAGAAAGGCGAGAATGGGCGAAAGGAAAGAGAAGCTGAAGAAATGAAAGAAAATTATGAGAAAGTAGTTACAATGAATGAGTACAAGTAGGAGGAGTGAATATTAGAAAAGAAAAAGAGAAGAAAAAAACTGAGACATTAAAGAAGAGAACAATAGGCACGAAAAATACAGTTATTACAAAATTGGAGCGATTATTTACATAGATTTGTTTGGTTGGACAAAAAAGCCACACTTAACTAACAGCATCTGTGAATCATAAGCAGTTATATGTGTAAGAAATGACCAGTTTGACTAATACTTATATTCCACAGGCAGACGATAACCGGTGAAAGCAGTGAAGAGACCTTTTAATAAAATTGAAATTATGCATCTAAAATAAGAAAGAAAGATAAAGAGATTGAAGGAAATAAAGAAAACTAATGTAGATTGGCACCAATAAATTAAGAAAGTAAAAAAAAGGCGGATGGTCAAAAGAAAAAACAAAACACGAAGAAAGGAATAAAAAAAGAAGAAAGGGGAAGATAGCAAAGAGAAAAAAAAAGAAGGTAATGCAAATAAGAAAGAAAGAAAGGGAAGAAAGAAAAGAGAAATAAAAGAGAATAAAATATTTCACAAATAAAGAAAGAAAAAAAAAGAAAGAAAGAAAGAAAATGAAATAAGTACAGGAAATAGGAAATATTTCACAAAGAAAGAAAGAAAAGAAAGAAAGAAAGAAAGAAAATGAAATAAGTACGGGAAAGTGAAATATTTCACAAAGAAAGAAAGAAAGAAAGAAAGAAAGAAAGAAAGAAAGAAAATGAAATAAGTACGGGAAAGTGAAATATTTCACAAAGAAAGAAAGAAAGAAAGAAAGAAAGAAAGAAAGAAAGAAAGAAAATGAAATAAGTATGGGAAAGTGAAATATTTCACAAAGAAAAGAAAGAAAGAAAAGAAAGAAAAAAGAAAGAAAATGAGATAAGTATGGGAAAGTGAATTATTTCACAAAAGAAAGAAAGAAAGAAAGAAAAGAAAAAAAAAGAAAGAAAAGAAAGAAAGAAAAAAAGAAATAAGTATGGGAAAGTGAAATATTTCAAAAAAAAAAAGAAAAAAGGAAGGAAGGAAGGAAGGAAGGAAGGAAGGAAGGAAGGAAGGAAATGAACATGAAAGTGATGGGAAAATAGAAAATGAAGAAATATTTCACAACGAAAGACAGAGAGAAAAAAGAAATTAAGAAAATACCGCGAAATGTAAGACAGAAAATATTACAGAAAGAATGAATGGAGGAGGGAAGTAGGGAACGAAAGAAAGAAAGAACGTAATAAATAAATAAATAAATAAATAAATAAATAAAGAATGTCTCGATTAAATAGAAATAAAAAAAAAAGGACGACACAAGAAAGAAACAAAGAATGAAAGAAAGAAATGAAGGAAGGACAGCCTGCATAATGAATGAAGTAAAGAAAGAATAAATGAACGATGATACAAAAAAAGAAAGAAAATAATCAAAGGATGTTTTGAACAAAGAAATGTGTTGGAGTGTGATATATCGAAGGAAAATGGTGGACTCCTTGGATTGTGAGAATGCATGAAATTAAAAGAAAGATGAAATAAAAGAAGTTGAATTCATTAATACTTTTTTCTTTTTTCTAAACAGTGTCACAAATATAGGGTACCCAGTGGGGATTGAACTCGCTACTTTAATAATAACCAAACAGTGAAACTTGCTGCTAAGCCGTAAGCCTGTCCCTTCAAGATACGGATAAAAGGTACGACAAACAAAGTAAAAAATGCACATTGGTTAGGAAATTCAAAAATACTTCACAACTCTTCATATTCCACAAGGAAGTGAAAAGAAAAATTCGTACGTAAATTTAAAAAAATAAATAAATGACTCATTTATTTAGCTATATCATATCAACAGTAGACAATGATGAAATTCCACACGAAATTTTTTAACGATCTTTGACGTCGGACATAATCTGTTGTGGTTGCGAACAGTTGTTTGGGGAATGTACTTCAAGTGCCATCGGGTTACTTTATATTCGTTTAAGCGCAAATACAATTGGGTGAGGTATAAATCCACCTCTTCTTCCTCCAGACATGGGTTGAATAATAGAAAACACTGTGTCTTATAGCCCTGGCTGCAAACCAGTCTACCCAAGAAAGAAACGATAACCTACTGCGGAATATCTGCTAGTCACACATGAATCGAAAGAGACATAATTACCCAAATGTGTATCACGTATGACACGCTTGGGTAATAGTGGGGCTTAATTCATTTTTTGCCTAAATCGGCGATATTGGCAGCATTCGACATCCGCATGAAGACTCAATAAGTCTAGATTTCTGTTTTGCCAATATAATTATGAAGGTGAGATTTACCATTTCGTTATAAGGAAACATTCCGCAGTGATAGATCGAATAGTTAAGGTTACTATCAGAATAATTTTATAAAATCATAACTGAAAAAAAGTATTTTCCGAAAAATGTCGATTTTGCTTAGACACCCTGTATATATTAGAGCCATTTTGTTTTAGTGTAAGTGGTGCGCTAAGTTGTATAAAAAAAACTGATCATTTCAAATTTTAACTCAATGATTAAAATATATAATATATATATATATATATATATATATATATATATATAAATATATTAACTCGATCCGAAACCATTCAACAATATAGCGTTGTGTAACTCTGGGCCTATACTCTCTAGAGAGATAACAAGTATAGCATGAAACAATATCATCTTAAGGATCATTTAACTCTTGAACGAAGATCGACCCACACTATCAGGTTCTAGCCAGTGCTCTATTATGTAACTGGTTTCACCATTGTCCTGAGTCACAGTTCTGGAGAAAGACAATGATGAATAAAAAATTAAACAAAAATGGCATGGCTAAAATAATTATGCACATCTGGTCTTTGGCTTTTATATATTTAGAGGTGATTGATCAAATCCAAAGAAGAATCTGCAATGTTATTATTCTGATATGGCACCAATCCCTTTCCCACCGCCTAACATATCATCCCTGTGCCTTTTCTAGAGATATTTTCATGTTAATTGTTCTGATTAAATTCCGCTATGATACCCAGGCATTGTGAGTTTAACCGCAATATTGACTGCGGCAAGGTTTCATCATGATTCATTTGAAATGGTTAGATGTAACCGTAAGTTCTATGTTAACAGTTTCTTCTATCGCACCTCTCGCTTGTGGAAAGCTCTTCAAAATTTTAAATGCAGTTTCAACCGTAATCCTCTGTCTTCTTCATTTTTGTTCTTATATTTTTATCTCTTTTTAATAACGATTTTTCTCATATTCTCTCGCACTAATTAACCGTTTGCGTCTTAGTGATTTCGTTGCCTTGCGTCTGATGAAATGATTTTAGAATGTAATCACATTAATATATTTTGACAAGTATACTTCAGACATCATTAATCAATTGGATCACCATCATTAGACTATTGATAGTAATTAACCTACCATTAATTATAATTATATTGAATATAATTGCTTATGTGGATCATGCACAATTTGACGAAATATTTTATTTAAATGATTAATGGTTATTCTTAGGTTTTCTTTGAGATCATTTTCCGGCAACTACAATTATCAGCATTGATACTTATTAGTGAAGTGTTACACTATATACATGCAGATTATTGTCCTTAACTTTGTTGTTATTATCACAATGTTTCGGCTGTTGATCCCACCGGCCCTCAACAGGAAACAAAGCTTGTGATAATATCAGCAAAGACAAGAGCAATAGTCCGATATAAATAGAGTAAATAATGATGATTTCTCATTCCAGAGATTAAGACAGGACATATTTTATCCAAGCCGTAATTTGTTTAACAAACTTGTGGGTTCGATAAACGTTAGTCAATCCAATTTGTTTAGTGAATATTTCAAGTGTTATACCCATCAGGAATAATGAACGTCTTTATCCCTCAGTCTACTGTTGTAATCTCGATCCAGATAGTGGACCGTTTCAGTCTTAGCTAAAGCGAATAAGGAAATAGTTAGAACGACACTGATATTCTTTGGTAAAGATGGGACGTCAAGTAACCCCTTTCCTTCTAAGAAAATGGAAGCTTTGATTAAGAGCGCACTGACATTTCCATGAGTTCTTGAAAATTCTTCAACATACCATTTTTACCGTTTCTTTGAGCAAGATTTTCGCATTTGTATTTTCGGAATTTTCACAACCTTTCCCATGTATTAATATCTGCCAATATCTATATTTGTGTAAAGTTGTAGCCTCTCTCTGTCAGTTTGTTATCGACCTGCTCATAGGAGATATAACTGAAAAATCCACGGATATGAGAACCGCGAATATGTTTAGAAACAGTCAAAAAATGTCTGATCGGAAACATATCTACTGGGTTTGAAAAGATCAAAATTCGTGTGCTACCAGGATTTGGTTCTTTTACGATTGTTGATGGAAATATACGTTGGTATTCTATTAAACAATTATTGTCGTTCTATGTTCAAGTTTTAACAAATGAACTCGCATAACAAACTAATGGTAACTGTGAATATTTGATGAGGTTTATATTGCATAGTAAGAGAGGAAGAAAGACAATGAAGAAATGAAGAATGGAATAAAGAGAGAAAGAAGACGACGCAATCAAGAATATCAAGAAATAACGAATATAAGAAAGAAATGAAGGAAGAAATATGAACACAAAGAAAGAAAAAAAAATGAAGGAATAAGTACTGAAAAGAAGGAAAGAAAGAAGTATGGCACAAAAAAATGGGTAAAAGAAGTTGTAGACGTACTGAACAAAAGAAGGAAACAAAGAAATGAAGTAAAAGTATAGGAAAAGAAGGAAAAGAAAGAATGACTGAGAAAAAAAGGAAAAAACTGAAAAAAAAAAAAAAAGAAAGAAAGGAAAAGAAAGCATGAAAGAATGACGAAAAAAAAAGGAAAAAAGAAAGAAAGGAAAAAAAAAGAAGGAAAAAGAAAGAAAGGATGACTGAAAAAAAGGAAAGAAAAGAAAAGAAAGGAAAAAAAAAAAGAAAAGAAAGAAAAGAAAGAATGAAAAGAAAAAAGGAAAGAAAGAAAAAAGGAAAAAAAAGAAAGAAGGAAAGAATGAAAGAATGACTGAGAAAAAAGGAAAGAAAGAAAGAAAGGAAAAAAGAAAGAAGGAAAGAAAGCATGAAAGAATGACTGACAAAAAAGGAAAGAAAGAAAGAAAGGAAAAAAGAAAGAAGGAAAGAAAGCAAGAAAGGATGACTGACAAAAAAGGAAAGAAAGAAAGAAAGGAAAAAAAGAAAAAAGGAAAGAAAGCAAGAAAGAATGACTGAGAAAAAAGGAAAGAAAGAAAGAAAGGAAAAAAGAAAGAAGGAAAGAAAGCATGAAAGAATGACTGACAAAAAGAAAGAAAAGAAAAAAAAAAAAAAGGAAAGAAAGAAAGAAAAAAAAAAAAAAGAAAGAAGGAAGAAAGCAAGAAAGGATGACTGAAAAAAAGGAAAGAAAGAAAAAAGAAAAAAAGAAAGAAGGAAAGAAAGCAAGAAAGAATGACTGACAAAAAAGGAAAGAAAGAAAGAAAGGAAAAAAGAAAGAACGAAAGAACGAAAGCAAGACAAAATGACTGACAAAAAAGAAAGAAAAAAAGGAAAAAAAAGGAAAGAAAGCAAGAAAGGATGACTGACAAAAAAGGAAAGAAAGAAAGAAAGAAAGAAAGGAAAAAAGAAAGAAGGAAAGAAAGCAAGAAAGGATGACTGAGAAAAAAGGAAAGAAAGAAAGAAAGAAAGGAAAAAAAGAAAGAAGGAAAGAAAGCAAGAAAGAATGACTGACAAAAAAGGAAAGAAAGAAAGAAAGGAAAAAAAAAGGAAAGAAAGCAAGAAAGAATGACTGACAAAAAAGAAAGAAAGAAAGGAAAAAAGAAAGAAGGAAAGAAAAAGATTGAAAATTATAGAAATGAAGTAGAAGTTAAAAAGAAACAAAGAAAAAAAAGAAAAAAGATGACTGAAAATGACAATTAGGAAAATCAGGATGGTATGAAAAAGGTGAGAATTATGGACGGTAGAAACAGAAAAAGAAAAATACAAGCAAAGAAATGAAGGAAGAAAATGAAGAAAGTATTGCATAAATAAAGACAGAAAGAACGAAAGAAGCAAATAAATAAAACGAAAGGAGAAAGATGGCAAAAATTAAGAAATGAATAAAGAAGAAGTATGCTAGAAAGAATGAATAAAAGAAAGATAGAATCAAATGAAGGAAGACGTATGATACAAAGAAAGACGGAATATATCGAAATAAAGAACAATATAGAAAGAAGAAAGAAAAGAAGGAAGAAGAGTGGCATGAATGAGGAAAACAGAGAAAAGAAAGAAAGAAAATGAAGGAATAAAAATAGCAAAAAAAGAAAAAAAGTGAATGTAGAAATGAAGGAAAGAATAAAATGTAGGAATAAAGACTGTAAAAAGACAGAAAGAAAGAAATGATGGAAGAAATATGGTACAAAGAAAAATAATAAATGTATTAGAGAAAATGTCGAAGGAAAGAAAGAAAGGAAAGAAATATGTCACATAGAAAGAATGAAAAGTAAGAAAGACAGAAAGAAAACGAAAGAACAAAGATGGCACAAGGAAAACAAGACATTGATGAAATGAAGGAAGAAGAATGAAGAATAAAAATTGTACAACGACAGAAAGAAAGAAAATGATGAAAGAAAAATATGCTACAAAGAAAGAAAGAATTAAAGTAAAATATAGAAAGATATGAGGAAACGAAAGAAAGAAAAATGAAAAAAAACGATGGAACAAAAAATGAAAGAAAGAAAAAGAAAGAATTTAAGTAAAATATAGAAAAATAGAAGCAAAAGAAAGACAGAAAAAAAATGAAAGAAAAAAGATGGCACAAAGAAAGAACGGAAGAATGAAAAAAAGATAATGAAGAACTGAAAGAAGAAAGAGACAAAGATAGAAAATGAAGTTATAAAGATTGTACGAAGCCAGAAAGAAAATAATGAAAGAAAAACATGAAAGAATTCTGGTATAAAGAAAGAAAGAAATGAATGATGAAGTATGGTGCAATGAAAGAAAGAAAGAAATAAAGGAGGGATCTGGCACAAAGTAAGAAAATCAAAAATAGAAATAAAGAAAATGAAAAAAATATGGTAAAAAAAAAAGAAAGAAGACAATGAAGAAATTAATGAAGGCAGAAAATAATAAAACGAAAAAAAAGAGAGCGTGCAAAGACGGAAAGAAATGAATAAAGAAAAAAATTAAAAGAAGTAAGGCACAAACGAAAATCTGGTCAAAATAAAGAAAGAAAGATGGGAGAAATAATGCAAAGAAGCGATTCGAAGAATGAAATGTGCGAAGGAAAATAAAGATAGATAATGAATTAGATGAGTGCGTGGAGAAACAAGAAAACAAGAAAAAAAAAAGAAATTGTTAAAATTAAGACAAATCGGAAGTAAATTGCCGGAAAAGTATGGAAAGGGAAGAGGAAGAGAAGAAGAGGAAGATGTATGGAATTAGCAAGGCGCAATGGTAATTGGGGTTTAAAATTAAGCCAATTTACACATCAAACTTTGACATATCTATTTAGAGTCGAAAACGGATTTGCGTCTGGGCACTGAATGCCCGACGCGTGAGCTTGTCGGAATTGTTACGTTCGCCTGCATTCATTGATGCACCCAGGCACGCATACACGTCTCTCTTTCTCTCTCGCTCTCTCTCTCTCTCTCTCACACTCACACACACACACTCTCTCTCTCTGGCTAGATCTATACCTATCTAGCTGGAAATTGTTTGCACGTTTAAGTTAATATTTATTACTTCTAATATAATACGAGGTGAAAACCTGAAGGTTGTCCAGAAATCGCTTATATGTTCCGTCGATTTACATTCAATACACACGTCCACACGAAAGCATATAGACATACGCACCTATACAACGTAGAGTATACACAACCACAGGCCCACACAGACACAAACGCGTAAATCCGTTTATGCACACACGCATACACACAAAACGTGCACACACGCATACACACAAACGCACGCGCACGCATATAAGAAAGTACGTGTAAAAACTTTTAAAAAGAGAGATGCGAGACATGCCGCAGTATAGCCACACGTCTCTCTATTTCCATTTAACCTTTATGGATTACGCCCAAATCACGTTATAGCACAGATTCTCGTACGATGACCGAAACTAAACAACGTCGAGACTGGTCAGTACCTCGATTAGTGGCCGCATAGGAATAGCCCATACTGTGATCATGAATGTGCGTGTGGTGTAATGAATAATGGCTCGGAATTGTTAACATTCATATCATGAGCAGGCAGATATGATTTTTACATACGGCCGTGCGAATGGTACTGGACGTGAGGGTGCACGGCTGTATCAGATTGCCTTTCCAGAACGAATGCAGCCAAGTCATCCAATATTTGCTGCTGTTTATCATCGCATTACTGAGACAGGATCCGTGGCACCACAAAGTATCGATCGAAGACAATCGAGATCCGCTCGTACGCCTGGCCACGAAGAACACATTCTACAGGATGTCGGAGATGATCCGGGTGTCACTACGCGTCAAGTGGCCGTAGCATGTCGTGCATCTAATACTACCGCATTGACAGTACTTCAACTGCAGCTCCTGTATCCGTATCATTTACAGCGTGTGCAGGATTTTTTGCCCTCTGATCACTCACTAAAGGAGGACTTTTGCTGATGGTTTGTGGCACAAACTGCCGATCAGTTGTCTCTTCAGTCTTGTTTACGGAAGAGGTAATATTTGAAGAGATGGAATAACAAACGTACACAACCAACATTTGTTGTTGGGGGGGTGTCAAAATCCCCATGGTACAATAGATGCTAGATGCCAGCATCAGCTTACGATTAATGTGAGGACTGGAATTGTAGTTGACTGTCTGGTAGGTCCATATGTTCTCCAAGTACGTATTACAAAAGCTGTCTGCCAGGACTTTATTTCGAACAAACCGACAGACCTGCTAGAGGATGTGCGCCTGCTAATATGAAGATGCATGTAGTTCATGAATAATCGGACTCCAGCATATTTCAGTCATATTGTTCGCGATGCACCGGCTGACATCAACTAGACGGATAGGTGGGGCGGACCGGCCCCATGGCCTGCACATTCCCCTTAACCTAAAAATGGTTTATGCAGCTGACATTAATAATGAAGAGACGCTCAAACAACATATCATGGAGGCCTGTGAAATCATTCGACATCGTGTGAGAGTATTATAAATGCTTCGCCAGTCAATGATCTGATGGGTTCACATGTATGTAGAAGCAAGCGGAGGACATTTTGAAAAAAAATTATCAGTTCCTGTGTTGAGGTAGAACGATGGCCTTTTGGACATATATTTATATGAACATTTTACATTGAAGGTGTCATGAACCCGCTAACAAAGATTATAAAAGTATTTTATACACGCTACATACACACACACACACACACATATATATATATATATATATATATATATATATATATATATATATGTGTGTGTGTGTGTGTGTGAAATGTATAAATATAAATAAATATATATATGTATAATTATTTATATATTATATGCGGTACTTATTAGAAAGCGCTCAATATCAGAGATAGTGCTAACATATTTGGTTGGATAGATGTGAGTTTGTAACCTGGGTTTCACGCTTTAGCGATCGTCAGACAAAGCGTGAAACCCAGTGTCACAAACTCACATCTATAAATTTAATATCCATATATATATATATATATATATATATATATATATATATATCCAGTAATAAGATATGCATTTTTCTCAACGGTAGCACGACTGAGTTTCTTGCGCAACACAATGGTCAGGTGCACCATCATTCAATGCGCTATTATATATATATATATATATATATATATATATATATATATATATATATATATATATATATATATACTTTTATTTCTCTTTCTGATCTCACATTCTCAATGTGTCTGTTTGAATTGAGATTTTTTTTTTCATTTTAATCACATTGTAGTATTCCACTCAAACACCTCCTTCCCACGACCCACTGTTCCGTAGAACCGACTCACTATAATCTTAACCTATTTATATCCAGCGTTAACCGTTAACTTTCCCTCCTATCCACATAAACTGTACCTCTTAATGTGTAACCCTCTACTTCGAGTTGAACCTAACAGTAAAAAAAATGCAAAGAAAAAGCACATTATTACAAAGGACGTAGACTTTCAGCTTTCCGCACCTCACATCACTGTCATTAAATCCAACAAGCACAATAAAACGTGTAAACGTGCAATGGGCTCCTCATTTAACTTTCCATCGCCGGGATATGGACTACTACCATTTGGTGTAATCCATTGTCATTCGTTTAATTTTGAAACAGATACTGGCGAGGGCCCGCTGAATGTTTATCAGGAAGCAAAAGATGGACCGACAATTAAAAAGATTATTTTCCCGATCACTATAATCTTAACCTATTCATATCTAGCGTAAACCGTTATCTTCCCCTTCTATCCGCATAATCTGTGCCCCTTACTCTGTAATCCTCTGCCTCGAGTGACTCCTGGGACGTCTACAGTGTGAACCACACTGTAAAAAAAAAAAAAAAAATCTTCGGTACTACACTCCGACCGTGCATTTAATATTGTTGCCGTATCTGGTCTGCTGATCCTGCTATTCACATTGTAGTATTACACTCAAACAGCTCCTTCCCACGACCCACTGCTCCGTAGAACCGACACCCAAAAAGATGTTTCCCTATTACTATAATCTTAACCTATTCATATTTAGCGTTAAACGTTATCTTCCCCTCCTATTCGCATAAACTGTACCTCTTAATTTGTAACCCTCTACTTCGAGTTGAACCTAACAGTAAAAAAAAAAGCAAAGAAGAAGCACATTATTACAAAGGACGTAGACTTTCAGCTTTCCGCACCTCACATCACTGTCATTAAATCCAACAAGCACAATAAAACGTGTAAACGTGCAATGGGCTCCTCATTTAACTTTCCATCGCCGGGATATGGACTACTACCATTTGGTGTAATCCATTGTCATTCGTTTCGTTCTGAACCAAATACCGGCGAAGGCCCGCTGAATGTTTATCAGGAAACAAAAGATGAAAACCAAGCCACGCCGATAAAGGAGGTTTCGAACACAGTTTTTAATATATGTAACTGTTTTTGTTCATAACTTTCTCCGTCTGTTTGGGTAGGTAGATAACACTTTGAATATCTTCAGCATTTTCCATTGATTCTTATTTCTACCCACCATCGACCCATTGGAACGTCACGATGCAAAGCCGGCAAAATGAACGCGCGGCATCGGAACTACCGGAGTGAATGTCTGTCTACCACCAAGTGCGGACCGGAAGTCCTAGTCAATCTCAACTATGAATTTTACTATAGATCATTTTCAGTAAAACGTCATTCCAAAGCTCTGTTGTCATTTGACCCTCAAATTTTCTGTATATATTTTTTCTATTTCGATCAGGTGGATGTCACTTAGAAGATCCAACTTTAAAGACTTTATCTATAAAGTAGGAAATATTTGAGATCGATGCATAAATACCCTTTCCCCCAATCCTAGTAATACAACAGCACTGATTTTTTTTTCTAGATTGAATGTCAGTATGAAATCTGGATTTGCAAAATGAAATATATATCATTTCGCCCCAGGCAAGGCAATAAACCCACTAAGATGCAAGGATACCGAGTGGGAGAGAATCTGAGATAAAAAGAAAATATAATTAAGGAGAGAGAAAAATAAAAGAAGAGGAATTAAAAAGACGAAAGATAACGATTGACATTGCATTTAAATGTTTGAATATGTAAGCTGCTGTTATTATCACATCAGGTGATTGTCTCTCTTGGTAACCTACAGAAAATTTCGAACAGAACCATTTTATATAATCTGTTGATTGGGATATTGTTTTCGTTTCGCTGCCTATACCTGGAGATATCTGGTCTAGCTCTCAGTTATTGTTCACCCCATTTCCACTGAGTCAAGTCGTCTTCTATCTGGCCTCTGATTTCATTATTTACATTATTACGCGTGGATTATTGTTCCTTCTTTGTCGTTATTATCGCAACGTTTCTGCCCTGGGGACTTCATTAGATTTTTGTCCATCATGGCAACCTTCAAAGATTTCCAGACTGAACCCTTCAGTTAATCTACGCTGCCGGGTGATACATTGTTCAAGGTCAATGTTAGAAGACAAATGTCTGTCAAGACAATGAAAGTGATCCCCATTCACCCAAACAGTTTCACCCAGTTGGGTCTTTGGTTCTGTCTGGAGTGTTTCAGATGGTTGAGAGATGATTTTTGTCGTATTTACGTTGTGTTTTAGTCCAAGTTTGTTGTATACATTGTAGAAGGCATTCAGTGTTTTGTTTTGTTTTTGCCGGCTTAATTCAGAAAATGTTGTCCTCTGCATATTGAAATTTGATCAATTGACTCAATGATTTTTTTGGTCCGAGGTTGGAACGAAGAGAGACAAGGTTGAATAATCTAGCATTTTTCCTATGGACAATCTCAATCATTTGAGGCAGATCATCTTTTATTATATAAATCATTGTTGCAATGAAATTGAGGAACAACGTTGTTTTTTTTGTTTTTTTTTAGTTTTTTGGGGGGTTTTTTTCCACTCCGGGTTTTATTTGGAACGGTTCAAACAGATTATTTTTGACGAGGACAATGGAATGGCTGACGTCACGAAGGAGCTTCAGAATAAGGATGTATTTTGGCGGACAATCATATATAGAGAGAATGTCCCATATGAAAATGTTACATATGAACTCTCAAATTCAAATTCTTTGGCAAAATCAATGAATGCCATGTACAAGCTGTTCACGACATTTCTCTTGTAGTCGGCGCAATGTGAAGATCACATCTATTGTTCCACGGGTTGGTCTGAAACCGACTTGTGGTTCTGGAAGGAACCTCTCAAAAAGTGGTCTGAGTCGGTTATCTATGATAACGCTGCGAATATCTCCAGCTTTTGAGAAAGAGAGATTCCAATGCAATTTTCACAGAAAGATCAGTCAGTTTCCTTTTGTCCTATAGATGGTAGTTATTTTTCTTTGAAATCTTGTGGGACAGATTCATTTGTCCAGATTTTCAAGATGAGATGATGTTCAAAAAGATCGCCCCTATATTTGTGGACTTCTGCTGCAATTCCATCTGGTCCACAAGCTTTGTTTCTCTTCGTAGCTTTTATGGCTGGTAGGGCCTCGTCAGCAGGATTCCTTGGAAGAAAGTACATGATGTCTCTGTCAAAGATGAGGTTTTTGGTTCAGTATTACTTTCCTTGAAGTAATTGATTTTTGTATTGCTGATGCAGCTTTACTTTAATCACCTGATTATTGATAACACAATCTCATCTATTCCTCGGCTCTGTCTATATCAAGTTGAAACACTGGCTCGAGTACGATCAGCAACGCTGAGCCTAGACAGTACCTAGATTGGTGACCGCCTTGGAATAACAGATGATTTAAACATGAATGCGAGAGTTAGATAATGGCCAACAGCTCGGAAGTTCGGGGGATCAAGTTTCAATTCGAGTCGGCTTCGTTATATTTTCTCATGAGCAAATGACATTGTTAAATGTATGAATCCTCCTCTTCACTCCCCCAGTTAAGGGTTAAATAGTAGGACTTGCAATAGTAAATCATGTTATCAAAAAATCTTAAAAAAGCACATCAATCAATCAATAAAAAATATATTTAGCAAATTGTTTATCAGCTCGATAATTCTTAAACACTTCGCAATTAATAAAGTGTTTTCCCTAAACATATATTGCGATTATCTGAAGTAATCAGGCCTTGGACAATGCGAAAAATGAGGCTCAACATTCATTTAAATATCTTGGAAATGTTTTAACAGAGGACAGAAAGTGCGACACCGAAATCCGGAGGCGCTTTGGCATAGCAAAAGATACCTTTCAAAAGCTAAGCAGGGTAATAAGAAACAGGATAATCCCATTAGAAACAAAGAAAAGATTATGTCATATCGATTCTCCTATCTGACAGGAAATGCGGGACAATCTCGCAACAGAGTAAAAAAGATTTGATGCTACAGAAATGTTGTCCTACAGAAGGATACTGAGAATACTATGAACCGAAATTATGAAGAATTTGAGATAATAGAAATAAAAACAACGCTTATACATGACATCGGAAAAAAGCAGTTGGAATTTCTAGGGAGTATTATAAGGAAATTTGTCACTCACATGACATATTGAACGTAAGAAGAACAAAAAGGAAAACAGCACATAAACTGCCTTATGAGATTGTGTAACTGGTTAGCAGAAAAGGTAAAATTTACTGAGAGGGAAAAAGGACAGAAAATTGTGGAGAGCCATGATCGTTCAAGTCCTGGAAGGACACGGCACATAGAAGAAGTAGAAGAACGTGTTTGTGTAAATGGTTCTTGTTATACTATGGCGAACGAATTTTTTTTTTCTTCCACCGAATGAATTCGAATCTTCGTCGCCACTAGTTATGGTCCGGTTCCTTGTACCACGGTGATAGTCCAAGGTAGAACCAATAAAGAAGAACTCGAACACAGGTATGGAATAGCACAGATATATTACAAACAGGAATATATACAGAGAAGTAGAAGTGTTAGTATGAACAATCAGGTTTAGTCGAGAGAACAATGTAGTCTCGACCAGTATCACTATTCCAATGTCTTGCAGTAATTGTCTGAACGCGACTCTGTTTCGGACTGCCTCTGACGCGACTCTTGACTCGACTTGAACTACTGACTCCACTTGAACTGCTGACGATATTCAGTCATCCCCCCACTGGGGCATCATGTGGCACAAGGCCGGTTATTTAATGTGGGATCTCCAAGCCCGTGGGCTCGGCCCAAAAATATGCCCATTGAACCCGTATAAACGGGTTCAGGGTCGGTTTAACTCCCCGAAGGGAATCTGCCCTTCACGTAGCCTCCTTGGGGTTCCTCCCCGAGCCAAAAGGCAGAGAATTCAACCGGGCTCAGGGCAATCGACTTGAACGACGGACTATATTTAGTCGTCCCCCAAACCAAACCGGCTCAGAAAGTGGGCGTCATTTAGTCATCCCCCCAAGGCCTTTTTAACGTGGGCCTTTTTAACGAGCCACTGAGCCATTCGGCCAAAAATAACCCATTTGAACCCGTATAAACGGGTTCAGGGACGGACTTTTACCTCCCGAAGGAGACTCCGCCTTTCGGCGTAGCCTCCCTCGGGTTCCTCCCGCCCGTAGAGAGTTAAAACCGTTGAACCGTTCGCTCAGAAAGACGGACTATGTTTAGTCGCCCCCACGAGGGCGCCATCAAGATTTGGCATTTCGACGGACTCGGCAAAAAGTAGCCATTTGATTTAGTCGTATAAACGGGTTCGGGGCCAGCCTTTACCGAGCCATCCCCGAAAAATAGCCCCCCTCGGCGTAGGGTTCGTCATTAAACCGAACCGTTCGCTCCAAAACACTATATTTATCGTCCCCACGGGGCGTCTTTTTTAACGTGGGCATTTCCGAGCCATTAGGCTCGGCCAAAAAACCCATTTGAACATGTATAAACGGGTTCGGGCCGGTTTTATTTCCCGAAGGAGACTCCGCCCTTCGGCGTAGCCTCCTTCAGGTTCCTCTCGCCGTAAGCAGAGTTAAACCGAACCGTTCGCTCAGAAAGGCGACGGACAATATTCAGTCCCCCACGAGGGCGTCATGTGGCACAAGGCCTTTTTAACGTGGGCATTTCCGAGCCATTAGGCTCGGCCAAAAAAATAGCCCATTTGAACCCGTATAAACGGGTTCAGGGCCCAGCGAACCTCCCGAAGGAGACTCCGCCCTTCGGCGTAGCCTCCTTCGGGTTCCTCCGCCCGTAGGAAGAGAGTTAAACCGAACCGTTCGTTCAGAAAGTGGGCGACGGACTATATTCAGTCGTCCCCCACGAGGGCGTCATGTGGCACAAAGGCCTTTTTAACGTGGGCATTTCCGAGCCATTAGGCTCGGCAAAAAAATAACCCATTTGAACCCGTATAAACGGGTTCTGGGCCGGTTTTTACCTCCCCGAAGGAGACTCCGCCCTTCGGCGTAGCCTCCTTCGGGTTCCTCTCCCCGGAAGAGAGTTGAACCGAACGGTCAGTTCAGAGGTGAACGACCGTATTCAATCACCCCCGACGAGGGTTCATGTGGCAAAAGGCCTTTTTAACGTGGGAATTCCCACCATTAGGCTCGCCAAAAAATAGCCCATTTGAACCCGTATAAACGGGTTCAGGGCCGAGCGACCTCCCCAAAGGAGACTCCGCCCTTCAGCGTAGCCTCCTTCACCTCTCTCGCCCGTAGGAGAGAGTTGAACCGAACAGTCGTTCCCCAATATTCACACCCCCACGAGGGTGTCATGTCACAAAGGCCTTTTTAACGTGGGCATTCCCGAGCCATTAGGCCGGCCAAAAAATAGCCCATTTGAACCCGTATAAACGGGTTCATTTCCCCGAAGGAGACTCCGCCCTTCGGCGTAGCCTCCTTCGGGTTCCTCGGTAGGAAGAGAGGTTAAACCAAAAGTCGTTCCAGGGTGAACGACTGACAATATTCAATCACCCCCCACGAGGGGTGTCATGTGGCACAAGGCCTTTTTAACGTGGGCATTCCCGAGCCATTCAGGCTCGGCCAAAAAATAGCCCATTTGAACCCGTATAAACGGGTTCCCCCTCCCCGAAGGGAGACTCCGCCCTTCGGCGTAGCCTCCTTCAGGTTCCTCCCCATAGGAAGAGAGTTTAACCGAACAGTCAGTTCAGAAAGTGAACGACTGACGATATTCAGTCACCCCACGGGGGTGTCATGTGGCACAAGGCCTTTTTTACGTGGGCATTCCCGAGCCGTTAGGCTCGGCAAAAAAGCCATTTGAACCCGTATAAACGGGTTCTGGGCGAACCCGTCCTTCGACTCCGCCCGTAGGAAGAGAGTTTAACCAACGGGTTCGACGGGGCCCCCCACCTCCCGTTAGGCTCATGCACTCCCCATTGAACCCGCATAAACGGGTTCAGGGCCGGTTAACTCCGCCCTTCGGCGTAGCCTCCTTCGGGTTCCTCCCCCGCAGGAAGAGAGTTTAACCGTGCAGTCGGTTCAAAATGAACGACTGACAATATTCAGTCACCCCCACGAGGGGTGTCATGTGGCACAAGGCCTTTTTAACGTGGGCATTCCCGAGCCATTAGGCTCGGCCAAAAATAGCCCATTTGAACCCGTATAAACGGGTTCAGGGCCGACCTCCCGAAGGAGACTCCGCCCTTCGGCGTAGCCTCCTTCGGGTTCCTCCCCGCCCGTAGGAAGAGAGTTTAACCGAACAGTCGGTTCAAAAATGTGACAATATTCAGTCACCCCCACGAGGGTGTCATGTGGCACAAAGGCCTTTTTAACGTGGGCATTCCCGAGCCATTAGGCTCGGCCATAACCCATTTGAACCCGTATAAACGGGTTCCAGGGCCATTTTAACCTCCCCGGCCCTTCGGCGTAGCCTCCCTTCAGGGTTCCTCTCGTGGAAGAGAGTTGAACCCAGTCAGTTCAGAGGTGACGACTGACAATATTCAATCACCCCCCCACGAGGGTGTCATGCGGCACAAGGCCTTTTTAACGTAGGCATTCCCGAGCCATTATGCCCGGCCAAAAAATAACCCATTTGAACCCGTATAAACGGGTTCAGGGCCAATTTACCTCCCGAAGGAGACTCCGCCCTTCGGCGTAGCCTCCTTCGGGTTCCTCTCGCCCGTAGGAAGCGTTGAACCGCCTCCTTCAGGTGAACGACGGACAATATTCTCACCCCCCACGAGGGCGTCATGTGGCAGGCCTTTTTAACGTGGGCATTCCCGAGCCATTAGGCCCGGCCCGTTCGCCATTTGAACCCGTATAAACGGGTTCCAGGGCGACCTCCCGAAGGAGACTCCGCCCTTCGGCGTATCCTTCGGGTTCCTCCCCCGTAGGAAGAGAGTTGAACCGGGCGTCAGTTCAGAGTGAACGACTGACAATTTCAGTCACCCCCACGAGGCGTCATGTGGCACAAGGCCTTTTAACGTGGGCTTTCCGAGCCATTAGGCTCGGCAAAAAATAGCCCATTTGAACCCGTATAAACGGGTTCAGGGCCGGTTTTACCTCCCGAAGGAGACTCCGCCCTTCGGCGTAGCCTCCTTCGGGTTCCTCTCGCCCGTAGGAAGAGTTGAACCGAACCGTCGCTCAGAAAGTGAACGACTGACAATATTCAGTCACCCCCCACGGGCGTCATGTGGCACAAAGGCCTTTTTAACGTGGGCATTCCCGAAGCCATTAGGCTCGGCCAAAAAATCTTATTTGAACCCGTATAAACGGGTTCAGGGCCATTTTACCTCCCCGAAGGAGACTCCGCCCTTCGGCGTAGCCTCCTTCGGGTTCCTCTCACCCGTAGGAAGAGTTGAACCGAACAGTTCGCTCAGAAAGTGAACGACGGACTATATTCAGTCACCCCCACGAGGGTGTCATGTGGCACAAGGCCTTTTTAACGTGGGCATTTCCCGCCATTAGGCTCGGCCAAAAAATAGCCCATTTGAACCCGTATAAACGGGTTCAGGGCCGGTTTACCTCCCCGGGAGACTCCGCCCTTCGGCGTAGCCTCCTTCAGGTTCCTCTCGCCCGTAGGAAGAGAGTTGAACCGAACAGTCAGTTCAGAAAGTGAACGACGGACAATATTCAACCCCCACGTGTCATGTGGCACAAAAAAACGTGGGCTTTCCCGAGCCATTAGGCTCGGCTATATTTGAACCCGTATAAACGGGTTCAGGGCCCCTCCCGAAGGAGACTCCGCCCTTCGGCGTAGCCTCCTTCGGGTTCCTCTCGCCCGTAGGAAGAGTTGAACCGAACAGTCAGTTCAGAAAGTGAACGACTGACAATATTCAGTCACCCCCCACGAGGGTGTCATGTGGCACAAGGCCTTTTTTAACGTGGGCATTCCCGAGCCATTAGGCTCGGCAAAAAATAGCCCATTTGAACCCGTATAAACGGGTTCAGGGCCGGTTTAACCTCCCGAAGGAGACTCCGCCCTTCGGCGTAGCCTCGTTCGGGTTCCTCTCGCCCGTAGGAAGAGTTGAACCGAACAGTCAGTTCAGAGGTGAACGACTGACAATATTCAGTCACCCCCACGAGGGTGTCATGTGGCACAAGGCCTTTTTAACGTGGGCTTTCCCGAGCCATTAGGCTCGGCAAAAAATAGCCATTTGAACCCGTATAAACGGGTTCTGAGCCGATTAACCTCCCGAAGGAGACTCCGCCCTTCGGCGTAGCCTCCTTCGGGTTCCTCTCGCCCGTAGGAAGAGAGTTGAACCGAACCGTCACTTCAGAAAGTGAACGACTGACAATATTCAGTCACCCCCACGAGGGTGTCATGTGGCACAAGGCCTTTTTTAACGTGGGCATTTCCGAGCCATTAGGCTCGGCAAAAATAGCCCATTTGAACCCGTATAAACGGGTTCAGGGCCAGTTTAACCTCCCGAAGGAGACTCCGCCCTTCGGCGTAGCCTCCTTCGGGTTCCTCTCGCCCGTAGGAAGAGAGTTGAACCGTGCAGTCAGTTCAGAAAGTGAACGACTGACAATATTCAGTCACCCCACGAGGGCGTCATGTGGCACAAAATTCCTTTTTAACGTGGGCATTCCCGAGCCATTAGGCTCGGCCAAAAAATAGCCCGTTTGAACCCGTATAAACGGGTTCTGGGCCAGTTTACCTCCCGAAGGAGACTCCGCCCTTCGGCGTAGCCTCCTTCGGGTTCCTCTCCCGTAGGAAGAGAGTACAACCGAACAGTCAGTTCAAAAAAGTGAACGACTGACAATATTCAGTCACCCCACGAGGGTGTCATGTGGCACAAGGCCTTTTTTAACGTGGGCATTCTCGAGCCATTAGGCTCGGCCAAAAAATAGCCCATTTGAACCCGTATAAACGGGTTCTGGGCCCGTTTAACCTCCCCGAAGGACTCCGCCCTTCGGCGTAGCCTCCTTCCGGGTTCCTCTCGCCCGTAGGAAGAGAGTTGAACCGTGCAGTCGCTCAGGAGGTGAACGACTGACAATATTCATCACCCCCCGAGGGTGTCATGGCACAAAGGCCTTTTTAACGTGGGCATTCCCGAGCCATTAGGCTCGGCCAAAAATAGCCATTTGAACCCGTATAAACGGGTTCAGGGCCAATTTACCTCCCCGAAGGAGACTCCGCCCTTCGGCGTAGCCTCCTTCGGGTTCCTCTCGCCCGAAGGAAGAGTTGAACCGAACCGTCGCTCAGGAGGTGAACGACGGACAATATTCAGTCACCCCCACGAGGGCGTGTCATGTGGCACAAAGGCCTTTTTTAACGTGGGCATTTCCCGAGCCATTAGGCTCGGCAAAAAAATAGCCCATTTGAACCCGTATAAACGGGTTCAGGGCCAACCTCCCCCAAGGAGACTCCGCCCTTCGGCGTAGCCTCGCTTCGGGTTCCTCTCGCCCGTAGGAAGAGAGTTGAACCGTGCAGTCAGTTCAGAGGTGAACGACTGACAATATTCAGTCACCCCCCAGGTTTTTAACGTGGGCATTCCCGAGCCATTAGGCCAAAAAACGGATTTGAACCCGTATAAACGGGTTCTGGGCCGGTTTACCTTCCGCCCTTCGGCGTAGCCTCCTTCCCGCCCGTAGGAAGAGAGTTGAACCGTGCAGTCGGTTCAAAGGTTGAACGACTGACAATATTCAGTCACCCCCCACGAGGGTGTCCTTTTTTTAACGTGGGCATTCCCGAGCCATTGGGCTCGGCCAAAAAAGTTTCCCATTTGAACCCGTATAAACGGGTTCAGGGCCTGTTTTACCTCCCCCAAAGGGGACTCCGCCCTTCGGCGTAGCCTCCTTCGGGTTCCTCTCGCCCGTAGGAAGAGTTTAACCGAAACAGTCGTTCAGAGGTGAACGACTGACAATATTCAATCACCCCCACGAGGGTGTCATGTGGCACAAAGGCCTTTTAACGTGGGCATTCCCGAGCCATTGGGCTCGGCCAAAAAATAACCCATTTGAACCCGTATAAACGGGTTTCAGGGCCGGTTTAACCTCCCGAAGGAGACTCCGCCCTTCGGCGTAGCCTCCCTTCGGGTTCCTCTCGCCCGTAGGAAGAGAGTTGAACCGAACAGTCAGTCGCTCAGAGGTGAACGACGGACAATATTCAGTCACCCCCCCACGAGGGTGTCATGGGCACAAGGCCTTTTTTAACGTGGGCATTCCCGAGCCATTAGGCTCGGCCAAAAAAACAGCCCATTTGAACCCGTATAAACGGGTTCAGGGCCGGTTTAACCTCCCGAAGGAGACTCCGGGCGTAGCCTCCTTCGGGTTCCTCTCGCCCGAACAGTCAGTTCAAAAGTGAACGACTGACAATATTCAGTCACCCCCCACGAGGGGTGTCATGGCACAAGGCCTTTTAACGTGGGCATTCTCGAGCCATTAGGCTCGGCCAAAAAAATAGCCCATTTGAACCCGTATAAACGGGTTCTGGGCCGAGTTAACCGAAGGAGACTCCGCCCTTCGGCGTAGCCTCCTTCGGGTTCCTCTCGCCCGTAGGAAGAGAGTTGAACCGAACCGTCGCTCAGGAGGGAACGACTGACAATATTCAGTCACCCCCACGAGGGCGTCATGTGGCACAAGGCCTTTTTAACGTGGGCAATTCCCGAGCCATTAGGCTCGGCCAAAAATAGCCCATTTGAACCCGTATAAACGGGTTCAGGGCCATTTACCTCCCGAAGGAGACTCCGCCCTTCGGCGTAGCCTCCTTCGGGGTCCCTCCCGCCCGTCTCAGAGAGTTGAACCGTCAGGACAGTGAACGACTGACAATATTCAGTCACCCCCCACGAGGGTGTCATGTAGCACAAGGCCTTTTAACGTGGGCATTCCCAAGCCATTTCGGCCAAAAAAAGCCCATTTGAACCCGGACTATTAACCTCCCCGAAGGAGACTCCGCCCTTCCCCACCTCTCGCCCGTAGGAAGAGAGTTGAACCGCGTCATCAGAAAGTGAACGACTGACAATATTCAGTCACCCCCCACGAGGGGTGTCATGTGGCACAAAGGCCTTTTAACGTGGGCATTCCCGAGCCATTAGGCTCGGCCAAAAAATAGCCCATTTGAACCCGTATAAACGGGTTCAGGGCCGATTTAACCTCCCCTGGAGACTTTAGCCTCCTTCTTCCCCGTAGGAAGAGTTGAACCGTGCAGTCGTTCAGAGGTGAACGACCAATATTCAGTCACCCCCACGAGGGTGTCATGTGGCACAAGGCCTTTTTAACCATTCCCGGGCCATTAGGCTCGGCCAAAAAATAACCCATTTGAACCCGTATAAACGGGTTCAGGGCCAGTTGAACCCGCCCTTCAGCGTAGCCTGTCGGAAGAGAGTTGAACCGAACAGTCAGTTCAGAGTTGAACGACGGACTATATTCAGTCGTCCCCACGAGGGCGTCATGTGGCACAAAGGCCTTTTTAACGTGGGCATTTCCGAGCCATTAGGCTCGGCCAAAAAATAGCCCATTTGAACCCGTATAAACGGGTTCAGGGCCGAATTTAACCTCCCGAAGGAGACTCCGCCCTTCGGCGTAGCCTCCTTCGGGTTCCTCGCCCGTAGGAAGAGTTGAACCGTGCAGTCGCTTCAGAAAGTGAACGACTGACAATATTCAATCACCCCCCACGAGGGTGTCATGCTCCTTTTTAACGTGGGCATTTCTGAGCCGAGGCGGCCAAAAAAAAGGAACCCGTATAAACGGGTTCAGGGGCCGGTTAACCTCCCGTCCCCCTTCGGCGTAGCCTCCTTCAGGTTCCTCTCGCCCGTAGGAAGAGAGTTGAACCGTCATCAGTTCAAAGTGAACGACTGACAATATTCAGTCACCCCCCACGAGGGTGTCATGTGGCACAAGGCCTTTTTAACGTGGGCAATTCCCGAGCCATTGGCTCGGCCAAAAATAGCCCATTTGAACCCGTATAAACGGGTTCAGGGCCGGTTTACCTCCCCGAAGGAGACTCCGCCTTCGGCGTAGCCTCCTTCGGGTTCCTCCGCCCGTAGGAAGAGTTGAACCGAACAGTCGTTCAGAAAGTGAACGACGACAATATTCAGTCACCCCCACAAAGGGTGTCATGGACAAGGCCTTTTTAACGTGGGCATTCCCGAGCCATTGGGCTCGGCCAAAAATAGCCCATTTGAACCCGCATAAACGGGTTCAGGGCCGTTTGCCCTCCCCCGAAGGAGACTCCGCCCTTCGGCGTAGCCTCCTTCGGGTTCCTCTCGCCCGTAGGAAGAGAGTTGAACCGTGCAGTCAGTTCAGGAGGTGAACGACTGACAATATTCAATCACCCCCCACGAGGGTGTCATGTGGCACAAGGCCTTTTTAACGTGGGCATTTCCCGGCCATTAGGCTCGGCCCGGTTTAAAAAATAGCCCAAATAGCCCTTTTAACCCGTATAAACGGGTTTCAGGGCCATTTCACCCTCCCGAAGGAGACTCCGCCCTTCGGCCCTCCTTCGGGTTCCTCTCGCCCGTAGGAAGAGCCGTGCAGTCGTTCAGAAAGTGAACGACTGACAATTTCAGTCACCCCCACGAGGGTGTCATGGGCACAAGGCCTTTTAACGTGGGCATTCCCAAGCCATTAAAAAATACCCATTTGAACCCGTTTCTGGGCCGAGTTAACAAGGAGACTCCGCCCTTCGGCGTACCTCCTTCGGGTTCCTCTCGCCCGTAGGAAGAGAGTTGAACCGTGCAGTCAGTTCAGAGGTGAACGACTGACAATATTCCCCCCACGAGGGTGTCATGTGGCACAAAGGCCTTTTTAACGTGGGCATTTCCGAGCCATTAGGCTCGGCCAAAAAATAACCCATTTGAACCCGTATAAACGGGTTCAGGGCCGGTTTACCTCCCGAAGGAGACTCCGCCCTTCGGCGTAGCCTCCTTCGGGTTCCTCTCGCCCGTAGGAAGAGAGTTGAACCGAACAGTCGCTCAGAGGTGAACGACTGACAATATTCAGTCACCCCCCACGAGGGTGTCATGTGGCACAAAGGCCTTTTTAACGTGGGCATTCCATTGGCTCGGCCATTAGGTCGGCCAAAAATAGCCCATTTGAACCCGTATAAACGGGTTCAGGGTCGGTTTAACCTCCCGAAGGAGACTCCGCCCTTCGGCGTAGCCTCCTTCGGGTTCCTCTCGCCCGTAGGAAGAGAGTTGAACCGAACAGTCGCTCAGAAAGTGAACGACGGACTATATTCAGTCACCCCCCACGAGGGCGTCATGTGGCACAAGGCCTTTTTAACGTGGGCATTTCCGAGCCATTAGGCTCGGCCAAAAAATAGCCCATTTGAACCCGTATAAACGGGTTCAGGGCCGGTTTAACCTCCCCGAAGGAGACTCCGCCCTTCGGCGTAGCCTCCTTCGGGTTCCTCCCGCCCGTAGGAAGAGAGTTGAACCGAACAGTCGCTCAGAAAGTGAACGACTGACAATATTCAGTCACCCCCACGAGGGTGTCATGTGGCACAAGGCCTTTTTAACGTGGGCATTCCCGAGCCATTAGGCTCGGCCAAAAAAAAGCCCGGATTTTGAACCCGTATAAACGGGTTCTGGGCGACCTCCCGAAGACTCCGCCCTTCGGCGTAGCCTCCTTCGGGTTCCTCTCGGTCCGTAGGAAGAGAGTTAAACCGAACCAGTCGCTCAGAAAGTGAACGACTGACAATATTCAGTCACCCCCACGAGGGCGTCATGTGTGGGCCTTTTTAACGTGGGCATTCCCGAGCCATTAGGCTCGGCCAAAAAATAGCCCATTTGAACCCGTATAAACGGGTTCAGGGCCAGATTTAACCTCCCCGAAGGAGACTCCGCCCTTCGGCGTAGCCTCCTTCGGGTTCCTCTCCCGCCCGTAGGAAGAGAGTTGAACCGAACCGTCGCTCAGAAAGTGAACGACGGACTATATTTAGTCGTCCCCACGAGGGCGTCATGTGGCACAAAGGCCTTTTTAACGTGGGCATTTTCCGAGCCATTAGGCTCGGCCAAAAATAGCCCATTTGAACCCGTATAAACGGGTCCTCGGGTTCCGGTAGGAAGACAGTTGAACCGTGCTCCCCAGAAGGAACGACGCCCTTCAGCGTAGCCTCCTTCGGGTTCCTCTCGGCCTTTTTACGGGGGAAAGGATTAGGCTCGGCCAAAAAAATAGCCCATTTGAACCGCATAAACGGGTTCTGGGCCAGACCTCCCGAAGGAACTCCGCCCTTCGACGTAGCCTCCTTCCTCCGGTTCCTCTCACGAGGGTTTAAACAAATAGTCGGTCGTAAACTGAACTACTGGGCTTTTTTAACGTGGGCATTCCCAGAGCCATTAACGGCTCGGCCATTAAAATAACAGCCCATTTGAACCCGTATAAACGGGTTCAGGGCCGGTTTAACCTCCCGAAGGAGACTCCGCCCTTCGGCGTAGCCTCCTTCAGGTTCCTCTCGCCCGTAGGAAGAGAGTTTAACCGTGCAGTTCGTTCAGAAAGTGAACGACGGACAATATTCAGTCACCCCCCACGAGGGCGTCATGTGGCACAAGGCCTTTTTTTAACGTGGGCATTTCCGAGCCATTAGGCTCGGCCAAAAATAGCCCATTTGAACCCGTATAAACGGGTTCAGGGCCGATTTAACCTCCCCGAAGGAGACTCCGCCCTTCGGCGTAGCCTCCTTCGGGTTCCTCTCGCCCGTAGGAAGAGAGTTGAACCGTGCAGTCGCTTCAGAGGTGAACGACTGACAATATTCAACCCCCCACGAGGGTGTCATGTGGCACAAGGCCTTTTAACGTGGGCATTTTCGAGCCATTAGGCTCGGCCAAAAAAATAGCCCATTTGAACCCGTATAAACGGGTTCAGGGCCGTTTTACCTCCCCGAAGGAGACTCCGCCCTTCGGCGTAGCCTCCTTCGGGTTCCTCCGCCCGTAGGAAGAGAGTTGAACCGAACCGTCGCTCAGAGGTGAACGACTGACAATATTCAGTCACCCCCACGAGGGCGTCATGTGGCACAAGCCTTTTTTAACGTGGGCATTCCCGAGCCATTAGGCTCGGCCAAAAAATAGCCCATTTGAACCCGTATAAACGGGTTCAGGGCCAATTTACCTCCCGAAGGAGACTCCGCCCTTCGGCGTAGCCTCCTTCGGGTTCCTCTCCGTCCGTAGGAAGAGTTGAACCGAACCGTCAGTTCAAGAACGGTGAACGACGGACTATATTAGTCGTCCCCCCACGAGGGTGTCATGTGGCACAAGGCCTTTTTAACGTGGGCATTTCCGAGCCATTAGGCTCGGCCAAAAAAATTTTGAACCCGTATAAACGGGTTCAGGGCCGGTTTAACCTCCCCGAAGGAGACTCCGCCCTTCGGCGTAGCCTCCTTCAGGTTCCTCTCGCCCGTAGGAAAGAGTTGAACCGTGCAGTCGGTTCAGGGAACGACGGACAATATTCAGTCACCCCCACGAGGGTGTCATGGGCACAAGGCCTTTTTAACGTGGGCATTCCCCTCGGCCAAAAAAAGCCCATTTGAACCCGTATAAACGGGTTCAGGGCCGGTTTAACCTCCCCGAAGGAGACTCCGCCCTTCGGCGTAGCCTCCTTCGGTTCCTCTCGCCCGTAGACAGAGTTGAACCGAACCGTTCGCTCAAGGTTGAACGACGGACTATATTCAGTCACCCCCACGAGGGCGTCATGTGGCACAAAGGCCTTTTTTAACGTGGGCATTTCCGAGCCATTAGGCTCGGCCAAAAAAATAGCCCATTTGAACCCGTATAAACGGGTTCAGGGCCGGTTTTTTACCTCCCGAAGGAGACTCCGCCCTTCGGCGTAGCCTCCTTCGGGTTCCTCTCGCCCGTAAAGCAAGAGAGTTAAACCGAACCGTTCGCTCAGAAAGTGGGCGACGGACTATATTTAGTCGTCCCCCACGAGGGTGTCATGGCACAAGGCCTTTTTTAATGTGGGCTTTCCGAAGAGACTCCGCCCTTCAGCGTAGGCCATTAGGCTCGCCAAAAAATCGCCCATTTGAACCCGTATAAACGGGTTCAGGGCCGATTTTACCTCCCGAAGGAGACTCCGCCCTTCGGCGTAGCCTCCTTCGGGTTCCTCTCGTCCGTAGACAGAGAGTTGAACCGAACCGTTCGCTCAAGAGGTGAGCGACGGACTATATTTAGTCGTCCCCCACGAGGGGTCGTCATGTGGCACAAGGCCTTTTTTTCCTCGTGGGCATTTCCGAGCCATTAGGCTCGGCCGCAAAACCCCATTTGAACCCGTATAAACGGGTTCAGGGCCGGTTTACCTCCCGAAGGAGACTCCGCCCTTCGGCGTAGCCTCCTTCGGGTTCCTCTCGTCCGTAGACAGAGAGTTGAACCGAACCGTTCGCTCAAGATTTGAGCGACGTACTATATTTAGTCGTCCCCCACGAGGGGCGTCATGTGGCACAAGGCCTTTTTAACGTGGGCATTTCCGAGCCATTAGGCTCGGCCAAAAAAAGCCCAATTTGAACCCGTATAAACGGGTTCAGGGCCAGTTTACCTCCCCGAAAGAGACTCCGCCCTCCGGCGTAGCCTCCTTCGGGTTCCTCTCGCCCGTAGACAGAGAGTTGAACCGAACCGTTCGCTCAAGAGTTGAACGACGGACTATATTTAGTCGTCCCCCACGAGGGCGACATGTGGCACAAGGCCTTTTAACTTGGGCATTTCCGAGCCATTAGGCTCGGCCAAAAATAGCCCATTTGAACCCGTATAAACGGGTTCAGGGCCGGTTTAACCTCCCGAAGGAGACTCCGCCCTTCGGCGTAGCCTCCTTCGGGTTCCTCTCGCCCGTAGACAGAGAGTTGAACCGAACCGTTCGCTCAAGAGTTGAGCGACGGACTATATTCAGTCGTCCCCCACGAGGGCGTCATGTGGCACAAGGCCTTTTTAACGTGGGCTTTCCGAGCCATTAGGCTCGGCCAAAAATAGCCCATTTGAACCCGTATAAACGGGTTCAGGGCCAGTTTAACCTCCCGAACGAGACTCCGCCCTTCGGCGTAGCCTCCTTCGGGTTCCTCTCGCCCGAAAGAAGAGAGTTAAACCAACCGTTCGCTCAGAAAGTGGGCGACGGACTATATTTAGTCGTCCCCCACGAGGGCGTCATGTGGCACAAGGCCTTTTTAATGTGGGCTTTCCGAGCCATTAGGCTCGGCAAAAAATCGCCCATTTGAACCCGTATAAACGGGTTCTGGGCCAGTTTAACCTCCCCGAAGGAGACTCCGCCCTTCGGCGTAGCCTCCTTCGGGTTCCTCCCTGCCCGAAAGCAGAGAGTTAAACCGAACCGTTCGCTCAGAAAGTGGGCGACGGACTATATTCAGATCGTCCCCCCCCACGAGGGCGTCATGTGGCACAAGGCCTTTTTAACGTGGGCATTTCCGAGCCATTAGGCTCGGCCAAAAATAGCCCATTTGAACCCGTATAAACGGTTTCTGGGCCGAGTTTACCTCCCGAAGGAGACTCCGCCCTTCGGCGTAGCCTCCTTCGGGTTCCTCCCGCCCGAAAGCAGAGAGTTAAACCGAACCGTTCGCTCAGAAAGTGGGCGACGGACTATATTTAGTCGTCCCCCACGAGGGCGTCATGTGGCACAAAGGCCTTTTTAACGTGGGCATTTCCGAGCCATTAGGCTCGGCCAAAAAAATAGCCCATTTGAACCCGTATAAACGGGTTCAGGGCCGAGTTACCTCCCGAAGGAGACTCCGCCCTTCGGCGTAGCCTCCTTCGGGTTCCTCTCCGTCCGTAGACAACTGAGAGTTGAACCGAACCGTTCGCTCAAGAGTTGAGCGACGGACTATATTTAGTCGTCCCCCCACGAGGGCGTCATGCGGCACAAGGCCTTTTTACGTGGGCATTTCCCGAGCCATTATGCTCGGCAAAAAATAGCCCATTTGAACCCGTATAAACGGGTTCAGGGCCGGGAGGCATTACCTTCTCCCCGAAGGAGACTCCGCCCTTCGGCGTAGCCTCCTTCGGGTTCCTCCCGCCCGTAGGAAGAGAGTTAAACCGAACCGTTCGCTCAGAAAAGTGGGCGACGGACTATATTTAGTCGTCCCCCCACGAGGGCGTCATGTGGCACAAGGCCTTTTTAACGTGGGCATTTCCGAGCCATTTGGCTCGGCCAAAAAATAGCCCATTTGAACCCGTATAAACGGGTTCAGGGCCGATTTACCTCCCCGAAGGAGACTCCGCCCTTCGGCGTAGCCTCCTTCGGGTTCCTCTCGCCCGTAGACAGAGAGTTGAACCGAACCGTTCGCTCAAAAGTTGAGCGACGGACTATATTTAGTCGTCCCCCACGAGGGCGTCATGTGGCACAAGGCCTTTTTTAACGTGGGCATTTCCGAGCCATTATGCTCGGCCAAAAAATAGCCCATTTGAACCCGTATAAACGGGTTCAGGGCCAATTTTACCTCCCGAAGGAGACTCCGCCCTTCGGCGTAGCCTCCTTCGGGTTCCTCCGCCCGAAAGAAGAGAGTTAAACCAGACCGTTCGCTCAGAAAGTGGGCGACGGACTATATTTAGTCGTCCCCCACGAGGGCGTCATGTGGCACAAGGCCTTTTTAACGTGGGCATTTCCGAGCCATTAGGCTCGGCCAAAAAAATAGCCCAATTTGAACCCGTATAAACGGGTTCAGGGCCGGTTTAACCTCCCGAAGGAGACTCCGCCCTTCGGCGTAGCCTCCTTCGGGTTCCTCTCGCCCGTAGACAGAGAGTTGAACCGAACCGTTCGCTCAAGAGTTGAGCGACGGACTCTTTGCCTACTCCTGAGGCGCAGTATTTATTAAGTATGGAATAGTCCATTATTTTTATTATGGGTAAGATCTCATAACAGTTCCCAGAACATAGATTAGGAGCGATATCGTAAAGATAAACTCTACTAATAGTGACAAAGGGCAGATAATTATGGAAAGTCATGATCATAGGAAATGACGAAAGAGCTTGAGTAAAGAAATGACAAGTTTAAGAAAGATAACAAAAAGACAAAATTCATTAAGGACTACAACAAACAAGAAACAGTAGAGAGCCATGATGGCCAACTTCTTGAAGGAATCTTGACACATAGACGAAGAAGAATATTTTCCTTAGCAATTCGGGCAAAATATCTGCTATTATATTATCGTTTAAGTAGAACATAGACAATGATTGGGGCTTTTCTTTTCATTTTTCTTCAATGTTTCCATTTGACGATAATAATTCTCCGCTTCCCATTTTGCGGATGGATTCTGTCATTTCAAATGTTGCTAACTGTTCTTGTTCTCAGTAGATATAATCATATATAATCAACTTTTCATCACAGCTCATGATTATACTTATGTAGAAAGGTTCGGTTGTAAGTATAATCTTAATCTTCCTAGAAATGGTTCAATGTCGAACATATCGCCATTATTGTATTCAGCTGAGAAGCACCCAGATGATGATGGAATCATTAACCAAGTTTAGGTGTCTTGCATGGAACACTTTGCTTTTTCTTGTGCTGTGTCTTTTGGGCTTTCCTCAACTACGGGTTGTCCAACCTCAACGTTGACAGATATATTCCCACAAAATTAAAAAGTTTTCTTGATATTTGTTGACATATATTTGGCAAAGGATCGAAAATATATCCCTTTTTTATATTGATCTATTGTCACTAACAGTGATTCTTTATATTAATAGTGTCGTTAGCACTCGCGTCAAGGCATCAACTGCTAGAATTTATTTCGATTTCAATCTTAATAATCACTTAACGTTATTAGGAAGTTGCACGTTCATTTCATTGATATAATGTGTGTAAATAATCACTAATAGTTACTACGATTCAACACCAGGAAATTCAGCACAGATTCATTGTCATATACTCGAAACGTAATAAGGTAAGGGCGTTGCTTGATAAAATATTCATCTGCTTATTTTACGAAACGCTTCATTTTTACAGCGCATAACAAATTACTATCGACTGATCTTAAAAGACTATAGAGATAACGCGAAAATTACTGTTTGACGTTTCATCGGGTTAATTTGATAGTATCCCAGGACTGATTTTCTGCGGTGGCAGATATCTGATGGCTTCAAGGACGGTGGTAATGCACAATTAACACTTTGTCGTAAGTAGCGAGCCGACATCCCATTTGTTAATGAGAAACTTCCATTAGAAAGAATGTTAATCGATCATGTCATATGAATGTCTGAGTTGTAGACAGAGATGACATGAAGAAATATTCATCGTCCCGATATTTCAATAAAAAACAAAAATGTTCATACATGTACACGATGAGACACAAGTTTGCGGCATCCATTTGGATGTCGAACAATCGCCTAAAAATTGATGGTTGGCGCCTTTTTCAAAATGAAATTACGAGCTAACATTCTCGTCATGAAGTGGAAGAACTATACTGAAATCATTGCTAGGTCAGCTGCTAAGAAGGTTGATTCACCGTGTCGTGGTAGATAATTTTTCTCTCGAAAATCATATTTATGTCTATCATTTGTCCATGCTTCGAATATTGCTACAATATATGGTCCAGCGTTCCTGTTTTATACGTAGAGAATCTTGATAAAATACAAAGACGAATCAGCAATATTATTGGTCCTGGTATGGCATCTCGGCTTTAGTCACATACCCACCGCTGTAAAGTTACTTCCCTGTGCCTATTCTATAAATATTTTGATGAGAATTGTTCAGATAAACTCTTCCCTATCCTTCGTGGTCTTCATGAATTTAAGCGCACTACTAGACTAGTAACAAGGTCAAATCGGTCTACAGTTGAATTAGATAGATTTAACTGTACTTTCTACAATGACAGTTTCTTTTCTCGCACTTCTCGCTCGTGGAACTCGTTTCCGGCTTCTTCCTGTTCAGACAAGTTTGATCTTCAAATATTTAAATGCAATGTCAATCGATATCTACTGTTTTTTTCTTTTGTTCTCGCTCTTCAATAATGTCTCTGTTTCTGTGTCTCACACAGTAACCCCTTGTGTCTTAGTGGCTTTACGGCCTTACATAGGATGAATCCCGATGAAAAAAGTAACCCACTTTAGGTTCAAGGAACATTCTCTTCCTGAACGGGTTTATCGTATACTGAATAATCATCATAATAACGCATTTTTGCGTAATCTACCTTGCTAAGTAATGGTAATATTTAATTTTAAATTTTAGTTAGCCCTTTTTCTAAATATTTGGATGCTACACACTAGAATTAAGTAGTTTAACATCCTAGCTCAGTAGAAGATAATTAAATAAATAAAAACTTACTAATTATTAAATCCACATTGTGGCGCCGAAACCTTTAGCTTAGAATGTTAATCCATGTTCCATCTTTTTCAGGATTTGAGCGATAATGGCACTCCAGTCGTTTTTGCTATGACTCTTACCATCATTCTTTGCACATGTTATGTTATCTATTCACTTGAACTCCTTAGATAGATTATTCTATGTGGTTTTCTATTTCGTTTGCCTTCAATGAGCCATGTGAGTATTGAACTCTCCAGACCGTCTTTTATTACGTGTCGTTAATCTCATTAAATACTGTTTGAATACTGAGAGTGATGTTTACTGAAGCCATCACTCTTTTATTTACCCGACACTATTAAGCTCAACGAAAGTTCATTTCAGCGTTACTTAACATGAACAGCGTCAAATTACATTAATTACATTCCCTTGTTTATAGGCTCAAAGACAAAAAAACATAAATTAATCGATGTCGCCTTTCTGCAAGACAACGCTTGGTCCTCCTTTTATTCTTCATATAATCTTGCAACACGTAATTGTTTTCTGGACTCTTTGCTTTATTCTAGTCTCCGCCTACACACGCCAACGCGAAAAAAAGAAAAAAAAAAACAGAATTATATATTAATGTCATAAAATATTTAAAAATTATTCCCTATATTCCCTGTTTTAATAACTTTCTTTTAATTTCCGACGTAATCTTCATTGTGCAACATTCACTCGTTATCATAAGCAAAAGCCAAAAGTCAGATCAGAACCAAAATGGAATATTGCAACCAAATTTGGACAGAAGCTGCCTAAAACTCAGTGTCCTTGTAGGTGATGTTTTATTTTCCTTCCTACAACCCCTTTCTCCCAGTCACAACATTACAAGCCGATCTCTAACACTATTTTTCATTGAAAATGTCCCGACGAACTATATTCCCTAGTATCACTAATTTAAACTTTTACAACTAAGACTCATGAACCATTCGTATTAGAGCAATAAGAAGAACGTTCAATTTGGACAGTTTCTTTCCAAAATAGACTGTGTTGCGTAATATAAATCGACTGAACAACGAGGAGATGGAAACAAAAAAGAATCAAAGAGATACAATGGAAATATACTGGTCGCATAATGGCGAACGAAGGCTTGGCGAACTTGACATGCAGAGGGTATATTGAAAGCAAAAGAGACAGCAGCGATTGACGTACCTAATGAGCTTGAGTAACGATTTACTACGGGTAGATTAGATGAGGCACAAGGACGAAAGTATGGCGCGCTCAACGTCTTGTTTTCCTGTCAAGTTTTATCTTCAAAAATTTAAATGAAATTTCAATTTTTATCTTAAGTTTTCTTAATTCTTCTTTTATTATCCTTTCTTCTTTATCGTATTTTTCTCATACTCTCTAACATCAGTAAATCCTTGCGTCTAAATGGCTTTATTGCCTTGCTTAGTGAGAAATAATTCAAAATAAAGAGACACAAAGGAGAGCAATTGTTGGAGAGTGATGAACGCACGCGTCCTGAGAAGTGAGTAGAAGAAGAATGCATTTATTTCTAAGCCGAAGAATTTAACCGACAAATGTTAAACAATTGAACAACTATGCTAAATTCCATGTATTCCTATTGCAGTATTTCGGGTTCTACGCAAGTGTTTTTCTCATCGATTGTCCTGATTACCGCTTTTTCTCTTTCCCACCTTTTGGTTGTATATTTAGTTTTCCCTTGCTACCATCCATTTTACAGCCCGTAAATACTATTATACAAAATTCGCACTCCATTATCCCACTATTATACGCATTATCCGAGAGAAAATAAAGTAAATATCTCTAAAATAAATCAATATGAAAATTGTGTTGAAATATGCATGCAATATACATACTTAAAAATAATAAACGTAAATAAATAACTACGTTTGACACCAAGCGTAAGTCTTGCCTCATGCCATGAAATGTTTCTTTAATAATCATTTATGAATGTTAAATTTTTGTATCATCGCATTTGCGAAATAATAAACAAAAAAGTAGCAGCGAAATAAATATAAAACAAATACAAATATATATTATTTTTACACCAAGCATACATTGAATGAAGCCGAAACAGAAAGAAAGTCTGAAACAAATGTGTAAAATAAAATAAAACGAATGGTGTAAATAGAAAGAAAATGATAAAAATAACAAAAACATACACTGAAATCAACGAAACATAAATGAAAACTCCCTGAAAACAGGGAATAAAAAAAAAATTCCTATTTTCCCATTCATTTTCAACTTTTAGTAGGAGTGAAAATATTCTGTAAATGTTTTATGTCGAGGGAAACAGCCGTCAGATCTCGCAGGCAAAATACACAAGGGAGGTAAAGCGTGGACTACTTTATCGGTGCGGAATGATAATAATGGCGGTTATAACGCGGCAGAAGAAGACAGTTTTATGACGATGGGTGACATTTAATTTTGGAGAAATCGTAGTTATTTCTTAAAAAGTGCATTTCTTTGACTTAAACAGCACGCGACAAGTCGATTGACAGGTTCTTTCAAGAGAACTGGCGTTTGTTTGTTCGTTAATATGTTTATTGCTTTGTTTCTGATGGGTTTAATGGTGTAATTTTCGAATTTATTTGTATTTTTGTCATTTTAATAGGTGAGAAAAATTAAAGAAAACTTAACAAGCAAAACAAATAAATCATATATAGTTTTAAATTAAAAGCGGATACAAAAGCAAGTAATAAATTTTCTGCCAGGAAATAAAACAATTATATTGTCTGCACAAGAAAGGTAGCACAGATTAAGTTTCACGGGTATTCGCTTTTAATACACATGCGCACACAATATTTTCAGCACGCATGCGCAAAGGCATATTAACTAACCTTTAAATATAAACACATGAAAGCAAATATTTTAAATTAAAAAAAGAATTAATCGTTAAAAGTTCTCTGAACACATTTTCAGATTTCTAACGGAGAAGAAGATGGAGAACAATTTAGAATCGATAAATTGGCAGCAAGTACCAGAGAGAAAGAAAGCAATTCTATTCACATACAATTTGGTATTCATGGTACCACAAAATATACATATATATATAAACTATTAAAAATACATATATGAAATGGACAAAGTCGGTCAAATATTTTAAGACATTTTTATGTTTATACGTTCTTTTTATAGCTACAAATATTTTAGTAAATGTTCTGCTTCATAATAAACAGTATTAATAACATTTACCGGCCTGGATGTCTAAGAAATGTTCGGTCTCCTAGATGAATTTAGCCTGATATGCCTTAACCGATCGAGCCACGGAGAATCGTTCGATTAGCAAGGTCGATTTTAACTTCAATCTTCCATGAATCTCTCACGCCCATTCATATCTGCTCAAAGAGTATCCAAATATAAAAACAAAAAACGTCACACATTATGAATATATAAACATAAAAATGTCTTAAAATAATTGTCGGACTTTGTCCATTTTATAAAACAGAATTTACTTAAATATATGTATCTATGAAAAGAATGTATAAGCATAAAAATGTCTTAATATATATATACATAAATATGTATATGTGAAAAGTGTATATAAATATAAATAAATATATATATGTATAATTATTTATATATTATATGCACGGTACTTATTAGAAAGCGCTCAATATCAGAGATAGAGCTAACATATACCTATATATACATATATAACTATATAACAAATTCTACCAATTTGCAATTTCTTCCAATTTACAATAACTATTAGCTAAATATCATTGTCTCCATTCCCTTGAAACATTACTATCACATCATATCATATAGACCCGTTATTAATTTGAACCACCCTCTCACCCAGTATATTAAACATCACCATATAAATTAAACAATAAGGATTACAAATTTTGACCTGTTACATATGTCACCAAAAACAAACAAATAACCAGCTTTAAATATAACAAATAAACCCCCATTTTTTTCAAAAATTTAAAAATAAATATAAATAATAATAATAATAATTTTTACCTATCATAATTTTACACAAACCCCACCACACGTATATATATATACATGCGAGGAAATATTTTACAGCGAAAAAAAAAAAAAAAAAATACATAATATGACATGGATACAGTCACGAGACACTAACGTGACATTTCCGCCACACTTCCAATGTTTAAATTTCAACATTTCAACATACAAATGCGTATGTATAGACATAACACCACCCGTATACATACATGTGTCATAGCCGAAACTGCCCACATACATTTATATATGTATGAGTCCCGACGGACGGCCAAGTATGTATATGTGTCTGCATACATCGATGTTTGCGTTAGTACGATGAATGACAAAACGACGACATTTCCCCCACCACTTCCACAATAACACCAATACACGCAATCTACATAAACCCCAATTTTTTGAAACCCAGGGTCACAAACTCACATCTATCCAACCAAATATACACACACATATATATATATATATATATATATATATATATATATATATATATATATAAAAGAAAAAATAACATACATTAAAACTCTCTCTATTTCTCTCTCACTTTTGCATATATATATATATATATATATATATATATATATATATATATATATTGAGAGAGAGAGAGAGAGTTTGAGAGAGAGAAAGAGAGAGAAAAAAAAAAAAAAAAAGTGAGAAATAAACCATACTTAAAAACTTAATTTCTCTCTCTATCTGCATATATATATATATATATATATATATATATATATATATATATATATATACACAGAGAGAGAGAGTTTTAAGGTATGCGATATTTCTGGGTAAAAGGGACATAGTGTATAAATTTGATTGAGATCAACACTTATGGTGTCAGTATATTTCAAGGCTTTACATTCTTCTGGTCATGTGTGATGTGTTTCTGCTCGTCTAATTATATATGCCGCGTTGTTTTGGCTCAACTATAGCCTATAAAACCGACTCGAGCTGTTAGGTTTAGACCTCAGTGTACACTTTTTGCATATATATATATATATATATATATATATATATATATATATATATATATATATATATATATATATATATATATATATATATATATATATAAAAAAATAAAAAACAGACCACTTTAAGATTCCATGTAATAAATTATTTCACCACAGCCCTTTTAAAGGGCTGTGGATCATCAGACTTTACTTCCAAAGGTTGAAATTTACACATTTTTGACGGACCGTATTAAGCATGTGGAAATTAACGAAGTGAGGAAGTGAGGGGGAGAAAAGACATGAGTGAGTTAGATGTACCATTTCAATTCTTTATCACTAACCCCACTTCGTGTGGGCTAGACAAACGTTTCATTTGACTTATGTTACCTTTAGTTATGGATGGGTAAATGGTGAAGAGGAAAATATTTCAGTTTAAACTAAATTATCAGTTTAAAGTTTACCTCCGTTTAAATTGAAATATATTACCCTTTAAGAATCATTATTGATGATAAAATTATTTAAATTGGAATAACCTCTGATAATTATGTAGGTACCAAAAAACAGTCACGAGTTTAATTTATGAACAAAATTCAAACGAATAGATGTCAACACAATAATCAACAAGAAAAAAGTTTAGGAAAATAAAAAAGATTATTAACGTAGAATGAATTACTCTTTCAATGTACTTTCTATGAATTTTTTTCAAACCGACTATTTCATAGAAAATACCCAAAACTCCAACAAACATCAAATTAAATTCTTCGTAGATTTTGTAGACATTTAGATTTATATCAAACTTTAACCCCCAAATATACCCTTTAAAGGAATGCGAAATAACAGCGTCCAAGAAATTAAGTGAAACCTTCTCTCATCATGATTGTTTTATTGTATCTTCTTCCTTTTATGTCGGTTTTCCTCTTCACCACTTACCCATCCATATCTAAAGATAACATAGTCTAAGTGGGGTCATTTATACAAAAAGTAAACGAGTAAAGTTAATGATATAAAATGGCGGAACCCCTTCGCTAACTAAATTTTGAATATGCATTAACCCACTAATCACCCGACGAGAGTCATGATGCTTGTTTTTTTTTTTTTTTAATTATAAACTGTATTTAAGGAAGACATAATACAGTTTATAATTTTGTAAAACAAGATTCATAACATATATATATATATATATATATATATATATATATATATATATATATATATATATATATATATATCGTATCCAAGGATACCAGTCACTCCATTTTGGAGACGCTCGCTCAGGCACATTCGGGTTTGTTCAACACGTAGAGAGCCCACCTGTGGGTTATGCTATAACTATGATGAGCAGTCCTTGGTTACAGTTTTGTGGAGAGACAATCTGATCAACGCCAGCATAGTCAAAGCCTCGGTCACGATGATTTTGATTTCGTGGTAGCACTGCTATCGACGCCTTATGAGTTTATGCGTCACATGGTAACATTAGTATATATATATATATATATATATATATATATATATATATATATATATATATATCGGTATATTTTCTTTCAAACATTTTTAATTGCATAATATAGACATACTGTGTCTACTTATTTTTATACTGATCCTTTCAACTTGTCTAATTAAATTCTTGATTTTAAGATGAAATTCAACAAGGAACTCGCCGTAGTCTTTTTTTAATTCAAGTACTTTCGAGCTTCTCCAAGATCATCTTCAGGGGTAAATTACAAAAATTTATTGTAACTACGATAAAATCTGCATACCCTTGTGATGGTGATTTCTAAACACGCGCAAACGCAATCTGTAATATTTATTTTAGAATAATAAATTTATCTAATATAGTTATTACATTTTCTTTAAAAAAAAAAAGGCGTTTAAATACAAGAAACTGGTAGAAATGCAAGAAATTTGTAGAAATGCAAAATGGCATTAAATTTTATATGCACTTAAATATGTTATTATTCATATGCACTTTAATATGTTGTTAGCTATATTCGAAATACATCTTGTTGAATATTGGATAGTTTATTTTGATATAGCATGTCTCAAGAATATGAAGTTTTTGTTTATTATCTTCGTGGTGATCAGTAAAAAAATAAGTAGACATAATATATATATATATATATATATATATATATATATATATATATATATATGTTATTCGTTTTATTTATTTTATTTATACAAATTAAACCAGTTTCTTAATTGCTTTATATATTAGTCGTGCATCACTATGGCTCCCACATTATAGTCCCCTCTATGCGTCAGTATTAATAAAAAAAAATTCACCAACGATATATCTCAGAAGAAAGTTTGAGCAAAAGCTTACTTAGATGCCCTTTGATATTAAAAAATCGTTCATTAATATTATTTAAACATTTGTCAATATATATATATATATATGAAGAAATTTTGAAAAAACAAACAAAAATCCTTAAATGTAGTTAAAATGAAAGAAATGTCGACGTCTGACGTTTCGGTTTAATAAACCTTTTTTTAGTCCACAATATTCATCAAAATACAATTCAGTTCAATATTGTCTTGACGAAGGACATAAAAACACAAACGTTATTCAGAACAGATTTCTTTCATTTTAACTCACTGTTAAATTTTTGTTTGTTTTTTCAAAATTTTCTTCATTCTGTCGGATTTATATCCATTTATATATATTATATATATATATATATATATATATATATATATATATATATATATATATATATATATATATCTGTGTGTGTTTGTGTGTGTGTATTGTGTGTGTGCATTTTTTTTGCATGTGGTTATATATGTATTTGTGCATTACATGATGACCGCTAGAAAGGACAACTGTGCGAGACAATCTCGGTCATTTGTAGGAGAATCTTGATATTTCTTACTTGAAAAGGCTTCGGATGTCTCGCATATATCAGTTTCTGTGATTGTAGCCGCCTTTTAGCTATCCCTAGACATATCTACCCTGCTCCCGACCAGAATTGTTCCCTATAATACATCACAGGATTACAGGTCGGTCGGCATTCGGCAAAGGTCGGAAGATATAAAATCCAATTGGCATAATGTCACGACCATGCCTCGCTGCGTAGGCCGTAGTCCAAGCGTATCGCCCTTTCAGAAAAAAAAATGTAGAGAAGGACCTTTATTCCGTTGTCCTGTTTCTAGAAAGTCGCTTGTGACCTGACTGCTCGGGTAGCTCACGTGCCTTGGCAATGTTTTGAAGTGATCAGCGGAAATTCCGACATGCTCTTGCAGTTATGGAGGTTTGGCATTTGTCTGCGATTTCTCAACAGTTAGTATCGAAGGTGAAGGAAGAATTGGAATTCGATGTTAAACAAAAGAAATCAACAGAAAGAAAGAAAAATCTAACTGGATAAGTTTTAGAAGTAATAAAAGAAAAGAACGAATTGGAAAGAGAAAGGAATGAAATGAAGAAATATCGAAATGGAATTAAAGAAAGAAAGAGAAAATACAGAACGAAATATATAAAAGAATGAAAGGAGAAAGATAAGGAAATTAAAACAATCAAAAGTATTGAAGAGAAAAAATGAAAGAAGGTAGAAATATTGACTAATGGAAAATACAAAAGAAATGGAAAGAAAAATTGTGTAAATATTCCGTCGAAGAAAATGAAGAATCTAATCTTGACGGAATCTACACTCGGATGTTGAAAGCTATATTTAACATCTTTTGGCAACCACACCCAAATATATCACAGCTATATAGACCCATCTCTGATATTTCTAAAATCATACGCGAAAGTAGAATGCGCTTTGCGGGACACTGCTGGCGAGCAAGACAAAAACTCTCGAATAATCCACTTCTCTAGATACCTAGCCATATAGAAAGCTGGGTTGGTCGCCCAACAACCACCTTCATTTACCAGCTATGTTATGGCAGAGAATGCTGTTGTTCAGATGACGGTCGTCTTCGAGTATAGAATCCAGAGGTTAGTAGTGAATATTTCGGAGACAGTAGAAAAGCGTAGTTCAGGTTAGCAGTGGATATCGCAGCAAAGTAGCAGAGCGTAGTACTTCCTTCTGTTCGACTTTGCCTGACAAGTTGGCACTGGTCATTCAGGTAGGGTAAACAAAAATGGCAGCCTTTATACACGACGGGTTGAATGTTCCACGTCTTCTGATTGGTTAACCTTCTATTGGTGGACTATAAAGTGAGTCAAGGCATTTGGACTAACTCACTAGTTATATAATATATACAAAAAACTGCAACAAATGCCACACTAGTGACTGTCCGGCCTTGATGCAGGACCGTGATGGTTGGCGTAATAGACTCATTTATGTCCGAGCTAAAGTCGACCGAATAATGAATCATTGCTGATAGTTTCTTCTCACGCGCTTTTTTCTGGTTTCTTGCTTTATTTAACATCTCCTGGAGACAGCATCCAACTATATCAAAGCTCGATCATACACGAAAGCAGAATGTGCTTTGCAGGACACTGCTGGCGAACCAAACAAGAACTCGCGAGTGATTTACTTTTCTGGACACATAGCCAGGGAGCAAGTCGTCTTGGTACCCAGCAACCACCTGCATTGACCAGTTATGATAGAGAATACCGCTCTAATGACCTTCCGACCTTGATGTAGAACCGTGAGGGTTGGCGTGATAAACGCATGAATGTCTGAGCTAGCTCGACTGAATAAAATAATAAAAATGCAAAATGAAGGAAAATAAACGATATAGGAGGGGGGTGAAGTAGAATTTAAACAGTAAAAAAAGGAAGAAAAAGTTCAATTAAACGAAAGATTGAACGAACGGAAGAAAAATATACTAGATGATCAAGAATATCATGAATGTTGCTATCGTAAAGCAGAGTGAAGCCGGTTGACACAGATTGACCTTGAACGCTGTCACGCATGCAGACTAATAAGGAAGGAAAGTGTGTAGAGCGTGGTCATCTTAAAGGACTGCATAATTCCCTTTAGTGACCTTGGTTTTTGCTGAAGTTTTGGACCAACAAGTCTGAAAACCACTAATTTTCTCAGATTTTGCCTCTTGCGAATTTGTCCTCTTTCTAAAAATCAAATCCCACTTGAAAGGAACAAGCTTTCAAGAGGTCGATGAAATCCAAAAGAATCCAATGAGGCAGCTGCTCGCCAATTCAGAAAAGAAATTCCAGGATTTCTTCCGTCAATGGAAACGACGCTGAATAAAATGTGTGGCTTTAGAAGGGAACTAATTCGAAGGAGATTAAATGTTGAATTGATATGAGTCGTAGTTTTCATTTTATACCGGAAGGAAAGAAATAGATATCTAGAATCACAGAAAACAAAGAAAGAAAGGGAAGAAAACAAAACAAACAAAAAAAAAACGATGAAGAGAAAACTGAAGAAAATTACAAATTTACGAATTATGTGCGGAAACTGAAAAGCTAAAAACGTGAAATATAAAACAAAAGTGGAACGAAAATAAACCAAAGAAACAAACAAGAAACTAAACTTAACAGACAAATCGCAAACAGATTTAATTTAAATTATACAATAATAACAATAATAAACAAAATGGTATCCTACATACTGAAAAATGTTTCAGTGATGACATAGGTATGGCTTTCGGATTAGATAAATGTCCAAAAATAACATTCAAGAGAATGTGAATTAAATAAACAAAATAGATTTAAATTTTATCACAAAGACCAGGGAACTGGAACAAGTAAAAGCCTATAAATATCTATGAGTCTGCAAAGAAAATGAAGGAGAAATTAAGAAAAGAATACTACTAGCGTGTGGGTCCTCTTGATTTTCGAATTGACTCGACAAGAGGGAATATCAACCGTAAACACTTTGGCTTTCGGTGTGGGGCAATACAACTTCAACATCCTTAATTAAGACTATTGCTGACATTAAGCAGTTGGATGAAAAAATGAAAAAAAACTTCTCACTTGCCACCGGATGCATCATCCTCAGACTGATGTCGATTCCATATACGCCCAGATCCGAAAGAAGCAGAGGATTAGTTCAACTAGAACTGTCTTACGAAACCACAAAAATCGTTCTTCAATGATACCTCGAAACTACATGAGATTGAATATTAATCTGTGTCAAAGGTTTTTTTTTAGCTCGTTTGCTTTCAATATGTCCTGTGAGTATCAGATTTTCCAAGCCCTACATCCTCATTACGTGCCCCAGAAATTTCAACTGGATCTTCCTGATAAAAAATATACGTTTCTTTTTTGTTTCTATTTTCTCTAAAACCTCGTCGTTGCTCACATGTTCAGCCCATGGCATTCCCAGCTTCTGTCTTGAGAACCACGTTTCTTTTGCTTCAAATTTCTTTGATTGAATTATCCAGCATTTACATACAGTTGATCAAATACCACATAACAGTTCAATACACTTTTTGTTGATTTTAACGAAGTTTTTCTATCTCTTGGACTGTTTACCTTTGTCGTATGTGATCTATAAATAAATAACATATTTTTAAATAATATTTTTCTTAATGAAAAAGGACCCCATAATACACTATTTATATGCCTCACATATTTTCTAGTATAATTTATCTTATTACGTATGTTATATCTCTCTTTCCCTTAATCTATCCTGTAAGTAACAAACTTAACGAATTTGTGAGAATGGATGCGAGAAAAAGGAAAACAAGCGAATGATTAAAAAGACTAAAGTTACTTAAAGCAATCGATAGAGAGATAATTGTGATGAGAAACTAAATAAAAGAAGGAGTTAAAAAGAATGAAACAAAGAAAGTTCGAATCTGTAAGTAATAATACGGAAAGAAGGCAAGTATAAGCAATGATATCAGATCAGGAATGATAAGTAGACGTATTTGAATAACACAATACAGCAATATGAAAAACAACCAATATGCGAAGTAAAATCCCGATGAGAAAGAAACTGAAAATTTGAAGGAAATGGTGTGAGATTTGGAAATTAAGAAAGAAAGAATTAAATGAAACCAAATAAATTAAATTCCAAAAAGAAGAAAGCAATAATTGAAGAAATAAAAATAGAAAATTTGAAATGGATAAATGACTTAAATTTACATTATTCGGACTATTGTCCTCATCTTTGTCGCCATATTTATCACAACTTTTCGGCCATTGTACGCTCCGGTCTTTTTCAGGTGGTTGGAATTTTGAACTGAACGCTTTATTTCGTTCACTGGGATAGACTGTTCTAGTTCCACGTGCCATATTTGATGGATGTCAGTTATTAGTTATCTCCTGTTAATTTCCCTCTGAAAGTTCTCCGGGTATTGAACTCACACTCTTTGGGTCCTGTCACTGGATCTAACCAACGCCTTTGTCCACTGTGCTACTGGGTATGAATTTCTGGGTATTATAAACCTAATGTCTTCAGAAACCATTTTTAACAGTGCTCATATTGCAATTTTTGCTGTTATCAATGCATGTTTTTACTAGAGCTCATATTGCAACTTTTGTTGTTATCAATGCTTTTCTTTGGCACTCCTTATTACTGGTTCCCATATTGTATTTATTTCTATGCTTGCGACAAAGATGAGGACAATAATCCGAATAATGTAAATGATGTACATAATACCTCATCTCAGAAATATAGACAGAATCTGACTTAAATTTGTAAAGAAAAAAAAGCTGAAATAAAAAAATAAAATTTGGAAAGGAAGAAAAGAATAATTCAGAAAGAGACAAAAAAAAAGGAAGGAAAAAAAGAAAAAGGGAAGGAAGTAAGAAAAAAAGGAAGAAAGAAAAAAAGGAAGGAAGAAAAAATTGAAAGAGAATAAAAGTAAAATTCAGAAAGAGATAAAAAGGTAAAAAGGGAAGGAAAAAAAGAAAATTTGAAAAAGAAGTAAGAATTGGAATTGTAGAAAAAGAAACTTTGGAAAATAAAACAAAAATCAAAGGAAGAAAAAACAATTGGTAAAGAAAGGAATATTGGAATGATAATGAAAAAAATTTGAAATATAGTATGAATGAGAATTTTGAAAAAAAAAAAGAAAAAAGGGAAGAAAAGGAAACAAAATTTGTGAAAAAAATAAGAGAGAAAAGAAAAATAAGAAATTACACCAAATCTAGCGTTGTCATTTGGCGTTCCGACATTAAAATTTCGGACGAAATTTCATTTGGAAAGATGTGTAAGCATCATCCCATATGGACACGCTGGTATTTAAAAGGAAGACAAAAGCTAACCCTTGTAACTCAAGAGGACAAAAACCTGGGATTTACGAATTGGCCGGTTGAATGTCACGGGGTTATGTAGAGTAAAGAATATGTTGTATTAATATAAATAAAACTATAAATATTTCAAATTGAAATGAATCAATATTCATTATAATGATCACCAACGATGCAGATCTTTATATCTTTTCTTTTTAGACCAGCAATCAGTTAAATTGTATTTAAATGTCTTTCTCTTTTGTGTATAATGTTCATTCTTGGTACACCAACTGAATTAAGTTTGAACATACCGATTTCTCTCTGTCTTTCACTTATATATATATATATATATATATATATATATATATATATATATATATATGTGTGTGTGTGTGTGTGTGTGTGTGTGTGTGCGCGTGTGTAGGGACAGAGAGAGTGAGGTTAGATACATAAAAAGATTATTGAGAGATTTTTCTCAGAAGATCGGCTTCAAAATACACATAAAATACTCGTCTTTCAACGTATATCTATCTATCTATCTATCTATCTATCTATCTATCTATCTATATATATATATATATATATATATATATAATAATAATAATAAGTGTTGGTCATAGTAAAATTGTGTTCGATGCAAAAGAACAAAATAAGAACATTCCGGGCCAGATAAGGACCAGCAGTGCTAAAATCTTGGATTACCAAATTTATTTTATTTCGATAGTTTTCGCATTCCACCATCTTGTCTTGGCTTCCACAGATAAAATCAATTAAAGAGACACAACTCTCTAACTTTCAACAGAGTGCAAGACAAATGGCGGCATAAGAATTTTACAAGGTAAGCTTAAATATTAAAGCAATTCTTAAATGCAATGAGGAATTTTGAGTTCTTTTGTAGTTTATTGTTGCCTATCGCATACAGCAGCAGTATGTGACTCAAAATTAAATCTCTGTCAACGGTGGACCAGATTGCAATCAATAGAGCCAAGGCTGCAGCGAAGAAAAGAAAGTACTGTACAAATGAAGACCCAGACCTGTTTATTACGCCATATTTGCTTCTACTGATAAAAGAAATTAAAGGGACACAACTCTGGAATTTTCAATGCGTCATCTTACAGAAATTTTGGATAAGCAAATTTTCATTACTGGGATTGATTCGACGATTTTTTACGTTATTTTTTGAGACAAAACTTTTTTTGGAAATAAATTGTGGAATAATCAAAATTAATTGCAAAATCCAGCGAAAGTCCCCCATGAAATAAAAATAAATGCTTGTATGAATATTAAGGAGATACGTACCTCAAACTGGTTTTAATTCAAGTAACGACAGAAGAATTATCGTTTAACTTTTAAAAACTTAGCTTAAATATTAATGTAATACATTAATGCGCCGTTCAATCTTGAGTTCTTCCGAAGTATTTTGTTGCCTATCGAATACGGCAGCGGTATGCCTCGTAAAAAAAAACTCTACCAACAGAGGTTTAAAATGCAATCGAAAGAGCCAAATCTGCAGTAAGGAAAAGTAAGTCCCGTGCAAATGAAAACCCAGATCAAACGGCAGCCAAGAGAGCTCCCAATTCTGAGAATATGCAAAGACTTCGGGACTCTCAAACTCTGGACGAAGCTGCATCCAGGAGAGCATCAAATGCTCTTACCAAGAGGAGAGAAAGGACATTAGAAACAAACGAACAAGCTAAATCTAGGAGAGCTTCCAATATTGCCAACATGAGAAGAGTAATGGACTCGGAATCACTAAAGCAATCAAAAAACAGTAGAGCTTCCAATGTTGTACAGCAAAGACGTTCAAGACAGAATGCAGTCCGACTTGAGAAACTTGCTTTTAAGTATGAAGCCAATCAAGACTACTACTCCTTACCTATTTTGAGTTTTTGAGAGCTAAGCAAAGAATATATCTATTGTGGAGCATTGAAGTTTTAGTATGAATCCCAAGGAATCTGTTGCTCCAATCGAATGATCAAACTCTAGGACATTCCAGCTCCACCAGAACTACTCAATTCAATTTTGCCTGAATCCACCCATCTGCCCCAGGATTTCCTGAAAATTAGAGCTTACAACAATGCAATGACTTCTTTTGGATCAAATGATGCAACTCTGCCTGGATGGCAGACCACATTCAAAATCCAAGGACGAGTATACCATCAGTTTGGCAGTCTGCAGACTCTGTCAAATAAACCCCAGAAGTTTTTAGAACTGTGTCAAAATTATCACTTTTTAAGAACAATACTGTACCCCGAAGTTTACAAATACTACATCTACAAGGCTGGATAATTTTAGAGGAGCAATCAAGTAGAACCTCATCCAATTGAACTTGGACTCAAAATGTGAAAGATACTTGGAAGAGTATATACAGTCCATGCAAGAAATCCTGTAAACTGTAAAAACAACGCAGACATTTTGAGAGAAAAAAGATACAGCGTGAAAAAAACTGTGGCAATATGTTCTATACAATGACCCCGTGTAGAACCAAGACCAACAACAAGTGTATCAGACATCAACAACTGCAATACAGGTATTTTCCTCTTGGGTGCTCCTGAAGGAACTGGTAAAAGTTTCGTAACTAACCTTCTTTTATCTACAATGATACTTCCAAAGAAAAGTAGCTCTAGCAGTAGCATCATGTGGAATTGCTGATACCCTCTTGCTTGGAGAGCATACAGCACACAACACCTTTATGTGATTTATGCTATAATGAAATCCCTTTTTTGTGGAAGGAAGAGAGGAACCAACTTGGCTAAGCAAATGAAGGAGACCAGCTTCATTGTCTGGAATGAATTTATCATGGCACAAAAGCGAGTATTTGAGGTCCTGGACAAAACACTTCAAGGCATTAGACAAAATTTACAAATTATTGCTACTCTCTGAATATTTTTGATAAAAATTACCAGTCATTGCAAGAGAAACTCCAGCTGATAAAATCAGTGCTTATCTTAAAAGGTCTTACATCTGTAGTCATGTTCAAAGACTCAACGTGAAAACAAACATGAGAGATAGAATCACAGATGATCTTGAAGCAGGAGTATTTGCTGCTTTGTTGTTGCAGTTTGGCAATGATACCATCAAAATGGACTAAAATGGAGATATTTCAAAACTAAATTGTAGTGGAGTTTCAGACTCAAGTATGCAAGACTTGATTAACTATGTTTATCAAAACATTGAACACCAATTCATGGATTCAAACTGGCTAAGTGAGAGAGCCATATTAGCTCCCAAGAATCAAACTGTGGATAACATCAACTAGACAGCATGAATTACTTTTCCATTGACAGTGAGGTTGAACATGAGAAGGCAATGAATTATCCAATAGAGTTCCTGAAATCCCGGAGTGCCATCACACAAGCTGGAACTAAAAGTAAATGTGCCAGTTATGCTATTGAGAAATCTGGATCCTCCAAAGAATTGTAATAGAACAAGTTTAATTGTTATGAAGATGCTTTTTCATTGCTCGGAAGCAGAGGTCCTTACTTATCCAGGAAAGGAGGAAAGAGTTTTAATTACAAGAATCCCCTTAATCCTTCCAGATCGTCCTTTTGAGTTCAAAAGATTCAGTTTCCATTAAGATTGAGCTATGCAACGGCAATCAATAACTCCCAAGTAAAATCAATGAAAGTAACCAAACTTCATCTCATGGAGCTCTGCTATACTCACGGACAGTTCTATGTTGGTTGTTCTAGGATTGGGAATGGAAACAAGTTATTTGTACTTACCCCAATGGAAAGACTAAAAATGTTTATCATGCAGCTTTGCAATAATTTCCAAATAGATAAATTGTATCATTGTTTTGATGAAAATTGTTAATTTTTATAAAAAATATTGTTAATGTTTCATAAAATTTAATATGAACTCAACGCATGAAGTGCTATTGTTGCGCTGAAGGCCTAATCAAGAGCCCTCCGTAGGATCGATCTTAAATGCTTTTAATATATATATATATATATATTCAAAATTAGAATATCAACTAATCACGCTACCTTGGTTTCAACCGTTAAATATCCTCAGGCGATGAAGGTCAAAATTTTCACCTATATTGCCCGAGGATACCTAACGGTTGAAATCATGGTAGCGTGATTGGCTGATATTCTAATTTTGTAAATCTTAAAAGATCTGCACATTAATTTTTATTTCCTTTATATATAGGTACTGAACATTTTTCATACAACTGTTTCTTGGTCTAATTTAACCCGACCAATAACTTTTATATATATATATATATATATATATATATATATATATATATATATATATATATATATATATATATATATATATATATTGTAATCCTTAGACAGCCTGTTTCGCAGCGCATTAGATGCTAGATAAACGATTGCTTCATGCCGGGATCGAAACCCGACTAACTTCGTATCAGTCGTATCACATGCTATTATCCTCAGGTATGAGTTAAAATGTTTTTATAAATATATTAAAAAAATAGTTAACTTAATTTTCTTCCAAAATTTCTGAAAATCAAACATTTTTCAATATGTCTCGAGTTCTGTCTCTCAGTTGCGTCATGAGCAGACCAGGAGTATAGTCCGCCATATCTTGGCCCCTTCGAAAACTATAGTTTGCGGGAGGAGTAAACTGTCTTGATTGCACAGATTATATATGTACCGAATTATAGCAGTTTGGTAGTTAGAATCATTGTATACATATATAATCAACTCTTGAAAAACATGTCAATCCATTAGCGTCTTCAAGTTCATTGGGGCTTCGTTTTCTTGAAATCCTAAGTCCATCATCTCGGCGAAGCCCCACATCGAGTAGATTAAATTGGTGTAAAGATCCCCCTACTATGTATACCCCGATTAACTAGGCACCCATAGCAATATCAAAGTTATTACTGTTATATTTTATACATAATTCATTGCTATAATATAATATAGGTATCGGCGCTTCTTCAATCATTTTAATCTCCTCAATGCTGATACAACAATAATCCCGGGCCAGGATAATAGCTCCACCCAATGGTTCTTTACATATGGAGGAGTACAACTCTTTAGTGTTGTCCTGGATAAAAGTGCACTTTTCATTATGGCTGATTCTTTTGAACTATGCTATAGCTTCATTGGTATTCCGCCATTAGTCCACACCTAATGTTTTCCTCGCGTACATACATGCACTCTCTAATATCTTCTTGCTTATTATACCCAGTTCGTTTTTAGTTGGGTTGAGCACTTCATATTGTGGATGGTTAATGAAGATCTCTTTATTATCTTTAATGATGACAAAGGCTAGTTTGTCATAGAGTTTACGTATTCTATCACTAATATTTGCCAGCGATGTTTTTTTATTGTCACTGTTGATATTCCATAATAATTCCTGATAATTCCTGGGATCATTTTTATAAAATCCATGCACTTCGTTTTCAAGAAATTTACTGTAAAATTAATTTTTTTTAAAAAGTATCAGCTTCAATTGAATATTTTGTTCGAAAAAAATGATTTTGTGGTCGTCAATTTTTAAAACGCCTACTAAATTATTTTGCCTACTTCTTAATTTAATATTTTTGTCATATTGAATAATTACTTTTCAAATCCTGCGATTCCGTCATTATTGTACCCCGACGCCATCATCGCCCGCCAGAGAGTAATGGAATTTTTTAACGTTTTTACTATACTTAAGCATTAGCAGCAGCCGCTGTTTATAAAATCACCCCTTCCTCTCATATATATACTAACTTCTGATGGATTTTATCAAGGCAAATATAAGGATTTTATTTTCCAACAAATATTTCTAAACAAAAGTATCGTTAGTGTCTCAGAAAGTTTAAATTTACGGACGCTCATAAATATGCATCAACCTAACTGAAAGTCATGGTAAATTATGGACGATGCTAAGTGATCAAATTTAAAATCTGGTAAAGAAAAGTGAGTAAATTATGTTACTGTTTTTGAATTGTATTTTATAATCTAATTATTTTTATTATTATAGTTTGAGATTAATATATATATATATATATATATATATATGTTTTAAATAATAGGTTTTAAATTGAACCGTGTTTTTTTTAGTTATGTATGTTAGCTTCGGAAAGAAGTATTTCTTTTAGGAATGGAGATATTTGAAAAACAAATCGGGGAGGAGATTTGTATTAAAGCTTACCAAAATATGAATCCGCACCCCAGATTTTTTCAAATATCTCCTTTCTTAAAAGAAATGCCCGTTTACCAAGCCTACAGACATGACTATAAACCTTCATAAGAATGAAAATAAAACGGTTCAAAACGAAAAGAGAAAATAAAATAATGAAGATGTTGATATTCCACATTAATTTAAAAAGAATATTATGAAGAAAACCCTTGTCAATACGGGTAAGAGCGATAACAGCTACTGGATTTTTTAAATGAATACCAAACATTTCCTCATAAGGAAACAGATAATATTACCATTAATATTACAGACATTTTCCATTATTATAATTGTTAATGTATTCCTATATCTTACGAAGCTCTCACGTCTTGTATTGTTTAAAATTTAATAAAAACTGTTCAGAAAAAATATAATTGTGTTTTATAAGATAAATCTTGATTATTACACAGGTAAAGTATTTTAAGTTACAATGATTGTATTCAAAAAACATTTAAAATTCAATATAAATATTTTAAATAATAATGTTATCTCCAGTTGACTTTTAAAACGATTGAAAATATTGTACATGTCTTCTGTTCAAATATTTGCCGAAAAACACCTTTTCAGCTGCTAGATGCTTCACCCTTATAACATCTCTTGAATATGGTTCCCTGATTAGAAAAACACGTATCAGATGATAATAAACTTCCAATTTGATTGGAATGTCTCTTTCAAAATCCTGGGAAGGATAAATGCAAATTTACGCGAGAATTTCATTCCACAGCAAAGCCCTGAAAAATTTGGTATCGAGGGGGTAATTTCTCCATCTAAAATGTCACAAACCCTAATAAATAAACAAGATATGCATCCCCCGTTGAACATTTATACTTCCAAAAAAGTGGGGTGTAAAATTGGTGATGTTTTTTTTTTGTTTTGTTTTTTTTGAGCGAATGTTTGCGTGTTTCTCGAATATAATCGCGCAAATGGTGATAGCTCGCAAAAGACTTGACTTCGCTTATTTATTTATTTTTTTTTTTTTCATATATCTCAATGAGAAAAGGGTGATGCCAATATGATTTAAAACTTGTAAGATGCAACTTGGAAGAGACATGGAGATAATAATAATACGACAACGAAGAAAAGCGAGAAAAACAGAGATGTTGGCAAGTTAATAAAATTAGAAAGTCCTTCGCTTCTTTTTTTGCTTTGGAAAAAAGATTAAATTATAAGATAAAATCAAACAAGTCAAGAAAAAAAAAAAAAAACGAGTAAGCTGTTGGTGAAAAACATTTTCATTCAGAATATGGACGAACATGGTTACCCAAAAATTCTTACTCCTTACGATCTAAGTATTATCTGTCCCATTACTATCACTCCGAGTGCCTATTAAATTCAAAACTCTAAGAGAAACTAATGTCATAAAATGTTGACATTCCATACTACTCCAAACAAAAGGTTAGGAAGGAAACCACCATCAGTATGGGAAAGAACGATAACAGCTACTTTCATGAAAATTGTTGTTGAATACCGAATGTTTCTTTATAAGGTAAAGACTAATCTTACCATTATCATTACTAATACCGTTACAGATATTGTCCCTCATTAAAATTAATAATACAAGGGTCATTCAATAAATAAGGTGAATTTTTCGGTATAAGGACATAATACAGATAGAAGCTTACTTTTTTTCTTTTTTTTTTTTCAACGTTGTCTCCCAGCACTGTCACACACTTTTCCCATCTGTGCACAAGCTTCCGTATTCGCTCAGCGTAAAAATCTTTGGACTGATGTCTCAGCCAGTCGCTCACAACACTTTTGACTTCATCGTCACTTTTAAACTTCGTGCCTCTCGTGAACGCTTTCAAGGGACAAAACAGGTGAAAGTCTGAAGGGGCAAGGTCTGGGCTGTAAGGGGGATGAGGGAGCAGTTCCCAGCCCAGATCGTTGATGGTCTGCACCTTTTGGGCTGCTGTATGAGGCATTGCGTTTTCATGATGCAAGATGACTCCTTCTGACTGCTGACCCCTGCGTTTGTTCTTTATGTAAGCTCAAAGTCCTTGCAATGTCATCCACAGTCACTCTTCTGTCAGACTGAATGAGGTCATTGACTGATTCGATCACCTCAGGAGTTCTCACTTCTGTAGGCCTCCCAGGCCTGTCTTCATCCTCAACACTGCTCCGTCCTTCTTTAAACAATTTAGCCGACTTGTAGACATTTTTTTCTTTTGCTGAAACATGTGGCACCATACACAGTTGACATTCTCCTATGAATTTCAACTGGTTTGCACCCTTCAGCAACCAAAACCTTGATAACTGACCGCTGTTCAATCCTGGAGCATGCTTCTTGGTCGGCCATCTTTGTTAATCGCCAAAAATCTCAAAGTTTTTTGTTTTCTTTTAATCTGCAAAAGAACTTAAATCCATGTGAAAAAGAAGTAAAACAAAAAAATATTAAAAAAGTAAGCTTCTATCTGTATTAGAAGTCCTTATACCGAAAAATTCACCTTATTTATTGAATGACCCTCGTATAATGCGCTACCTTAACTTCATCTGTGTTTACGACAACTTTACTTTTTTGCTACTTTTCGGTTGAACGTTATCATGTATTGAAAAAAGAAATATTATTTCTTATAATTTGCTATTCGTTCAACAACGTCAAGTTTTTGAAAGAGCTGATGAAATAAGCAACATTACACAGAGTCAAACAATAAATTATCTGATGATAACAAATCTAGAAACATTACTCGCATAGAGAAGATCTTCCCATATGAATCGTATTTCAAACATGTATAGTGATAGTGTCATGCGGCAAAATTAGCGGTCAATATATGTTTGTTTCTGTTCCCGGATGTGATTGCTTACAGACATATAGCGTTGAAACACCGGTTCATGTACCATCAGCGAAATTAAGCAACATCAAACCTGGTCAGTTCCTAGATGGGTAACCGTTTGGCAATGCCAGGTTCTATAAGCTTCTATGTGCGGGTGGTGTAATGTATAATAGCTCGAAATTGTTAATCGAAGAGTCGAGTTCCATCGATTTGCTCGTTAGGCAGGTTATTCGCTTTTTCCTCTGCCCATCGTACCATTAATGTATCTCGAGTGTGGCGCCAAAATTTCAATCTGTCTTTCCGTCTTGTGTATAGGAGACAATTCCACAGCCTCGATTTGATTCTAAGTGCAAGTGTCCTTGTTTTCACATTTGCCATAAAACCTATTTGATAACGTTCCATTCATGGCATTCACAGCATTCTTTTGTAGTACCACATACCTTTGGGTTCCACTTCACATATGCTTACAGTTGAAACACTAGTTCCCGTACGATCAACGGACTTAAGCAACGTCGAACCTGGTTAATACCTAGGTGGGTAACCGCTTGTGAATACAAGGTGCTGTAAGTTTGAATATGCGGGTGTTGTAATGGATAATGGCTCGGAATTGTTAAACAGAGAGCTGGGTTCTTTTTCCCGTCGCGCAAATACTCTTGGGCAATATATAAATCCAAATCTTTTTTTTCCCAGTCATGGGTTAATTAGTAAAACTTGTATTACTAAACAATTATTATCTCCACAAAGAATTCTTAGAATTTTTTTGGCTTTAAATCATGTGCGAAGACTCATAATCCGTTAAAACTAATTAACCAAACAAGCCACTTTATATGTAAGGAGACTCTCCAGGCTTCATCGCCATATAGGGACATTGATATCCCATCACCCTTTTTTCTCTCGCGAAGTGTTCGTAATACTTATCACTTTCCTTAGCTTTTGAAATTCATCTTTCGCTATTCCAATGAAACATCGTATATCTGTGTTATGTTTTCTGTCGTCTGTTACTAAACGATCCAAATATTTGTTTTTAATCATTTCACTCCAAGCAAGGCAATAAAGCCACTAAGACGCAAGTGGGTTACCGAGTATGAAATAATATGAGAAAAGGTAAAATATTATTAATGAGGAAGAATTGTAAAAGAACAGCTAATAAGAAAAAGACAGAATATAACGATTGGCATTGCATTCACATTTTTGAAGATCAAGATTGAACTGAAAAATCGGGAGCCGGAAGAGAGTTCCACAAGTGAGAAGTGCGAAAAGGGAAACTATTAGTGTAGAACTTGAGGAGGCAGTGTTCCCCTGAGATAAGAGGGTCGCTGCTGGTAGACCCTATGTCTGTCAACAGGATTCTGCATTATGCGACACAAGGAGAACCCAGTCATGGCTGTCATACAATTTACGAGATCATTCACTCCTTATATCTAGCAACCAAACTCCCCAGACTGCAACCCCTTGATTATTTTGAGGGGTGCAGTTGAACGAGGTACCAACAAAACTCTTTGTAACATCAAAGATGAGCTGAAGTCAAGGATTATGGCAGCATTCAGCAAATTAAACAAGATCACCCAGAAAAGATGTAGGAGACTCCAAAGACATCTGGAGGCTGTGGTTGAAGCCAATGGCGATTTTATTGAATAGATTTTGACTCTTTGATATTTCATGATATTTGTGTATGATTTTGGTAAATATAACTTGAAAATATGGACAGACTTATTCTGATAAACCAGTCATGCATTGAACGTAATGTTTTGGGTGATAAAAAAAAACATTATCAAGGGGTGAGAACAACAAAAGAACAACAATTAAGAAGACAGAAGATCAAGCTTGAACTGAAAAGCCGGGGACCAGAAGAGTTCCACAAGAATTTCGAAATATCCAACAGTACGCGAAAAAAAAAACTGTTAGAAATAACAACTTGAAAAGCTGAAATTTTGATAACATAGAAATATCAACTGAATCAAAATGAAAAAGAATTATAACAATTAGAGGCCAATTTGAACTAGTATTGCCCTGAAATTCGTAAAGCTTCGACTACAAGAACGAATGAAAGATGAATTCTTCTTGAAGTTTCTCAGAAGAATTACCATGGAATTCTTCAGACATGGGCAGCCCTATCGAAACGAGAGAGGCACAACATGATCTTTGAACAATGAGAGATCTGATGTTTGTAGGACAAGAGAGAGAGATGTTTTACGATTTTAAATTTCAATTTTTTTTTTTTTGTCCAAATTATATACCTGTTTGCAGTGGGGAAAAGGTACTATTCAGATAACCCTTTAATTTCTGTTCAAGGCTTAAAACGGTCAAGATGTCTATATTTTGCAGCGCCGATAAAATTTCAATTTTTTTTTGATTTTATCAAATTTCTAAATAAATATTATAAATGCAAATGGGTTTTCCTTTGCAAAAATGATTCTATATGTTATTATGGATGATAACTGTTATTGTCAAAATTTCATTTTCACAGTTGTTATTTCTAACAAATATTATTTTTAAAATTTTGTCCCTTATATATATATATATATATATATATATATATATATATATATATAATATGTATATGTATATATAAAAAATATAGTGGGTGTAACAGCAAAATTGTCGAATTGTTTAAGCTTTAAACTGTTGTATCTTAGAAATGCATAAAAATGTCTTACTGCAATTTTCAAAAGATTTTATAACACTGTTGTACTTTACTTTGAACAAGGAAAATCTATTTTTCTCTAAATTGAAATGATGATCTCTCTTGCTATTCTGACCTCCTGTTCCCTCTTTGTAAAATTTATTCACTGTTCTCTTGTTAGTTCTTGAATGGACTTTGAAGATGGAAGCCAGTGAATGAATATTGGTACCATTTCTGAAGGCCTGAATGATCTTTTTCCTTCTACCATTGCTCAGTTGGGAAGTCATAGTGGAGCTGACACAAAACGATTCTAACCGGTTCTCTTTCTATCTGAATAACTCAAAGTGTTTTTCAGTGATTCTTACGACAAATGCTGTCAAAATGGTTAAATGTCGTATCTGAAAAACTGGAAAAAAAGAAACTCAATTAGTTTAGTGTTTTTTAGATATTAAACATTTTGTGAAGTGGGCAATTATCCCATGCTGTTACACGATTTGGAAATTTTGTTGTTACACCCGGAATATATCGGTTAAATTTTAATTAATTACATTTTTTCTTTTACCTGAAAACCTATTTGAAAAATGCTTCATATGTTCCTTAATTTCTCAATTTCATAGTGAATAAGTAAAATCTGTTTGTTTTGATTGGTTCAAATTTAGAAGCTGACCAACATAACAGATTACTTATATTAATTGTATTCTTACTAAGAGTACAACTATTAAATTTAAATCAATTGCTTTTCTTTGCTTTTTATTAATATTTAAAGGAACAATAATTAAAATAATAAAATATATTTCTACTATAATAAAAAGGCAAGGTTATTCAATTAAACAAATGAAAAACACTATAATTAACAATCAGGATTTTTTTTAATTAATTTAACCTGTAATCCTATAATTAGAATAAGGTGCTTTTTATAATGAAAATAGAATTTGAAAATTTTAGAAACGGAAAAAAAATTGTAATTAAATTTGAAAAATTAACAAAGAAAATAAAAATAGTTAATTGTTTGAGAAATCTTGAAATTAACGAAGCCCAAACGAATAGAAAAATAGAGAAAAGCGAAAATCTACGATAATATTCCTAATCCTAACACATAGAAAACGTCCCGGTTTCAATATTTTGTCTAAATAGCATTTTAACCTTTGATCTATTAAACTTGATGTACACAAGAAAGTTTCATAGCAATTTTTATCCAGCCATTACAATGTCCTTCAGGCGAAAATTAAATTTACCTTCAAAGACAGTTAAATGCATTTTCGTTTTTGTTTGAAAATAAAAAAAAACTTCCTTTTTGGATGCATCCCCCTCGACTGATGTCATTCCCTTTTTCCCCAGATCCGAAAGAAGAGGATTGTTAATAAAACTTTAAAAACCCAAAAAATCGTTCTTCAATGATACCTGCAATGAATTGAATATTAATTTGTCAAAGGTTTTTTGCTTTTTGTTTAAATATGTCCTGTAGTATCAGATTTTAAACCCTCATTCCCTTTCCCCAGAAATTTAAGGGATCTTCCTGATAAAAATATACGTTTTTTTTTTATTTTCAAAACCTCGTCGTTGCCATGTTGCCCTTTCCCCAGTTTTGTCTTGAGAACCCTTTCTTTTGCTTCAAATTTTTTTTGATTAATTACCCACATTTAAACAGTTGATCAAAACCACAAAAAGTTCAATCCCCTTTTTGTTGTTTTTAACGAAGTTTTTCATCTCTTGACTTTTTATTTCTATGTGATCTAAAATAAAAAATATTTTAAATAATATTTTTCTTAATAAAAAAGGCCCCCATAATACACTATTTATACCCCTCATATTTTCTATATAATTTATCTTATTACGTATGTTATATCTTTTTCCCCTTAATCTATCCTTAAGTAAAAAATTTAAGAATTTGTGAGAATGGAGAGAAAAGGAAAAAAGGAATGATTAAAAAAAAAGTTACTTAAAACTCGATAGAGAAAATTGTGATGAAAACTAAATAAAAAGGAGTTAAAAGAAAAACAAAGAAAGTTGTTGTAAGTAAAATAGGGAAAAGAAGGCAAGAAACAATGATATAGATCAGGAATGATAAGTGACGTATTTGAATAAAAATACACAATATGAAAAAAAACCCAATATCAAGAAAACCCCGATGAAAAAAATGAAAATTTGAAAAATGGGGGAGATTTAAATTAAAAAAGAAAAATTTAAAAGAAACCAAAAAAATTTAAAATTTAAAAAAGAAAAAAAGAATAATTAAGAAATAAAATAGAAAATTTGAAAGGGAAAAATGATTTAAAATTTAATTATTGGGACTTGTCCTCATTTTTGCCCCATATTTATCAAAACCGGCCATTGTACGCTCCGGTTTTTTTCGGGGGTTTGGGAATTTTAAAACGCTTTATTTTTTTCCCTGGGATAGACTTTCTGTTCCACGTGCCTTTTTTGATGGATGTCGTTATTGTTATCTCTGTTTTTCCTCTGAAAGTTCCCCGGGTTTAATCACCCCTTTTCCCCTGTCCTGATCAAACCCAACGCCTTTGCCCACTGTGCTACGGGGTTGAATTTCGGGGTATTAAAAACCCCAAGTTTCGAAACCTTTTTTTAACAGTGCTCATATTGCTTTTTTGCTGTTATCAATGCATGTTTTTCTAGAGCTTTTGCAATTTTTTGTTGTTATAAAGTTTTTTTGGCACTCCTTATTTGGGTTTCCCCATTTGTATTTTTTTATGCTTGGACAAAGATGAGGAAAATTTCCGAAAAATTTTAAATGATGAAATAAAAATTTCATCTAAAAATTAGACAGAATCTGTTAAAATTTTTAAAAAAAAAGCTGAAAAAAAAAATTTTTTAAAAGGAAAAAAAATAATTCAAAAAGAAAAAAAAAGGAAGAAAAAAAAGGGGAAGGGAAAGGGAAAAAAAAAGGAAAAAAGAAAAAAGGAAGGAAGAAAAAAAGAGAATAAAAGTAAAATTCAGAAAGAGATAAAAGGAAAAAAAGGAAGGAAAAAAAAAAAATTTGGGAAAAAGAAGAATTGAATTGTGAAAAGAAATTTTGAAAATAAAAAAAAAATAAAGGAAAAAAAAAACAATTGGTAAAGAAAGAATTTTGGGAATGATAATGAAAAATTTGAAATATAGTATGAATGAAATTTTTAAAAAAAAAAAAAAGGGGAAGAAAGAAACAAAATTGTAAAAAAAATAAGAGAGAAAAAAAAATAAAAAAACCCCCAAAATCAGGTTGTATTTTTTCCCACTTTAAAAATTTTGGGACGAAATTTCATTTAAAATTTAACTCATCCCTATAAAATTGGTTTTAAAAGGAAGACAAAAGCAAACCCCTTGTAACTCAAAGGGGGAAAAAAAACCTGGGATTTGAATTGGCGGTTGAATGTCACGGGGTTATTAATAAAGAATATGTTGTATTAATATAAAAAAAAATAAAAAAATTTTAAAAATTAAAATGAATAAATTTCATTATAATGATAAACATCAGATTTTTTATATCTTTTTTTTTAGACCAGCAATCATTTAAAATTTTATTTAAATGTCTTTCTTTTTATAAATTTCATTCTTTAAACCCAACAATTAAGTTTGAAATACCGATTTCTTTGTCTTTCAAATTTATATATATATATATATATATATATATATATATATATATATGTGTGTGTGTGTTTTTTTGGGGGCGGGAGGGAAAATTTAGATAAAAAAAGTTTTTGGGGATTTTTCCAGAAGATCTTTAAAAATACAAAAAATATTTTTTTCAACAACATTTCATCTTTTATCTATTTTATTTTTAAAATTTTATTATATATATATATATATATTAATAATAAATTAAGTGTTTCATGTAAAATTGTGTTCGATGCAAAAGAACAAAATAAGAAACATTGGGCCAGATGGGGACCACAGTGCTAAATTTGATTCCCAAATTTTTTTTATTTGAAAAGTTTGCATTCCACCTCTTGTTTGGCCACAGATAAAATCAATTAAAGAGACACAACTCTTTTCCCAAACAGAGTGAAAGAAAAACAAAGAATTTTAAAAGGAAAGTTAAATTTTAAAAGAAACTTAAATGCAATGAAATTTTGGGGTTCTTTTTTTTTTGGTTACCCATACAGCAGCATATGTGACTAAAAAATTAAATCTCTGTCAATGGCCCAGATTGCAATCAATAGACCCAGGGCTGCAGCAAAAAAAGGGTTGTACAAATGAAGCCCAGATGTTTTTACGCCATATTTTTTTCTACTGATAAAAAAAAGGGACAAACCCGGGAATTTTCAATGCGTCATTTTACAAAAATTTTTGAAACAAATTTTCATTACTGGGATTGTTTCGACGTTTTTTTACGTTTTTTTTTTAACAAAACTTTTTTGAAAAAAAGGGGAATAATCAAAAATTGGAAAACCCAGCGAAAGTCCCCATGAAAAAAAAAATAAATGCTTGTATGAATTTTGGGAGAATCCCCAAACTGGTTTTAATTCGAAGGGCGAAAATTATTTTTCTTTAAAACTTGCTTAAAAAAGAAATACTTTAAATGGTTAAATCTTGATTTTTCCGAAATTTTGGGCCTTTCGGGGGGGTTTTAAAAAAACTCTACCAACAGATTTTTTAAAATGAATCGAAAGAAAACTGCAGAAAGGGAAAAAGTGTCCTGAAAATGAAAACCCAGTCAAACGGCACCCAAAGAAGCCAAATTTGAGAATATGCAAAGACTTCGGACTCTCAAACTTGGACAATTGCACCCAGGAGGCATAAAAATGCTCTCAAGAGGAGAGAAAGGACATTGAAACAAAGAACAAGCAAATCGGGGAGTTTTAATATTGAACTGAGAAAGAAATGGACTAATCATAAAGCAAAAAAAACAAACTTCCAATGTTGAACAAAGACGTTCAAGACAGAATGGCCCATTGAAAACTTGCTTTAAGTATCCCAATCAAGACTACTACCCTTATTTTTGGTTTTTAAAAGAAAAGAATATTTTATTGTGGACTTTTTTTATAAAATCCAAGGTCTTTTTTCAATCAATGATCAAACCTGGGACATTCCCCCACCAGAACTATAATTCATTTTGCCTGAATCCCCCTCTGCCCCAGGTTTTGAAAATTAACTACAACAATGATTTTTTTGGATCAAATGTCCTCTGCCGGGATGGCAGCCACAAAAAACCCAAAGACGAGAAACCATCAGAGTCTGCAGACCTGTCAAAAAACCCCCAGAAGTTTTAAAACTGTTCAAATTTCCTTTTTAAAAAAATTTCCCCCGAAGTTTAAAAATACTCATCACAAGGCGGGAAATTTTGAGGAGCAAAAAGTAGAACCTCAAATTAAATTTGGGACTAAAAAATTAAAAACTTAAAAAAGACAGTCTAAAAAATTGTAAACTGAAAAAAACAACCAGACTTTTGAAAAAAAAAGACAGCGTAAAAAAACTGTGGCAATATTTTTCATGAGGTAGAAAAAAACAACAAGTTTTCAGACATCAACAACTGCAATGGTATTTTTCTGGGTTCTAAAGGGAACGGGTTTTTTCGAAATCCTTTTTTTAACCAATGATATTTCCCAAAAGAAAATGTTGCAGTAATCATGTAAAATTCTAAACCCCTTTTCCTTGAGGCATCCCAACCCCCTTTTTGTGATTTAATGAAACCTTTTTGGGGAAAGGGAAGAGGAACCCAACGGCTAAAAAAGGAGACCAGTTTCATTCTGGTAAATTTTAAGGGGCCCACGGATATTTGGGCCCTGAAAAAAACCTTTAAGGTTTTGAAAAAATTTACAAATTTTCTCTTCGAATTTTTTTGATAAAAATTCCGTCTTGCAAGAAAACCCAGCGAAAAAAATCAGTGCTTATCTTAATTTTCTGGTCATGTTCAAAACTCAATAAAACAAACAAGAATAAAAAAGATGATCTTGAAGCAGGAGTTTTTTTGGTTTTGTTGTTGGTTTCAAAATACCATCAAAATAAAAAATGGATATTTCAAAACAAATTAGGGGTTTTAGCCCAAATCAAGACTTGATTAACTATTTTATAAAAACAAAACCAATTCATGGATTCAACCAAGGAGGGGAAATTGCTCCCAAGAAAAAACGGGGAAAAATAAACTGACGATGTTACTTTTCCATTGACGTGAGGTTGAAATAGAAAAAAAATTTTCCCCAATGGGTTTCCTTAAAACCCGATTATCAAGGGGAACTAAAAGTAAAGGGCCGTTATCTTTGAAAAACGGATCCCCCAAAGTTGTAATGAACGTTTTTGTTTGAAGATGTTTTTCATTGCTCGGAAGCAGGGGTCCTTACTTACCCGGGAAAAGGGGGAAAAGAGTTTTAATTACAAGCCCCCTTAACCCTTTCCCAGATCGCCCTTTGGTTAAAGATTTTTTCCCATTAAGATTGAGCTATAACGGCAATAAAAACTCCAAAAAAATCAATAAAGAAACCCAAAATTTCATCTCGGAGCTTTTTATAACGGACAGTTCATGTTTTTTCTGGGTTTGGGGAAATAAACAAATTTGTACCCCCAATAAAGACAAAAATGTTTATCGCAGCTTTGAAAATTTCCAAATGATAAATTTTTCATTTTTTGTAAAATTTTAATTTTAAAAAAAATATTTTAATTTTCATAAAATTTAATATGAACTCAACCCAAAACTATTTTTTAAACCCCAATAAAAACCCCTGGATGGGGATTAAATTTTTAATATATATATATATATATTTTTTAAAAAAATTAGAATATCTTTTAATCACGTTTTGGTTTAAACCCCTTTAAATATCTCAGGCGATAAAGGTCAAAATTTTCCCCTATATTCCCGAGGATACCAACTTGAAATCTTTATTTTGGGCGTTTCAATTTTTAAATTAAAAATTACATTTTTTATTTCCTTTATAGGGGTTTTTAACTTTTTTTCATACAACTGTTTTTTTTCTAATTTAACCGCCAAAATTTATATATATATATATATATATATTTAATAAAATTTTAATTTTAAAATTTTAATAACGTTTTTCCAAGCCGATGAAAAACGATCTTTCCCGGGCTCAATGTTATTATCCTCAATAGTTAAATTTTTTATAAATATATTAAAAAATAGAAAATTTTTTTCCAAAAATTTTGAAATAAAACATTTTTAAATTTTGAGTTTGCCCAGTTTCGGGGCCCAGGTATAGCCCCATATTTCCCCCTTAAAAAACTTTTTGCGGAGGAGTAACTTTGATTAAAATTTTTATATATAAAATTTATGGTTTGGTATTGAATCATTTATATAAATCAACTCTTAAAAATGTCAACCATTAGGTTTTCTTAGGGGGGTTTTGCTTTAAAATTAAGCCCATCATCCGCGGCCCCATGAGAATTAAATTGGGGAAAAAGATCCCTACTATTATACCCCAAAAAAGGGCACCCATAGCAATATCAAAGTTTTTAAATGTTATTTTTAAAATAATTCATTGCTATAATAAAAATTAGGTATGGCGCTTTTTAATCTTTTTAATCCCCCTCAATGCTGAAAAAAAAATTCCCGGCCGGGAAATTTTTCCCACCCAAAGGCTTAATTGGAACCCCCTTTTTGGTTTCCTGATAAAATGCATTTTTATTATGGCTGATTTTTTTGAACTATTTTGCTTCATTGGTATTCCCATTATCCAAAGTTTTCCCCCTTTAATACATGCCCCTCTAATATTTTCTTGTTATACCCATTTGTTTTTTTGGGGTTGAGATTTTTTGTGGATGGTTAATGAAGTCTTTATTATTTTTTAAAAAAAGGCAGTTTGTTGAGTTTAGTATTCTATCACTAATATTTGCCAGCGATGTTTTTTTATTTTTCCTTTGATATTCCATAATAATTCGATAATTCGGGGATATTTTTATAAACCCCCTTTTTGTTTTAAAATTTTTTAAAAAATTATTTTTTTAAAAAATTCAGCTTCAATTGAATATTTTTTTAAAAAAATGTTTTTGGGGTTCAATTTTTAAAACGCCTACTAAATTATTTTCCTATTTTTAATTTTAAATTTTTTGTCATATTGAATAATTACTTTTAAAACCTCGATTCCGTCATTAAAATTTCGACCCCATCATCGCCCGAGAGAGAATGGAATTTTAACTTTTTTAAAACTTAACTTTAGCGCAGGGTTTTAAAATCCCCCTTCCTCTCTAATATACTAATTTCTTTGGGTTTTTATCAAGTATGTTTTATTTTCCAAAAATATTTCAAAACAAAATTCGTTATTTTTGAAAGTTTAAATTTCGGACGCTAAAAAAGCATAAACCCCAACTGAAAGTCATGGAAAATTTAAGAAAAATTTCAAATTTAAAATCTGGTAAAAAAGTGAGAAATTTGTTATTTTTTGTTGTTTTTTATAACAATTATTTTATTATTATGTTTGGATTAATATATATATATATATATATATATATTTTTAAATAAAAAATTTTTAAATTGAACTGTTTTTTTTTTAGGGGTTTTTGTTGGAAAGGGGTTTTTTGGGAATGGAATTTTGAAAAAAAATCGGGGAGGGAGTTTAAAGCTTTTTAGAACCCCCCTTTTTTTTTAAATTTCCTTTTTTTACCAAGCCACAGACATGACTAAAAACCCCAAAAGAAAAAAAAAACGGTTCAAAACGAAAAAAAAAAATAAAATAATAAGATGTTGATTTTCCCAAAAAAAAAAGAATATTATAAAAAAACCCTTTAATACGGGAAGAGCGATAAAGCTTGGTTTTTTTTAAATGAATACCAAACATTTCCTAAAAGAAACGAAAATATTACCATTAATATTAAGACATTTTCCTTTTTATAATTTTAATTTATTCCTTTTCTTACGAAGTCTCGTTTTTTTTTTAAAATTTAATAAAACTGCAAAAAATATAATTTTTTTTTATAAGATAAATCTTGAATTACAGGTAAAGTATTTTTTTAAATGTTGTAAAAAACATTTAAAATTCAATAAAATTTTTAAATAAAAATTTTTGTTGTTTTAAAACAATTGAAAATATTGAAATGTTTCTGTTAAATTTTTTCCAAAAAACCCTTTTCAGCTCAGATGTTTCCCCCTTAAAAATCTCTTGAAAGGTTCCCTGATTGAAAAAATTATCAGATGATAAAAAACTTCCAATTTGAGAATGTTTTTAAAATTGGAAGGGATAATAAATTTTGCAGAATTTATCCCCAAACCCCAAAAAATTTTTGGTATCAGGGGTTTTCTCCATCTAAAATGTCAAAAAACCCCAATAAATAAACAAGATATATCCCCTTTAACTTTTATATTTCCAAAAAAAGGGGGTAAAATTGGTGTTTTTTTTTTTGTTTTTTTTTTTTTGAGCGAATTTTTGTTTTCTCAAATATAATCCGAAATGGTGATATCAAAAGATTTGACCCCATTTATTTATTTTTTTTATATAAAAAAAAGGGAGTTATGTTTAAAAAAATTTGAAAATGAATTTGGGAAGAGAAGGGAGATAATAAAAAAGAAACGAAAAAAAGGAAAAACAGAGATGTTGGGTTAAAAAAATTAAAAAGCCCTTTCGCTTCTTTTTGCTTTAAAAAAGATTAAAATTAAAGATAAAATCAAACAAGTGAAAAAAACAAACAGTGTTTTTGGGTGAAAAATTTTATTCAGAATATACGAACAGGTTCCCCCAAAAATTTTTCCCCTTTTACGATCTGTTTATCTGTCCCTTTATTTCCCCGAGTCCTATTAAATTAAACTGGAAACAAGCAAAATTTGACATTCCCTTCCTCAAACAAAATTGGGGAAACCACCATCAGTGGGAAAGAACATAAATATTTTTAAAAAAAATTTGTTGTTAAATAAAAGTTTCTTTATAAGGTAAAATTCTTTTATCATTACTAATACCCAGATATTTTTTTAAAAATTAATAAAAAGGGTTTCAAAAATAAGGTAAATTTTTTCGGTATAAGGACAAAACAGATAGAAACTTTTTTTTTTTTTTTTTTTTTTCAACGTTTTTCCCCCAGCATCCAACCTTTTCCCATCTGTGGTTTCCGTATTGCTCAGCGAAAAATTTCGGATGATGTCTCACCAGCGCTCCAAACTTTGACTTCATCGTCACTTTTTAAATTTTCGCCTCTTAAACCTTTTCAAGGGAAAACAGGTAAAGTCAGGGGCGGTCGGGGCTGTGGGGGGATGAGGGGTTCCCACCCCAGTGTTGAGGGTCACCTTTTGGGTGGGGGCTTGCTTTTCATGACAAGATATCTTCAGTACCCCCCGTTTTTCTTTAAACTAAAAGCCCTTCAATTACCCCAAATATCTTAGACTAAGAGGTCTTATGATTGATCACCTCAGGGTTCATTTCTGGGCCTCCCCTGTCTTCCCCCTCAACCTGCCCCTTTTTTTAAACAATTTGCCATTTTGGTTTTTTTTTTGAAAAAAAATGGCACCATTAAAGTTGAATTCCCATAATTTCAACTGGTTTACCTTAAAACCCAAAACCTTGTAATATTTCAATCCGGGCATTTTTGGTCCCATCTTTTAATCCAAAATTTAAAAAGGTTTTTTGTTTTTTTTTAATCTGAAAAAGAACAAAAACCCAGGGAAAAGGAAAAAACAAAAAATTAAAAAAGAAAGCTTCATCTGTTTAAAAGCCTTATACAAAATTTCACCTTTTTTATTAATCCCCATAATCCTATTAACTTTCTGTTTTTTAGCCTTTTTTTTTGCATTTTGGTTAACTTATCTTTATTGAAAAAAAATATTTTTTAATTTCTTTCGTTCCCGAAATTTTTTGAAAAATGATAAAAAACAACTTTTCAATAAACAAAAATTTCTGATAAAAAATCTAAAACATTACTCCATAGAGAAGATCTTCCGAACATTTCAAACATGTATAGTGATACATGCAAAATTAGGTAATATTTTGTTTCTTTCCCGGGTGATTGTTTAAAATTATTTAAAACAGGTTTGTACCATCAGAAATTAAAAATAAAACCTGGTCAGCCCTGAGGGAACCCGTTTGGCTCCCATTCTAAAGCTTCTATTCGGGTGGTGTAATGTAAATACTCAAAATTTTTAATCGAAGATGAGTTCCATGGGTTTTTTAAGGTTATTGTTTTTTCTCTCCCATTCCCATTAATTATCTATTGGGAAAATTTCAATCTTTTTCGTTTTGTGGAAAATTAAATATTTGATTCAAAGTAATTTCCCTTGCCCATTTCCATAAAATTTTTATTTAATGGTTAAATTTTTTTTTAGTCCCCTTTCCCTTTGGGTTCCACTTACTTTCTAAAAACACTGTTCCGAGATCAACGGATTGAACGTCAAAACCGGGTTAATCCTTGGGCCGCTAAAAAGTGCAATTTGAATAGGGGGTGTTTAAATGGATAATGGCTCGGTTTTAAACAGAGATGGGTTTTTTTCCCCCCCAAACTTGGGAAAAATTCCCCCTTTTTTTTTTTTGGGGTTTTATAAACTTGTTTTAAAAAATTTTTTTTAAAATTTTAAATTTTTGGCTTTAAAAATAAAATTTTAAAACCCTTTACCCCCAAAACCCCAAAAATTTATAAGAAGGGGTTCCCTTTGTAAGGGGAAATTTTTCCCCCTTTTTTTTAAAAAAAAAATTTTTAAAAAAATTCCGTTTTTTTTTCTTTTAATAAAAAATTAATTTTTAAAAAACCCCCCGTAAAAAGGGAAAATTGTTTTAAATTAAAAGAAAGGGGAAAAAAAAAGGGGGTTTAAAAAAAATTTAAAAAAAATTTATTTGGGGAAAAAAGAAAAATTAAAAAAAAATAAATTTAAATTATCATTTTAAAAAAAATTTATTTAAAAGGGGGGAAAAAGGGCCCAAAAATTTGGGTAATTTGAAAGGGGAAAAGGGCCCCAGAAAAAAAAAAATTTTCCAAAATTTAATTGGGAAGAAAGGGTATTAAAAATTTAACTTTATTTAAAATTTAATAAAAAATTTTAAAATTTTTAAAAACATAAAATTTTTAAAGTTTGGGGAAAAAAAAATAAAAATTTAAAAAAAAAAAAAATTGGAGAAAAATTTTGGGGGGGGGCCAAAGGGTTTTTTTTGGATTTTTATAAAAAAATTTTTTTTAAAAAACAAAAAAACTTTGAAAAAAATTTTTAAATTTTTGGGGAAAAAAAATTTCTGAAGAAAAAAAAAAGAAAAAAGAAAGAAGAAAAGGGAAAAAAATTTTAAAAAAATTTAAAAAAAAGGGAAATTGCCCCAAAAAAAAGAAATTTTCGAACCCCTTTGGAAAAACCTTTTTTTAAAAACCCAAAAAAAAAAATAAAATTTTAAAAAAAAAAAGGAAAAAAAAAAAAAAAAATTTTAAAAAAATTTTTTTTAAAAATTTTAAGAAAAAAAATTTTTTTTTTTAAAAAAAAACACCCTTTTTTAAAAAAATTTTATTTTTCAAAGAAAAATTTTTTTAAAAATACCCCCTTTTTTTTTTTTTTTTTTTACTTTTGTTTTTTGACTGAAAAATTTTAACCCTTAATTAAATTTTTTTAAAAAAATTTTTTTTTAATTTCAAAAAGACCCACCCCCTTAAAAACCCAAATTTTTAAAAAATTTTTTAAAAATTTTAAAATTTAAAAAAATTTTAAAAAAAAAAAAAATTTTTATTTTTAAAAAAAAAATTTTTAAAAGGGAAATCCCCCTCTTTTGTTTTAAAAATTTTTAAATTTTTTTTAAAATTTTTTTTTTTCTTTACCCAAAAAAAAATTTCATTTCCCCAAAATTTAAAAAAAATTTCCCTTTTTTTTTTTAAAAATTTGCTAATAAAATTCTTATAAATAAATTTTTAAATTTTTTTAAAATAAACTTTTTTTTTAAAATTTAATTTAAAAAATTTTTAAAAAGTTGATTTAAAAATTTTAAATTTGTTTTCCCCCCCCCTTTAAAAAAGGGGAACCCAAACCCCAAAAAAAGTTTTCCCAAAACCCCCTAAAAATTTTGTCAAAAAAAAATAAATTTTCCCCCTTTTTTGGTTAAATTAAACCTTTTAAAAAAAAATTTTTTTTTTTATAACAAGGGCCTTTTTTTTAAAACTTTTCCCCCCTGAACAAGCTTTTTTAAAAACATTAAGCTTAAAATTTCCCCCTTTTTTCCAACCAAGGCCAAAAATTTCGCTTTCAAAACCAAAATAAAAGGGTTTGGGTTAAAAATAAATTTTTAAAATTTAAAAACCCCAAAAAACATTTTAAGCATTTTAAAAAAAAAATTTTTTTGGTTTTAAAATTTTTTCCCAAAAAAAATTTTAAAAATTTTCGGAAAATTTTAATTTTAAAATTTAAAAAATTTTTTTAAAAAAAATTTTAAAAAATAAAAAATTTTTAAGTTTTTTTTTTTCCTTTTTTTCCTTTAGGGAAAAAAAAATATTTTATTTTCTTTTTGAAAAACAAATTTGAAAATTATATTTTAAAACCCCCCCGGAAAATTTTTTTTTTATTTTGGGGTTTAAATGTTAAATTTTTTTTAAAATTTAAAAAATTTAAATTTAAAAATTTTTTTTTTAAATTTTGAAAATTTTTTAATTTAAAAGGGGGTTTTTAAATGGGAAAAAATTTTTTAAAGAAAAAAAAAAAAAATTTTTAAAATTTTTAAAGAAAAATTTTTTTTTTAAATTTAACAAAAAAAAAACTTTAAAAATTTTCCGGGGAAAAAAAAAAAAAAATTTTAAAAAAATTTTTTGTTTAAAAAAAAAAAAAAAAAATAATAATTTAAAAAACCCAAAAAAAAAAAAAAAAAAAAAAAAAAAAAAAAAAAAAATTTTATAAAAAAAAAAGGGTTTAAATTTAAAAAAAAAAACTTTTTAAAAAGGGGAAACGAAAAAAAAAATTTTAAGGGAAATAAAAAATTTTTTGGGGGAATTAAACCCCCAATTTTAAAATGTTTTCCTTAATTTTTAAAAAAAAAAAAATTTTTTTCCAAAAATTTTTTAAAATTTTTTGGGTTTTTCCCCTTTTTAAAAAAATTTGTTTTTTATTTTTTATTTTTGGGAAGGAAAAAAAGTTTTTTTTTTATTCATAAATACTTTTAAAAAAAATTTTTTTTTTTAATTTTTTTTTAATTAAAATTTTTTAAAAATTTTTTTAAAAAAAGGAAAATTATTTTTTTTTTTAAACAAATTATTTTTAAAAAAATTTTTAAAAATAATTAAAAAATATTAAAAGAAGGGAAAAGGAAAAAAAGGGGGAAAAAAAAAATTTTTTTTGGGAATTTTAAAAAAAAAAAAAATTTAAAAAAATTAAATTTTTTTAAATTAAAAAAAAAAATGAAAAAGGAAAAAAAAAAAAAAAAAAAAAAATTTTAAAAAAATTTTAAAATAATGAAAAGAAAAATTGAATTCAAAAAAAAATATTTTTTTATTAAATTAAAAAAATTTTTTTTTTAAAATTTAAAAAAATTTTTGGGGAAAAAAAAAAAAAAACTAAAAAAATTTTTTAAAAATAAATTTTTTAAAAAAATTAATTTTAATTTGGGGGTTTTTTTTTGAAGATGTTTTAAAAATTAAAAATTTTTTTAAATTTTAAAAAAAAAATTTTGAAAAAAAAAATTTAAATTTTAAAAAATAATTTTCTTTGCCCTTTTGAAAAAAGGTAAAAATTTTTTAAAAAATAAAATTTTTAAAAAAATTTTTTTCCCACTTTTGTTTATAAAAAAAATTATTAAACCCTTCCTTTTTTTTTTATAAAAATTTAATTATTTTTTAAAAAAGGAAAAAAAAGAAAATTTTTTAAATTTTTAATTTTAAAAAATTTTTTTTTATATTTTTTATATTTTTTTTTAATTTTTTAAAACCCGTAAAAAAATTAAAAAAATTTTTTTTTTAAAATTTTTTGGGGTTTTTTTAAAAAAAAAAGAAAAATTATTTTAAAAATTTAAAAATTTTTAAATTTTTTTTTTAAAAAAATTTTTTTTAAAAACCCCTTTTTTAAACAAAAAAAAATTTCTATTTTGGGAAATTAAAAAAAAAATTAAAAAAATTTTAAAAAATTTTTTGAATTTAAAATAATTAAATTTTTTAAAAAATTTTTTTAAATAAAAAGGAAAAAAAAATTTTTTAAAAAAAAGGGCAAATAATTTTGGGGCTGAAAAAAAAAAATAATTTAAATTTAAAAAAAATTTTTATCCCAAAAAACCCCCGGTTTTTTTTTTTAAATTAATTTTTTTTTTGAAAAAAGGATTTAAAAAGAAAATTTTAAAAAGAAAAAAAAAATTTGATTTGGGAATTTTTTTTTAATTTTTTTTAAAAAATTTTCTTTTTTAAAGTTCCTTTTTTTTTTTATAAATTTTCCCAAATTTTTTAAAAAAATTTTTTTTTTTTAAAAAAAATTAAAAATTTTTAAAAAGGTTATAAAAAATAGAAAAAAAAAAAAAAAGGGAAAAAATAAAAACAATTTTTATAAAATATAAAAATAAAAATTTAAAATTTTTTTTAAAAAAATTTTAAAAAAAACAAAAAAAATGGAAAAAATTAAGAAACCCGGGAAAAAAAAAAAAAATTTTAAAAAGTAAAAGAAATTTTTAGCAAAAAAATTTTTTTTTAATTTAAACCCTTTTTTTTTATTTTTAAATTTATTTTAAAAATTTTAAAATTTAAAAAAAAGGGGTTACCGTCCCTTTTTTTGGGGAAGGAAAACCCCAAAATTTGCCCCAACCCCCTTTTTTATTTTTCCCCTTTTTTGAAATTTCTTTATATAAAGTTTTTTTTTTATTTTTTATTTTTTTTATTTTTAAAATTTTTTTATTTTTTAAAATTTAAAGAACATATTTTTTTAAAAAATTTTAAAAATTTTTTTGATTTTTTGGTTTTAAAAAATTTTTTTTGTTTTTTTAAAAAAAATTTTTTTAAAAAACCCTTTATAAAAAATTTTTTTTTTAAAAAATTTTTTAAACCCCCCCTTCCCCCTTCTTTAAAATTTTTAAAAAAATTTAAAATAAATTTTAAAAAAAAAAATAAAAATAAAAATTAAAAATTTAAGGAAAAAAAATTTTTAAAAAAAATTTTTTTTTTTTTAAAATTTTTAAAAATTTTTTCAAAAAAATTTTAATTTTAATAAAACCCTTAAAAAACCCATTTAAAAAAAAAGATTTTTGTTTACTTTATTAAAATTTTAAAAAAAATTTAAAAAAATGTTTAAAAAAAAAAAAAAAAATAACCAAATTTTTTTAATAAAGATTTTTTTATTAAATTTTTAAAAAAAGGGTAAAAAAAAATTTTTTTTAAAAAATTAAAATTTAACAAAGGGGTTCTTTAAAAAAAATTTTTTTAAAAAATTTTAATTTTGCCCTTTTAGAAAAAATTTTTTTTCCTGTTTTAAAAATTTTTAAAAAAAAATTTTAATAAAAATTAAGCCATTTAAAATTTTTAAAATTTTTAATTTTTTTAAAAAAAAAAATTTTTTAAAAAATTTTTTAAAAAATTTAATTTAAAATATTTTAAAAAAAATTTTTAATTTTTTTAAAATAATTTTAAAAAAAAGGTTTTTTTAAAAAAATTTTTTTTTTTTTTTTATAAATTAATTTATTTAAAATATATTTTAATATTTTTAAAAAATTTTTTAAAATATTATTTGAAAAGGGAAATTTTAAATTTTTTTCCAATATTTATTTATTTAAATTTTTTTGGGGATAATTTTTTTTTTTAATTTTTATAAATTTGGGGAAAAAAAAAAAAAAAAGGGGGGGATAATTTTAAAAATTTTTTAAAAATTTAGATTAAATAATTATTTTGTTAATAAAATTTTTTATTTATTTTATTATATTATATTATATTTTTTTATAATTTTTATATAATTTTTTTTAGATAAAATTTTAAAAGGTTTTTTGTTTTAATTTTTTTATGTATAAATTTTTTTTAAATTTTTTCTTTTATTTTTTTTGTTTTTGTTTTATTTTGGGGTTTTTTATAAAATATTTTTAAAATATATTTTATTTAATTAAGGTTTTTTAATTTTTTTATTTTTTTAAAGTTTTTTGGAATTTTTTGATGATTGTTTTTTAAAGTTTTAAATTTTAAAAGTTGAAATTTTTTTTTTTTATGAATAATTAAATTTTTTTTTTTAAATTTTTTTTGGTTTTTTAAATTTTTTTTATTTTTAAAATTTTTAATTTTAAAATTTAAAAAAATATTTGGGGTTTTTTTTAAAATTTTTTTTTTTAAAATTTTTTTTTGTTTTTTTTTTTTTTATTATGTTTTTTAAATTTTTTTTTTTTTTTAAATTTTGTTTTAAAATTTTTTTTTAAATTTTTTTTTTTTATAAAAAAAATTTTTCAAAAGTTTTTTTTTTTTAATTTTATTTTGGGGTTTTTAAAAAATTTTTTTTAAAAAATTTTTTTTAAATTTAAATTTTTTGAAAAAAATTTTTTTTTTTAAAAATTTTTAAAAATTATTTTTTATCTTAAAATTTTTTTGGGGGTTTTCTTTGGGGTTTTTATCCTTTTTTTTGGGGTTTTTTTTTTTTTTTTTATAAAAAGGTTAATTTTTTTTTTTTTTTTTTTTTTTTTTTTTTTTTAAAAACCCCCCGGGGGGGGTTTTTGGTTTTGGGTTTGGGTTTAAAAATTGGGTTTTTTTTTAAAAAAGGGGAAAAATAAAAAAAAAAAAAAAAAAAAAAATTTATTTTAAGATTTAATGGGAAATTTTTAAACTTTTTTTTTTTAAAAAATTAATTTTTTTAAAAAATTTTTTTTTAAATTGGAAAATTTTTAAATTTATTTTTATTTATTTTTAAAAATTTTTTATTTTTTAAAAAATTTTTTTTTTTTTTTTTAAATTTTAAAAAATTTTTTTTTTTAAATTTATTTTTTGAAAGTTTTTTTTTTTAAATTTTTAATTGAAATTTTATTTTTATTTTTTAAAATTTTTTTTAAAAACCCCGGGTTAAAATGTATTTTTTTTTAAAAAAAATTTAAATTTATCATTTTTTTTAAAAAAATTTTAAACCCCATTTTTATTTTTTTTTTTTTTAAAATTTTATATAATTTATTTTTTATTATATATATATATATATATAAATAAATTTTTTATTAATTTTTAAAAAAATTTCTAAAAATTTTAATTTTGAAAATTTTTTTTTAAAAATTTTTCATTATTTTCCCAATCTTTTTTTAAATACTTTTAAAAAATTTTTAAAAAAAATTTTTTTTTTAAAAAAGATTTTATAAAAAAATTTTTTTTAAAAAAAAAAAATTAAAATAAAAAAAAAAATTAAAAAAAATTTAAAAATTTTTATTTTTTAAAAATTAAATATTTTGGGGAAAATTTAATTTTTTAAAAAAAAAAAATTTTAAATTTATTGAAATTTTATTTAATCAAAAATTTTTTGGTTTATTTTAATTGGGAAAAAAATTTTTAAAAAAAAAAAACCCTTTTTTTTCTTTTTTTTTCTATAGGTTTTTTAATTTTTATTTTTTTAAAATAAATTTAAAATAATTTTGGGTTTAAAAAATTTTTTTTAAAAATTTTAGGGTTTTTTATTTTTTTAAAATTTTTTTAATTTAAAAATTTTTTTTGCTTTAAACTTAAACCCGGGGGGTTTTTTTTGGGGAATAAATTTTTATTTTTTTTTTTAAAAATTAAAGTTTGAAAAAGGGGGAAATTTTGGAAACCCAAAATTATATAATTTTTTGTTTAAAAATTAAATTTTTTTTAAAACTAAATTTTTAAAATTCCAAAATTTTTTAAAAAGATATTTAAAAACTTTTTTGATAAAAATTTTTTTTAAAAAATTTTTTTTTTAAAAGGGGTTTCCCCCAAAAAAATTTTAAACAAAAGGTTTTGGGGTTAAAAAAAAATTTTGGGGAATAGGGGTAAAGGAAAAAAAGAAAATTAGTTTTTAATTTTTTTTTTTGGGGGGAAATTTTTGGGGAAAAATTAAAGGGAAAGGGAAAAAAAAAAAAAAGTTTAAAATTTTGGTAAATGGGGTTTTTTATGATTTAATTTTTTATTAAAAAAAAAAGGGGGAAGAAAAAAAAAGAAAAATGTTTAAAAAAAAGGGTTTGCGTTAATTAAGTTAAAAATTTTAAAAAGATTTTTAAAAAAAATAAAAAAGAAATTTTCAAACCTAAGAAAAAAAGGAAAAATTTCATTTTGGGTTTTTGGTCCCCCAAATAAAAGGGTTTTTAAATTTAAATTTTTTCTTTTAAAAATTTTTTAAAAACCCCAATTTTTTTAAAATTTTTTTTAATTTTTTATAAAAAGTTTTTTGAATTTTTTTCAAATTTTAAAAAAGTTTTTAAAGGAAATTTTTAAAAAAAATTTTAATTTTTAAAAAAATTTTGTTTTTTAAAAAATTTTTGGGGAAATTTTATTTTTTTAAAAATTTTTTTATTATTGATAGAATAAATTATATATATATATAAATTATATATATATAGATATATATATATATATATATATATATATATATATATATATATATATATATATATATATATATATATATATATAAATATATATAAAGAGAGAGACAGAATGAAGAAATTTTCTAAAATATATGGGCGAAACAAAAATCCTTAAATTTGTAGATAAATGAAAGTTTCAAAATAGTCGACGTCTGACGTTTCGGTTTATTAAACCTTTTTCATATGTCAATATTTTTCAAAATACAATTCAGTTCAATATTTGTTATTTTGGTACCATGGACATTAAATATAATCAAGTCTTATTCAGAACAGATTTTTAGAAATTTTTTTTTTTTTTTTTTCATTTTCATATATATTTTTCAGTGCAATTCTCCAAAGAATCATTGAGATTGAATCGTGAGAGAGATTGAATTATTCTATATATATATATGTCGATTAAGAGTCTATTTAAATATCAAAAAAAATAGAGACGTTTTCCACGTAGATTTTGGTAATGACAGTTTCAAAATAGTGATCAGCAACGTGACTGAAAGTTTATAGCTACCTTCAGCATATGTCACCCTTGGCTTTTTCAAGTTCTAGTTAGGCTCCTGGCAGATTCAAGCTAGTTTGTTATTTTGGTCTAATATGGTAGGTTAAATATAATCAGGACCTGCAGTTTGTTCATTTCCTTATTTTTTAGATTTCTTTCTTTATGGGTTGTTTTTTTATTCATTTTCTTATAACTTTTTTTTCACTCCGTGCAATTCTCCAAAGTCAATCAACTTCGAAGGATATTGACTAATGCTGTTGGAGGCGAGGAGATGGAAATTGTTGTTTAAAAGGATATTTCGGAAATATGTCGATTAACCTCTCTATTTAAATATTTAAAGAGGTTATTGTATTGATCAGGAAATTATCCCCCTCGGAAGCCTTTTCCACGGTTCTATATTTTGGTAATTGAAATATAGATTTAGGTAATGACATTTCATTTCGTTTTTTTATTAGAAAATGATTAGAAAGCTCACACAAAGTCGTGTTCACGTATTCCAAATCGAAATAAAAATAGTATCCTCTTCCAGGACAGATCACTTATATAGCCTTGATTGATAAAACTTTTTTTTTATTCTGGAATGCCTGTCAATATTTCTAAGATGGGGTATTGCCACTATTTACAGTGGTTGAGGTAATCCAGTAATTTGACCAAATGAGTTGTCAGTTCAATACCTGGCCACAGCTGAGGTGAACAAAAACTTGGAGTGTTGAGGTGAACAAAAAAGGCTTGGAAAATTAATATTCAGAAAATTACAATAATGCATACAGAAATCTTCCCATTGAGTTACTAAAAAATTAGGTATTATTCTGAAAATGAATAACCATATCGCGTTGAAATACCTGATTTTTTTGAGCAAAATTGGTATCAAGCTTGATGTACGGATGATGCAAGGATAACGGTTCGTATTGGAAATCGGAGATCTGAGTTGTCACGGCGGTTTCGTTATATCCCACAAATCGCAAACAGCATTGGGGAATCGGCCTCTTCTTACAGGCTGTGGAAATTAATAAGAATATTAGGAAGAATTTAAACAAATAATGAAATATTTGGAGAAACCTGCAAATTTTTGATAATAAAAATTAAATCGATCAACGAATAAATCACTCCAGTGAGTCACTCAATGGAATTATGATTCATCATCTTCAAAATCTTTTTTTTATATTCACGTTTTTCAAACCATTTTGAATTTCCTGAATCATCTTTTCAGAATCTTTTTTCTATTATTTTTAAACCATTCCTGAATCTTGCTTGCCCCTACTTATTGATTTTGATATGATGAATTTTACATAGTTCTTATCTACCCCGCTCAGCGAAACTCTTATCCTCAAATGACGCTGAAAACAGCGGATCTCTTTCGGGCACTGAAGTTAAGCAATGTTGAAAACGAAGAGATGCAGGTGGAAATGCTTGTGAACCTCCTAAAATGCAAAAATGTTTCGGCTTTAAATAACACACAGAGGGGGTGATAAGCCTTAAAGAAACAAATCAATCAATAACTCCCCAACTTAAATATGAAGAAGATTGGTTTGTTGACTCTTGCTGGGTAATCTAATATTGAAAGTTTATACAGGTCACTTGATGAACAGAATAGTCATTTAAACCATCGTCCGCATCTCGAAGTGACTTAAGTGTGAAGTGAAAATAGTGTCGAATATGCAAGTTTTATTCAACCTTGATTTTCAGAATAAAGGAATACGTTTTGGCAAATAATAACATTTTAGCACTTGTATATAAATACTTGTTACAAAATAAAAACATTGCGTTTATCTTGATAAATTTCCAAAGTAGTCGAAACGCTTCGTCTATGATAAGTTTTGTTTTTCTTTTTGGCCCTTGATTGAAATATTGCTGCCATATAAGATTGATAGATGCTTGATCAAATCCAAAGAAGAAAATGCAATGACGTAACATAGGTTCTCTGTGACTTTTCGGTGAATATTTTAATAATAAAGTAATTGCTTATGAATTTTGCTCAAAGGTACCTAGACCTTATGGACTTCAGCACAGTACTAGATTGGCAAGAAGGTTTCCTCGTTTTACAGGTGAATTGGCGAGATGTTACCGTACCCTCTAAGATAAGATTTTTTTGGGGGGCGGGGTGCGGTACTCTCTTCCGGGTCCTTGCTTTCCAGCCAACTTTGATTTTCAAAAATGTAAATCCAATGTAAATCGTTATTTATTGTCTTCCTGATCACCTTTCTTTTGTTGTTTTGCTCTTTAATAATGTTTATCATTTTCTTATTATTCTACACTCTCGTGGCTTTATTGCCTTGCTCGGGTTGAAATGAATATATATATATATATATATATATATATATATATATATATATATATATATATATATATACATATATATTACACACACACATACCCATATATATATATGTGTGTGTGTGTGTAAAACCGTGATTTTATCTGTAAATCTATATTCCAGCACCACTTCGAAACCGAACAAAGATTTCTTTCCTATTAAGTCTTGCCTATTGAAGTATTGACAAGAAGGCGTCATTGTTTGTCTTTTCTCCTATTTGTTGATGAATCTCACTACAATCGAATGCAAAATAAATATTCTGATTCACTTTTCACGACAACTCAGAATAATCGACAATCTTTGCAGGCGGGTGTAAAGCAGAGTCTCAAAATCTCTGGCATTCAAAATGACAAATAAAATATAGATACAAACTGTCCTCAAGATAGATTCACGCTCACACAGAAATCCATTCATCTATCTATCTATCTATCTATCTATCTATCTATCTATCTATCTATCTATATCTGTCTTCATATTTATCCATCTATATCAATATATGCGTAACTATCTCTGTCTATCTCTCTCCCATATATATATATATATATATATATATATATATATATATACACACATTATGAAATGGACAAAGTCCGACAATTATTTAAACACATTTTTATGTTTAACATTCCTTTTATAGATACAAGTATTTAAAATAAATTTCTGTTTATAACATTTACCGAGAAATTTTCATAGACAATATCCTGTCAAAAGACGAATATTTTCTATGAAAATTTCTCGGACATTCAGGCCGGTAAATGTCATTTAATAATGTTTATTATAAACAGACCATTTTCTTAAATACTTGTATCTATAAAAGAATGTTAAACATAAAATGTCTTAATATATATATATATCTATATCTATATATATATATATATATATATATATATATATATATCAAAATGTGCATAGCTATATATCTCAATTTGTGCATATCTCTGTATCTTAATTTATTCATATCAATTTATGTAACTAAGTTTATTTAAATTCTTAAAACTTCCTATAAATTCACTACCATATATTACAGCGAAACAATTCTGAGAGAATTAAAAGTCCTGCCAAAGTTCATTATTGGGGGTTACAATCGTAACAATATAAGATATGCGTAGAATAAGGTTTTGATAACAAACAGAAAAAGGAAACTACATGAAATGCTACAGAATTTAGTGAAATAAAGTGACATTATTTGTAAGATGGAATGCATGTTTGTTAGCAAAGTTAACAACCCCAGAGGCAAATTACAAATTAGGGGTTCCAAACAAAAACAAATTTAACAATTTAAATTTCTGGGAGGTGTTTGAACAGAGAACTGAAAGTGCAATACTGAAATACAAAGGCGCATTGGTATGTCGAATTATACCTGTCAATGCTATACAAAGAAAGGAAAACAAGAATACTGGATGCCAGTAATGCTAGTCTTCCTTTTTGCTAGTAAATGCTGAACAATCGTCAAGCGGATGAAGGCGAAACTTGAAGCAACAGAAAGCAGCTTCTACAGAAGGATACTGAGAATACCGTGAACTGAACCTCTGAGCAACAACGAAGTTTTAGTGAAAATGGAAATATAAAGGACACTTGGACTTAACACCAGGAAGAGACAGCTGAAATTTCTAGGGATCATAGTGTGAAAAGCAGGCTTGGAAACTAATACAGTAGAGATTGAATATCCAAAAAGGACAGATGAAAATAACCAAC